>BSBK01004573.1:640000-971930 GCA_027943335.1 Chamaecyparis obtusa | reverse complement strand
GGTAACAATTTTTCAGAGAAGCGATTCCTCCCAAAAATTGTGAAAGGGTGGATTTGGTCAAGTACTTTCAATAGAAAGTGTCCAAGACTTTCAATCGCAAGTGACTTACTTTCAATCGAAAGTATGAAATTTTGTACTTTCGATCAAAAGTAAGTTACTTTCGATTGAAAGTAAAGTAGTTAACAATTTGGTGGGGTTTAAACCCCACCAAAACCATCATTTTCACAGTTTTGACGGAGTGGAAAGTGGGGCATCCGACTTTCAAATGTCATTTTCAAAGGTATTTCAAAGTGTATACCTTCTCATTTTACATTAATTATTGGTTTTTAATATATATATTTACACACAACACACACACATATATGTATATATGTACATATATACATATATATGTATATATATATATACATATATATGTATATATGTATATATACATGTATATATGTAGATATACATGTATATATGTATATATATATATATGTATTATTGTATATATCTATATATATGTGTGGTGTGTGTGTGTGTGTGTGTGTGTATGTATATGTATATACATACATACATACATATATATATATATATATATATATATATATATATATATATAATATATATATATATATATATATATAGATACATATATATATGTGTGTGTATATATATATATATACATATATATATACATGTATATACACATATACACTTATACATATAGTATATATATGTACATATATAGATATAGATGTATATATGTATATACATATATGTGTGTGTATATACATGTATACACACATTTATGTGTATATATATGTATAAATACACACACACATATTATATATATATATATATATATACTATATTATATAATATATATAGTATATATATGTATATATATATATATATATGTATATATATATATATAATATATATATATATATATGTATATATATATATATGTATATATATATATATGTATATATATATATATAATGTATATATATATATTATGTATATATATAGTATATATGTTATATATATATATATATATAATATACATATATATATATATATACATATATATATATATATATATAATATATATATATATATATATATACACACACACATATATGTTTATACATACATATATATGTGTACACACCACACATATATATATATGCATGTGTACATGTATATATATGCATATATATACACTATATATATTATATGTGTGTGTATGTGTGAATATATACATATGCATATATATGTACATGTATATGTGCATATATACATATGCATGTATATATGCACACACACATATGTGTGTGTGTGTTGTATGTTGATATATACATGTGCACATATATGTGTATGTTGCACACACACACAAACATACACACACACACGTATGTATGCATGTGTATATACATGTGTGGTGTGTGTGCATATATATGTAGTGCACGTTTATTTACATTTAAATGTAATTTATGTAATTGATTTTACTTCAATAATGTAGCGAAATGTACTTTAATTTTATTTTCAATTAAATTAGGAAAACATATATGTAGACTTCATTTGATAGTAAATAAAATCTTTCAGGTACACATATATAGATATCTAGAATATTATTAGACATCATGGAAGATGCATTGATTCCCCCCTGAGGAACTATTTGCACAAACTAATAGGGAAATTGAATGATTGCAAGATTCCATAAACAATCTGACTAGCTCTAGTGTCTATAAGAGCACATGTTAGTCCATAATTTCTAGCTTGATTAGTATCAGAGATGACATTCATGGTACCACTCCCTACACACCAGACATTATAGAGGCCATACTTGAGAGGAAGAGATGAGAGGTTGGCTTCAGTCTTTCTCTTAAGGAGGTACATGCTTTAGTGCCTAAAGCGACCCTGAAAAGGGAAGCTTTCCCATCTTACGTGGACTTACAGTATGTAAAGGGATATCAGTTACCAGGTGTTAGGATCCTGCTATATCAACATTGATATACCCACATTTTCTAGTTGCCCACGGTCGTTATCCAAATAACGACCAGATTCCATTGTATTTTGCACAACAATTTTTTTCTGAGGTTCTTTTAGGGAGGTCGTTAATTACACTACTTTGCCGGCACATCTAGGACATGGATGTGACAAGCTTGTTGATAAAGATTATTTTTATCAAGCTGATCGCCAGAGGCTAGTACACAGGGCCATTGTTGGTCAGAGGGCACCTGCTATAACTCCTTCATTGGGTCTTGTGGCAGATGATGTCATTCATAGCACCTAGATTTGATGTGTGATTGATAGTGTGGGGGACATTGCAGCACCTGTCACATCCATATCTAGTGATCAAGTTGACTAGTACTTGATTTCTTGACGACACTCCAGATCATCAGGTGGAGCATCCTCTAGCAAGACCTCACATGACATGTATAGTGCAACGGGCATCCCTTCACTTTCCATCCTAGAGGGACTTACAAGAGAGATGAAACAAATCACATTAACTAGTTTGGTTGAGGATCTATTGGATGCATATGCATTTATAGTAGTAGATCATAATATCCCCATATCAGATGTTAGAGCTCATGTGGGTACTATAAGATACGCTCAGCCACAGTCCTTCTTCATCACCCAAAACCATGGCCATAGTGGTAGTGCCCATGATGATCCACCTACCTATTATATTGTGTTGATTGATCAGGGAAGTATTGTATAGTTTTACCCTCGATTCTAACCCTAAAGCGGAAAAATAAGTTTGTATAAAAATAGCTTAGGGTTAGAGATTTCATTATGAAGTATGTTTTAGTAGCTTCTGTAGTGTATTGAGTTGTAAGGGATTGCAGATTGTAATCAGGTTGTAATCACTGGATAATAATAATATTGGACTCGTTGTTGGTCGATGTAGCCCACGGATTGGGTGAACCACGTTAAATCTTTGTATCTTGTGTTCTCTTTCTATGTGGTTTATTATTTTTTGATATTGGTTATATTTGCATGTAACTGTTATTTCTATCTTGTTAATCCTAACACTACCAACCACTCTATTGTTGCAGAGGGAGAGGCACATCGTACAAACCCTTAAGTGAGTGTAAGGGGCACCAGTTCCTCTGATGTTGGACTTGAGGATGTTGACTTTAGCATGACCACTACAGGTTACCTAGATTTTCTGACACATGATGATACAACTTTCATACCATCTCATTTGGTTAGTCTATTCGCCTTCATCATTAGAGAGACATGTGTTGACTACTCTTATTGTAGATGTAGAGTTGAGCTTGGACTAGATGCAGAAAAATCTTGATATCTTGGTTGATAGAATCGAGGCTAAGGATTCTGAGTACTATCAGGTGCCACCATCTACATACGTATAAATCTTATTTATATATGTTAGAATTTAAGCTAAATTTGCAATATTTCATGCATGTAATTTAATTTTTTTTTTCTTTTTAATTTTTGAAATTTCAACACGTGATATATATACAATATATGATAGTTTTTCTCTACTAGGAGATGCCTCTTGTTACTCCTACTTTGAGGATTGATCATGTACATCATCATGACTCACTCAATGATGACATCAATAGTGGAACATGTGAGTTTTTAATTTATTGATGTGTACATGTATTTAATTTACACACTTTATAACATGTTTTCTTGTAATATTTTATCAAACTTAAAAATATGTACATATATATTAATATATCTCACTTTCTTTGCAGGGATTTGCACATCCTTCACAACATTATAGTCACTCTAGGGGACCTCTTAGTGAGGAGTCGTCATGATAAGTCCTAGGCACTTTCATATTTGATCTAGGACATATTACATGTATTTGATGTTATATTTCCTCTCTAGATTCTAAATGATTGACATACATTGTACTTTGATATTATTTGATTTGTAGAATTTTGATCTATATTTGACATGATTGACATTGTTTCATGTTTACGGTATTTGATCTCTATGTTTTAAACATACTTGATCTATGATTGATGTTTGACATGTGATTGACATATGTTTCATGTTTTACGGTACTTGATCTCTATGTTTTAAACATACTTGATCTATGATTGATGTTTCACATGTTATATAATTTCACTCTATACATGTGTGATGTTTACATACTTTCAATCTTTGTTTAATATATACATGTTTGATTCTATGAATGATGTTTATATACTTTCAATCTATGTGTTTTAATATATACATGTTTGATTATATGAATGATGTTTAATATGTACATGTTTACATACTTTTAATCTACGTGTTTAATATATACATGTTTGATTCTATGAATGATGTTTTATTACATGTTTATTCTATGAAAGTTGTTTGACATTCTATATACTTGAGACCTATGTTTGATGATCTTACTTATATTTGCATTCGACATGTACTTTATATTTAATGTTGATGATCTAAGTTAAATATGTTTGATGATCTAAGTTATATTATGTTTGACATCTAGATGATATAAAGCATCCCCTTTTAAGACATGGTCAAGTAGTAAACAACAATAATTTGACTGGACTTTTAAAACAGCATGTGTTCTAATGTAATCAACTATAAAAATAAAGTATCCTAATTAAGTATTGCAACATGCATGATACACATTCATATTCCAACTAGATAAGTATTCACATGACCTAATTAATCAACTAAATAAAAATAAAGTATTGCAACATGTGTGCTACACATTCATATTCCTGGATAAGTAATAAATCATATCCTTAAGACATTTTTGAGATATTATAAATTTTATAAAATTGCTCCATTCACTATATGTACTGGTAGGAAAGAATGGAGCTAAGAAAACTATGGTCTCACCTGTGACAAATATAGTACATATCATATTTCATGTGTGATTTAGTCCACATCAAGTGGTTCATCTCTCTCTTGGATAACATTTAATATTATGTTATGGTCATCAGTATCAAGTCTCCACTTACGAATGCCATGTCCTATCACTGGATGAAGAGATAGGACAGTGGTAACATACAAGATGGCTATACTGATAAACCTTGTTATTAGGTTGATAATCAATAAAGAAACTCCGTGTTTAAGTATTTTGATTTTCTTCAATATGTTCCTTGTGCAACAACTAAACCTACATAGAAAAGTTCAACAAACATATATATAGATGTGAAATGAACCATAAACAGATGTATAATTCCATCGCAAGTTGGACCACAATTGTGATAAATTAAACATAAATACACTACTAACCTATGGGAAACATAATTTCATCGCTTGTTTCATTCTTTAACTTCATCCTCTCCTTGGTGCAACGTAATAAATAGTAACTAACACCTTCCACATTTCCAGGCTATGCTATTACTGCAAAAATATGTCCTGCCAAAATATGTTTTCAATTTGATGTGTAAATATAAATTAAACAGACTTGTATATTTCACTAGATATGTGTACCATCTAAATTGAATAGTAACTAAGAACATGTGTACATGCTCACTATTTATGGATTGAGTTTATGAATCCTTTATTTATTTATATATACATGTACCAATTTTGATCAAACCTGAAATATGGTCATAATCAGTATAAATCAATAGGAATGTCATCAAAGCTTTCATCCTCAACTTCATAATTTGTATTAGTAACATCTAGTGAACCAAATTCCATCCACTAACATATCACATATTTGGTTGATACATTCACTATAGTTTTCAGAAATGCAGTCATAGCAAAAGCATGAGTAATCTCTAGTGTACAATGACCACACATTACTATTTGTACTCATAACTGAATGCAGGGATCTTATTTTATCTACCCTCTTGCATCCATGGATTGATCTTCTATCAACACTTGAACAAGACACATGTAAAAATTTAAGACAAGTTAAAATCATATATATATACTATACGTACACACACACACACACACACACACACACACACACACATATACACACACACATATATATATATACATATTAGATATATACATATATAAATATATACATATATATATACATATATATATACATATATATATACATATATATATATATATATATATATATGTATATATATATATATATATATATATATATATATATATATATATATATATATATAATATATATATATAATATATATATCACACATATATATATATAGTATATAACACACACACATATATATACATCTATATATACATGTATATATATATGTATGTATATACATATATATGTATATTTATATATACATACATATATATACATGTATATATGTATATACATACATATATATACATGTATATATATATGTATATATATGTGTGTATATATATATATACACATGTATATATATATATATATGTATATATATATACACATGTACACACACACACACACTTATATATATATGTATAATATATATATATATATATGTATATGTATATATATGTATATGTATGTATATGTGTGTGTGTGTGTGTGTGTACATGTTCTTTAATGATCAATAAATTTAAAGTTTGCATAAATTTAAACTGAAACAAGTGATGCTGCATTTATACCTCATATCTCCCAGAATACTCTGAGCGGTATGACTTGATCCAATCATGATGATGTGTTATCCTAATTTGGCACCAAAAAATGCATCTTGCACCACTCAACTACATCATGAGCATTATTTATATGATATCCCTAATAGTCTAATTGATACTTTCTTAAAGCACACTTGATACAAGCTCTTGCACCATCATGCTCTCCCTTTCCATGTCCACTCTCAAAGAAACTCCAAATATGTGGTATCTTTTGGTATTGATTATATCTACATAGTGCATAAAATGGCCTTGCTGATTTAAATTGTGTTGCACATCCATTTGACTAAACAAAATGTTTTTTGATGCCTTTGTTTTCCAAATATCCAAAAAATGTCTTAAAGAAATGCTCAAAAAAATGTATGTCATGCTCTTTATCATCACTAATGTAAAAGTGATATTCTTTCTTTATGACCCGTGCTAGATATGGACTTTCAACACCATCCAAACCTAATTGTGCATCTCAATAAGACATGTGTACACTATCTCTGTATAGTAGTATTATGCTTGAAGTTGTTTTTGAGAAACAAAGAATAATTCTTAGCAAAGTCAACAACTGATAAAATTGTTCCAACTGGAAAAGTTTCTTTTAGTATTTGGAATTGTTATGCTTTCCATTTAGCAAAACAAAACATGATGTATATATGGTTGAATAAATTTATGAAAATTCTCCATAAATGTTGCAACAAGTATCTCCTCCTCTACATATTCCAACCTTGTTGATTATTTCCCAACTTTTATTTCAGACTTTATGTACTTGTAACTCTTATATTTTACCATCCTCATCATGTCAGTATCTTCAAGTCTCAAAGGACATTTATCTAAATCCCCGCATGTTTGACAAGCTTCTCTTATGCAATTTATTTCGGGTATTTCATGATCAATTGATTTGTTACATAAGATTGATGCTATGAATTGGCTTGGATGTTTAGGAAAAGCATTTTGAGAACCACCACTTTCTTCTATCATCTTTCTAAACCCTTGATAGTAGAGATCAAATTCAATATGATATCGACAACAACAAGTTTCAAAATATTTATTTATCTTTACAAAATATGGCTTTAATCTTTCAAAAATTATTTGTCCAATGTCAGGATTTGAATTACAAAATGAGAGATACAATTCATGTTGTGTGGTGTCCAACCAATGTTTTGTGTGCTATAAATATTCCTTAGGCCCAATCCTCTTCTTGATAACATCTCTTGTATTTGGTGAAGGACGAGTATGATCAATCCAAAATGTCGTAACCAGGTTCCTAATTGTTTCCTTAATCCTATCAAAGCGAGGAGCTCTACACATTATTACCCAATTACCTTCCAATGTAGTATCATCCAAATTGATTCCCCTTTTCAAATAATGTGTTATTGTCTTCCTACTATACCTGATATGAGATGAAAGTGAAGAAATTTGTCTTTTTTGGGACATGTTTTTATTTAAAATAGCTGTCAGTATCACTCTTCTTGAAATGGACTTATCTCCAGATCTAGTTGTTTTCCCAATGGAATGCAAATCTTCCTTAACACTTGAACAACAATATTTTTTTGTACGTTACATGATTTTGTCTTTTCCAAACTTGCATCTACACCCAACAATTTTAATGGCTCTTTTAACTCATATTTAAGAAGTGTAATTGATAATAGTTGGATTTTTTCAAGTGTACCAAGATTCTCAAATTGTGCAATTATTTTCTTAGAATTTTTATTCAATGCCCTCTTCATAGTATTTATGGGTTGTTTAGCATAATCTCTCAATTTTTCCACATCCATTTTAATTAAATGATCTATGCTTTTATGATTATTTTTTCTCTTCAAATGTTGGGGTGGACTAACATTCTCATCTATTGATTATACTTTGACTGTAAACAAAATTAAAAAAATCTCCTAATAGCTCATCTTAAGGGGACCTTGATGAAATAAATAGAAACGGGTTCATGTTAAAGGGAATAATTAATAAACTAATGAGAGAAACACATACTTATTTGACCTTGCGATGACCCTTCTTGAAAGTCCATTACTTCAACTTGGGATGCCCCTTGTCCAATATTTTCTTTATCAAAGGCTATGTACATAACAAAAATAATAGTCTTAAGGGGAAAGACCCAAAATGCATATTCATCACAAAGAGACTAAATCGAGACAGTGAGAGAGAGTTAGAGAGAGAGAGATGTGTACTTGTTTGATATTGTAATTTTTTTTCTTTTTGAGCTTGCGATGACCCTTCACCAACTTCTGAAGGTTGTGCTTGATGAGCTTGCGATGACCCTTCTCCAACTTCTAAAGGTTGGGCTTGTTGAGCTCATGATGACCCTTCTCTAACTTCTAAAGGTTGGGCTTGTTGAGCTTGCAATGACCCTTCTTGAACTTCAGAAGGTTGTGCTTCTTGAGCATTTCCTACATACGAAGATAAAATTATTAAACAAAAGTTTGGATGAAATTTCCTATGGATAGAGTCCTATTAATCATAAGATAAGTCCCAATAGGTCATATAACCTATCATAGGTCCTAATAGGTCTAATTTGGTCATAATAGGTTTAATTGGGTATAATCAGGTCCTAGTAGGTCTAATTAGGTCCTAACAGGTCTAATTGGGTCCTAATAGGTCTAATTGGGTCTAATTAGGTGCTAATAGGTCTTAAGGGGTCATATTACTCATAGTGGGTCTAATGGGGTCTTAAGGGGTCATATAACCTATCATAGGCCCTAATAGGTCTAATTAGGTTATAATAGGTTTAATTGGGTATAATTAGGTCCTAATAGATCTAATTGGGTCTAATTAGGCGCTAATAGGTCTTAAGGGGTCATATTACTCATAGTGGGTCTAATGGGGTCTTAAGGGGCCATATAACATATCATAGGTCCTAATAGGTCTAATTAAGTCCTAATAGGTTTAATTGGGTATAATTAGGTCTAATTAGGTCTAATTAAGTCCTAGTAGGTATAATTGGGTCTAATTAGGTGCTAATAGATCTTAAGGCATCATATTACTCATAGTGGGTCTAATGGGGTCTTAAGGGGTCATATAACCTATCATATGTCCTAATAGGTCTAATTAGGTCATAATAAGTTCATTTGGGTCTAATTAGGTCCTAATAGGTTCATTTGGGTCTAATTAGGTCCTAATAGGTCTAATTGGGTCTAATTAGGTCCTAATAGGTCTTAAGGGGTCATATTACTCATAATGGGTTTGATGGGGTCTTAAGGGGTCATATAACCTATCATAGGTCCTAATAGGTCTAATTAGGTCATAATAGGATTAAGTGGGTATAATTAGGTCCTAATATGTCTAATTGGGTCTAATTAGGTCCTAATAGGTCTAAATAGGTGCTAATATGTCTTAAGGGGTTATATTACTCATAGTGGGTCTAATGGGATGTTAATGGGTCATATAACCTATCATAGGTCCTAATAGGTCTAATTAAGTCCTAATAGGTCTTATGGGTCTAATTAGGTCCTAATACGTCTAATTGGGTCTAATTAGGTCATAATAGGTTTTAAGGGGTCTTATTACCTATCATATGTCTTAATAGACCTAGATAACTATGTATAATTATGTCCTAATAGGTCTAATTGTGTCTAATTGTGTCTAATTAGGTCCTAATAGGTCTAATTGCATCTAATTAGGTCTAATTAGGTCCTAATATGTTTAATTGGGTCTTAAGAGACGATATTAAGCATATTAGGTGTTAATTAGTCTAATTAGATCTAATTACACCTAGAAGGGATCCTATTACTCATATTAGATAGATAATTAGGGCTTATTAGGACTAATTTGGTCTAAGGGTTCCTATTAAGTTCATAAATAGGCCCCTAATTAGGTACTATTACTATTCAATATTAGTTCCTATTACTCATATTAGGTCATATTACTCACATGTATTAGGTACAATAATTAGTATAATTAGGTCTTTTTAGGTCTTATTATGAGTTAATTAGTCTAATTATGACTTAGGGGTTATATTATCCATATTAGACCTCATAATAGGTCTAATTATGCCCAAGGGGTCCTATTGCTCAAATTAGGTGTACTAGTAGGTCCTATTACTCATATTAGGTGTTAATTAGTCTTATTAAATGTCTAATTAAGTCTTAAATTACTTATGTTAATTAGTTGAAAGTATTAGGTCTTAAGGGGTACTCTTATCTCTTATTACTAAATTTAACAAATTAGGCCAACTATTATGTCTAATTAGGTCTTAAGGGGTCCTATTACTCATATTACGTATACTTAGGACTAGTTACGTGTCTTATTAGGTATAAATAGGTCTAATTACATCTAAGCCGGCCCATCCTATTAATGATATAAGGTTCTAATTTGGGTCTTATTGCTCATATTAGGTCCTAATAGGTTGAACATTAGGTCTTAAGGGGTCATAATACTTACATTAGATCTAATTAAGTATATAATTATGTCTTCTTAGTCTTATTAGGTCTAATTAGTCTTATCTAGGTCTTATTAAGTCTAATTAGGTCTTCTTATTTAAATTAGGTCTAATTAGGTATTGCAATATCATGCTTACATATTTTAAATAAGACAAGTCCTAACCATCAACTTAAAATATCCAGAGAGAGAGAGACATACCTTGTTTCCTACAATAATATATTTCTCATGCTCCTTCAAGTAGTCTTTGTTTAGTCTCTTCTAAATAATGTCGTGTACTCTTGTTTAGCCTTATTTCCCATCACTTTGCAAAGTGGTTTCACCAAATTTTGACAAAATTTGAAAAAATACAATTTCAAAAGTCTTCCTTCTCCAAAATGCGAATTATTTGGTAGCTTTTGAATTAATAAGATGAGAAAAACATATATTTATTTATATACATAATCGTTATTAACCTGAAATGACACCAAATTGGCCGACATAGGTTTCTATAGAAAGTCATTTATAACTTTCTATCGAAAGTAACTTGGTAAATGGCTTAGCCCACATTAAACCATTCAAGTAATTTCAATAGAAAGTACTTTCTATCGAAACTAAATACTTTCGATCGAAAGTCCCTGAGTAAGGGCAATTTGTAAAGCTTTATAAAATTTTAAACATTTCATGGTGTTAGGGCTCAATCGCAAGGGTCAAATGGAACAATAAGGAGATGTCCCTTTGCATAGCACAAGTACTCTGAACGAGCTTTCTAACGATTATAAATTTGACAATTTTTGAGTTTATTATGTATATGTTTTTTGATGTTAATCGAATGTAGGTTTTTTTTGCAAATATAAACCTTTGAGTTTGACATTCAATGAAAAATAGTAAAAAAGAGATTTAAAAAAAAATAATAACAGTGCCCTCTATCTTCGAATCTATTTTCTATCAATTTTTTTTTTAAATTAGATAAATGCACGACAAGTTATAAGCTATGTAGTCAAGGTATGCCAAAATTACGGTTTAGTCAACTTCAAACATTAATAAAATATGCAATAATCATGATAATGTCATTAAACCAATTGCATGCCCTCTGTATGGATGTTACAAAACTAAATTCAAAAGAAACACATTGATATTTATTTTAGAAAAAAAGTTATGCTCTATGAAAATAATGTAACTCTTTGAAAATGTCATTTTCAGCAACATACCAGTTTTCGTGGAGGAAAGAAAAAACTATTCAAATCAATTCAAAAATTAAAATAAAATAAAAAATTTAAAATCTAGATAAAAAATCCTTAAAGTCTCTAATTTACTTCATCTTTCAATTTCAAACGTTTTAACGACAATATGCATTCAAATCTGAATTTTTTTTTCAAAATGTAAAATTCAGTGTCCGTTCAGGCAAAAAAATATAACCATTATTGTGAGTTCACCCGCCAATAGTAAAATATATATAAAATGATAATATTATGGTATATTTATGATTCTCTATCCCTCTTTATTTCTATATCCATTGTCTCTCTCTAATTCACACACTCTCCCTATGTACCTCCTTATCTCTACCTTTATATCTTTCTTACTTACACACATAGACACTCTCTCTCTCTCATGCACACACGCACCTTACTCCCCCACTCCTCTACCCTTCTCTCCTTAATTCTGAGCACTTTTCAAGTTCCAACCTTGCTGTCAGACTGACACTATGATTGGAAATCACAGTGATGCTTTGAATGTTTTGGTACTCAGTGGAAGTTCCAGAATTAGCATCGGGATCTGATAGAAATTCGGGAACCACGTCATTGACAGCCACGTACTCGGTTGACGCCTCGAAGGAAAAGAGGAATAAGCAAAGTCAAGAGCATCATAGTCTTGGGGATACTGCAGCCTGTCGGTCTCTTAAAAAACATTAGAAAAGTTCACAAATTTGCATCGGTTGACGCCTGGAAATGAAATGATAATGGCGTACAAAATTACTTATGATGAGAATGTTACCATTAATGCCATTGAGATCTATGATAGTCTAGATCATACTTCTATCAGTCCAGATAAAGCACATGTGGTGGGGGTTGAAGATCATGCTGATGGATTACTTGTAAATTACCAATCAAAGAAGATTGTTGCTAATCTTAGAGGTCATTTAGACTATTCCTTTGCATCTACACGACATCTGGAAGTAATGTTACACACAGTAACAAGTAGCATCTGTTATTACGACAGAAGCTTTTACATTTTGTAAATACATTTCATCAATATGCAATGGATCGGGTTTCGTACAGGGCATAGATTGAACTCTGCAGATGTATGGCATCTGTTGGTTCGCTTGATGGGGTTATAGTATGCCACAAAGCCTATCAGGTCTCCACCTAAAGACAGATCTTTATTGCTCCTGACAAACTACAAGAGTAACGAAGCTAAGATATAGCCGCATAGACTAAGGTTTCGTCCAAAGATGTATTTGGCAGTTCTAGTAAAGATGTTGAGTGACCTACTAGCACATCCATGAAAAAGGGAAAAGGAATCTAAAAACTATATTTGTGGTACATTAAGAGAAGAGCAGGTTATTTGCAAAGGCAAAAAGTGATGCCTAATGCTCTTTTGTACTCAAACGGCAAACTGAACAAAACACAATCAAAACAGTTTTATATACATATGGAAACAGAGCATTGATTGTTTTAGACGGAGGAGGATTGTCATTAATATGCAAAAGTGTGAAGAGAGAAGCTCAGTTACATGAAATAAAAAAGGACAATTCAAGGAAGGAAGAAATTGAAGCTGAATTGGAGGCTGGGCAGAACCTCTCCAGGCTAGTATAGAGAAAGAAATGATGTCTCTAAGGAAACAAGATCTGGACAGAAGATATGTGAATGCATAGAGAATGAATTTACAAAATAGTTCAAGCGAACATCATTTTATGGATGCTAGTAGAATTACAAATTGTGAAAACCTTAACAATGTGCTTCGAAGGAATGATTTTTTCAAATTGTTTTGTTGAGAGTTTTGTAAGGGAGAGGATCCACTAGTTGAGCATAGAAATTTCAAATCACTTCCATTTTTTTACAACAGCTTACCTGGCAAGTCCCTTGCTTATAACTAAGGTTTTAGAGCCACATCATCAAATATGATGCCGCATCAGCATGCTTTTTGCCAAGGTGTCCAAAACGACCCAAAAAAAGTGAGACCAATTGTAGTGCATTAGAGACACCCATACTTGTGCAGCTGATGTGGCATCACAAGATTGGTTCTTTTTTAAAGTAAGGGACACATTTCATCCAATTATGGATAGTCATCATTAGCAAAAACAACTTTAAAGTCACAACTATTGGTACAATGTTGTAAAAAATATTGAATATTAAATCAGTAAGTGTAGATATTAAATAAACAACTACTATCACAACCATTAGAACACATTCAGGTACTAGGTCCTCTCCCCTAAGTAGAGGATTGACATCTATCATAAAGATTGACACTTGTTATAATGGCATTCCATCTAGGCATGTGATGATCACAAACAAGAGCACGTATTGGGATCAGAGAAGATACTATGCAATATGTGCAAGATCAAATTGGCAACTATTTTATTGTAAGTGTTAGAACACTAAATACATGGGCATTTGAAAGAAATGTTGCGACAAGAGGTATCGACAAAATTTATAGCCAAATCTACTTTTAGTTACGAGGGTTCATTTTAATAATATTATAACTCATACTTGAGTTAATCATTGTATATGCAAAAAATATAGAGCTTTTCACCTGATTGTTATAAGGAACCCTGAGAAGACAAGAAGATACATTTATAAAAACTAAACAAACAAGTCTAGTTAACCTTTAAATATGTAATCAAAGTCAAAAGACAATGGGAATGACACTTTTTTGGATCTTCCTTGTCCTTTGAGGCATGAGTGAGCATTGATCACGAGGAAGACATTTTAATTTTCAGTTCTAAAGGGAGATAGAGAAGTATATTTTCTTTTCATATATGTCTTGATATACACAGGAGGGGAGCCTTTGAACTCTCAGATTTTTTTAAGGAAATAAAGTATGTATTATGAATCTTTGTGTTTGCTTATATATCTTTCTGATTGTCATTTTCCTTCGTGTTTTGTGATCACTCCTTTGTGTTTATCACTTGTTATATTAGATCATGGGTGTGTACATTATATAATCTTCAAGTCTAAATTCGTTCATGCCATCTAAAAGAAGTTGTTTCTTATTTCCTAATCATCCTTTTTTGGGTTATGAGTGAGTGATCTTTGTGTCTTTTATTTGTTTCCCTTTATTTCTTGTTTTAGTTCTTACACTTGTTTCATGGTGATGGACAAGTGTTAGTTTTCCTTTTCTACTTTATGGTTAAAATCATACCCCCAAAAAATTAAAATCAAATCATAAGAGGGAGTTGTACTTCTAAAATTCTGAGGAAAAATGCTAATTCAATAGCAATTTCTCCAATTGTTAGTATTGTATTTGTCTTCATCTTGGGCATTGTGAGTCATTCCTAAAGTTACATTAGAAGTCCACCAATCTATTTACTAATAGTTTCTTATGGAGCTCAGGGTTAAAAATATCATCAACATAGTTGCAAGGTAGAATAAGTTCCCTATAGTCAACATTCTCTAGAGTCTTGATATTTTCTATTACTAGCTTTGTTGATGTCAATGTTGATGCATATGAATTACAATTGGAATAATCAGGGAATAACTCAAACCCTTCCATTTCCACTCCACTTTATCTAGCTGCAAATATTAGTAACCCGAGATTCATGGTTGTTCGCTTAGTTTGAAATGCTAACCCTTCTTCTTTTACTTACAATTACTTGACAACCAACCATTGCTTTGATAACTTCTCTTAAGGAATCAATAGAAATTTCACTCTGGTTCTCTTCTCCTCTTCACACTCTTTCTCAATTTTTGTTTTGTGAAAAAAAAAGAGTAAAATAAAAATCTTTTAAAACTACCTCTACGAATTCACTTAGGTGAATTAATTGTATTCTTTTTGGGAAACGCCAATCTTTAAGGATGGCATACAAACAACTCACTAAACCACCTCTTAGGAAATGTGACACTACAAAATGGCATGGAGTAGAAATTTGTGGGTGATAGCATAAAATTCAGCCAAGGGGTGGCCCGTAAGGTTCACTTTTCAAGATTGGACTTAAAACTAAAATGCCAATGTGGTTAGACAATTGGCAAGGAAACCAAGCAGTTTGTGCTTACAACACTTATTGAAAAGAAAGCACATAACACAAAGTTAAAGAAAACATTAACTACTTATTTACACGAAGTCTCAGAAGAGATGGAACATTAATTGGAATGTTTTAGATGAGCTCCATCAACTAGATTTCCAAGGGTCTTTCCCTCTAAATTGTCAAATTCAAATGTATGGCTTTCATTGTACGTGGTAATACAAAACAATCCCTTCCACAAGGAATAAAATTTGGTATGATAACTTGACTTAGTGAAAATGCTCATTGTATTTAAGATTTAAGTCACCTTCCTTGAAGACAAGATCGTACACCTTCTTATTGAACCACTGTTTGATGACTTGTTGGCAATTAGTCATGGCATTATGTGCTTTCTCCTAGAGGACTCTTGAACACTAAGCAATTATGTTTGTATCACTTTCATAGCCCCATTATCTTCTATTTCAAGATACTTAATCAATTGTAATAAAAAAAATTTGTTGAGATTGGTAACACAACATCCTTTCCATGAACACATTCATATCGAGACACTTTAAAAACTTGCTGTAGGTGATCCAATTGGCCTGAAGCATTGTCTACAAGTGTTTATGCCATTATTTTTGATGATCAACGCATATTCCCTTGATTAACTTAGTTAAGTTTTTATTAGTGGATTTTTTAAATCTGTTATACTATTGGTAGTAATTTGATGGAGTTCTAAGGAATATCCCATGCTTTATGTGAATTTAGACATCTTAGATCTATTGCCTTGATTAACTTAGTTAAGTTTTTATTAGTGGATTTTTGAAATCTGTTATACTGTTGGTAGTAAGTCCCATTATGCAAAGGGCTCATTGATCATAATCAAAGTCAGAGACATAGTTGAGTTTTTATGCCTACTAATGAAGAACTAGCATTGTTGGCATTTTCTGATCAAATTGTGGAAATCAAAAAACATGGTAGACCAACAGTATCAACATGTAAGATATTTATTGTAGCTGTTTTTGCTAAGAAATAGCTACCTTGTAGGCTATTTTGAAACTTGTTGAAAACCTTACCCACTTGATCTTCATCTATGCATCAAAGGAGTACAACTTCAAAGTTCCTCTTGAAGAGGAGTCCCTCAATCAAAACATGTCCCATACATTGTATCCATAAAATCTACTTTTATGTAGCACTAGGCCAATTGGATACCTTCTAATCTACATGAAATGTGTTGTATTCACAATAAAAGATTTCACACCATCAAATTGATTGACCAATTTTTTGGGGGGTATCCTTCCTCGGTTAGAGCTTTGTTTTCCTTAGCTAGGTATTCATAGAGTCCTTTATCATGGATCAATTAGTAGCTTAAAACTCTATATCAAACTCTAGGATCTTTGTAATCTAGTTTTCTCTTTCTTCTATTATTTATCCTTCCATGATGTACTCCCACACACTTGAATGAGCCACACATATCATTGCTTGACTAACCGCTATGAAATGCCTAAAATTCTTGATGCCCTTGATAATGGTGAAAGCTTGTTTCCCAAAAAAGTTGTACTCAAACTCATACACTTTCAAGGTTCTTGAATGGATGGTAACAGGGTTTTGTCCTTTTCTCTCTTCACCCTTTTGTGTTAACACTGCTGCAATGTTGTTATTTCTACCATAAATATACATGATGGAATCTTTTTAAAATTTGGGATTGACTAGCATTAGAGCAAATAAGATTATTTTTTTAATCTTTTAAAATGCCACTATTACCTCTAGGGACCATTTAAAAACTTATTCCTTTCTTAGCATGAGGGTGATTGGGCTAACCAATGTGATGAAGTCAAATATGAATTTGCTAACAAAATTGATCTTCTTGAGGAAATAATGAGATTTCCTTTTGTTTATTGGTAAAGGGGCCTCTCTGCTAGTTTTCACTCTCTTGGGATCAATAGATATTGCTTCCTTATGTAAAACTTCCTCTCGAGAAGCTTTCCCTACAAGACTTTAAACATACATTTATTGGGGTTCAATGACACCCTAAACTCCTAATATCTTTGGAAAACCTTTTCAAGATGACCAAAATGATCTTCCTTTTGATTAGGAAAACATTGTGAGGTCATCATGGTAGATGACTATGATCAAATTAATTAGATATTTGAAAAAAATATCCATTGCCTACTAGAAATTATCTCTCACATTTGGAAGATCATAGGGCATTTTAAAGCATACAAAAATGTTCCCCGCTTAGTGGCGAATGTGGTCTTATTGATATTTATATTTTACCTTGACTTGGTAGTACCCTTAGTAGCCATAAAGAAAGGAAAGCATTTAAAAATATGCAATTTTCTAAAGGATGTTCTCCATAGGAGGTAAAGGATAATGATCCTTTAAGGATTCTCTATTCAAATCCCAAAAGTCCACATAGTTCTTATATCTCAATTCTTTCACTAAATAAGAACTGTGTTGGACACCTAGGTACCATGCTTAATGTGGTATATAACTTGAGAGTCAATGAGTTTCTTCAATTATTAAGCCATAAGGAACATTATTTTTTGGCTGCCCCTTTATTATGGTATATTGACTTAGCTCCTTTAACTAGGTCAATGGTATGCTTAATTATGTTTGTGTCATAATCTTAGAGGTTGTCCTATGTCCATTCCATTGACCCTATTATATTTGCTACAAAAATCTATCAACTTTTGTTTATTTCTTTGAGGAATGTCTTTATGAATTATGCCATCCCTAAAGTCAAGTTCATAATATTCTCCTTTCTCTACAACAAAATGTTGTTTTTCATTTCTCATATCAGCATAGTCAAATAGGTTTTGCAGAGTGATTAAACCTTTTAGAAGATTATTGCTCTATAGCTGAATTATTTGTCAGCAGGTTGTTCACCAAGTCAAACTGACAGCCAACTATAGCCAATTGATCCACTTCAAGGTTGGGCTTTTGAGGAACCACTTGAATGTTGAAATATTCAAACACATTGATCAAGTCCTACACTACATGATAATAAGATCTCATTTAGACATTATTTATGTTTTAAGTCCCTCTTATTTAGATAATGAACACTTGTATTTAACATTGTAAGGTGACGATCTTGTAATGTTCAATGGATCATTTGATTGATATCATGTGACTTGATATCATTATGATTCATGGATTTGCCATGATTTGTTACGGTAGACATTATGTGACTTAATGTTAGTGCACATACCATAACTAGGATATATGAGGAGAATGTAATGTTCTCGAGTATATTATATCCTTTAGTGTCATGAGATAGGTGATACTTCATATCACGAGTTATGTGATATGTGATTACTTATATCATGAGTTGGGTGATATATCATATCATGAGATTGATGATATATATCTTTTATCACAAGTTATGTGATAATTCGTGTAATAAGTTATGTGATGAACTCTTATCATGAGTTAGATGATATCCATACTCACAGAGATTATTGTGATATGTTCATACTCTTTATCTTCCCTAACTAAGAGGGAGTGTTGAATATATGAATATCTTCGATCAGATAAAACAATAAAGATATATATATATATATATATATATATATATATATATATATATAATATCTATTATCGTTCAAAGCATTTTATATTATCAACCAAGATGATAAATACTATCACGATCTGTACGATCACATTCAGATTTGCATATGATTGATCGGGCATCATATATACTTCCCCGATAATTCTCAGCATTATCGTATTTCTTCATGGCATTAATGATATCATTAAGTGCTAAGAGCCGATAATGAATCGATATTTATTGGCATCGGTTATGTGAAAGGGCACGATTTGTTAAGAGAGAGGTCACACCTTGAATAGGCATGCCTAAAGTGGAGTCATGTCTGTTCAAGACGTGACTAATTCTCTCATATATAATACCATTCGATGAGGAATATGAAAGCATCAAAATTTATTAATGCTCAGTCCTCTCATACATCTGCGAAACAAAGACATTGTTAATCATCATTACTCCATATTCTGTAATATAGAAACAATACTTATAGTAATTTTAGATCTGATATAAGTCCGATTTGCATTTACAATTACCTTCACCAGGTTCATGTCCATAGACATAAAATTGACTTCTCTACTGAATTCATGATCTATAAAGTTATCTGAGATTTTTTATGTAGAGGATGTAGTATGCACAAAAGAAGAAATTGAGTCCTAGGGGATTCACTATTGCCCCCTTCATTATATGAAAGAATGTCAGAAGAAATAGATTACAAGAGTATAAACTAAAACTTTGGTTAATAGAAACACCAATTATGAATGGTAAGCATAGCAAACTGCACAACAAATCTCACATACAAGTTGCTCATAGGCCAGATTAATGAAAGAATGTCAAAACTAATATGGAAGAGATTATGCCACAGTAAATCATACTCAAAAAGTAGAAAGCTTCAATGAAGCTTTTATTACATGATAAAATACAACCAGATGAAATGCCATATAAGAAATAAGGGTCGGAATGTCCAGATGGGTTTTCTGTGAGCAGTCAAAATAAACTGCCACTGTCAGAATTATAACATGAGGCTACCACTTACAAATATAGGTTGAATATGCAAATGGTATGTGAGGATTCATCTTTAGTAATCTAGAAGATGTGATTAATACATGGCCAAAGGTCAAGTCACAGTCTACTTGTGCACAATGTGCCTTACAAATAACTCCTTTCTTTGTGTGCTAGCACATAGATGTGAAATTTTGGACAAGGAAGTGAAATGATTATAGAAAATTCTAAGCAGAAACCAAATCCCAGACGAGAAGAAAAGTCTCAGTTCACAATTAGCAAATCATTGTTTGTTGTAACAAAACCCATTTGAATATGATTTCCAAAAGAATTCGTTCTTTCCACTTTTCTACACGGTCGAATTTCACACCTTGGATCCACATCACCATTACAAGCTCAATTTTGGAGACAGTAGCAGGAACACGACAAGCAAACAGATGTGACACTATAAGAGATTTAAGTAGTTAAGGTAGGAAACAAACCATACAGTAGAGGTTTTTGCACCAGTTCACTCTCAACCACCTTTAATGCCTTTCATGTGATGTCTTTGAATGCCTTCCCTCTCATAGTAGTCCTCAAACTACTTGAAAGTGAATTCACACCCACTATCAAATCTTTAGAACTTTATCCACTCACATGTTTGATTTTTGGCCAATATTTTAAACATGACAAACTTTCGAAAGGAATCAAACATTTTTTGTTCATAAGATATACCCATAGTATCTTTGAGAAATCATCAATCAACAAAAGACACTGACTCGACCAAGGATTGTTGATGATTTCAAGGATGACTCACATAGATTTGCATTAATGAAATCTCAATTCCCCTTTGCACACCATACCCCTCTAATTGGAAATGTTTTTTTTTTCTTCTTTTAACAACTAAACACTCCACACATATATCTTATTTCTCCTTGATAGATGGCAGTCCATGAAAAATACCAATCCTATTTTGTTCAACCAAATACTTAAGATTGAGTATTCCACATCTCCCATGCCACAATATGCTACCATTGTCCTCCACAATGAAGTCCAGCAAATTGATTCGAAGAAAATCAGCTAACCTGACAAACCACCTTGCCCAATGCCTAAGGAAATAATTTTATCCTTCTTGACATCGGTCTCAATACACTTATTTCCCATAACAATACACTTATTTCCCCATTTTTATTATTTAATTGATTAAAAATAGATTTTTGTACATATTTGGCATAAATTTGATATTCCTCACCATGAACTTTGTTGCATCATTGAAAGCAATTTAAACATTCATTATCCCTTTAATACATGTGCTCTACCATCATTAAAAGAAAGAGAACGTATAGAGCTATAAGCAATAGTAAATATCACATACTAACTTTTATGGCAAGCAAAATGTCAGGATGCAGAAAAATCAAAGAACCAGCAATCGATGGCATCAGCGTTATCTTGGATGCCATACATCCTATTATATCTTCCTAGACTCTTGCTCTGCCTCAAATACCCTATTAGCCTAAGCCATCAGCTTCTTATGGATAGAGAATATCGTCACTTCTAGCATTCTTTTCTGGTATTCCCAAACTCATGATATAAAAATAATGCCTCACCTTTTGTTTAATTTGTAAATCAGAAGTCACTGTTTTGGTTTTGCCCTTATATTGTGCAATAAGTGCACTTTCAAATCATACAATATTGGACTCAGACATTTGCAAGCCTCTTTTTCTTGGCAACAAATATGAATTGACTTTTTCAAATGTGCAAGTTGATGACAAAAGCAGCCAACTCATTTTCATCTGCTAATTTATTGACAACAAATAGTTGATCTTTTAGGCCTTTCATCATAAGTAGATGCTATGCTAATGACTCACACTCAACCAAGTTCATGAAACAAATTTTTCAAAAACAAGAGTCTTACCTTTTAGTTTGATATTTGTTTTTTGGACCTTTCCAAAGATCACCTATATAGTGGCACTCTGAACATCTAAAATCAATCATCAGAAACAGATAGTTTTAACTGACAAAAAAATCTTAAGGATAGTTATTAAAATGCGGAAAATTTGAAGCCGTTGTGGTTTTCAACCCTAAGATAAATTTTCAACAAGTTAGCCTTTGCACACAGGTTGGCTTCTCTCTAAAAACAAATAAAGAGATCATCATAGTTTATATAGGTTCATATTTTAAGGCGTTTCGATCATCTTTGCACACATATTCATTCAACTTTGTGTAGGTTCTGACATAGGGGTGACCTGTTTTCATTATATTAGGAACGATGCATTTGATTTATCAATCATACATTTCTCAGAAATTCTCAGTACCATGTTTTCAGACACATGACCTGAAACTTATTTATAACTTCCATAATATACATCAATTTTGCTTACAGAATCCAGACCAAACCATCCAAGTGACAGTGTATTTAGATTTTAACAACATTCACGAGGCAATAATGCCTTCAACATTAGAAAGTCATAGAGAACCCTTTAAGATATTACAATCAATCAAAGGATGTATGGCATAAATGATGCACAGATAGACAGAGAAATATACGCACTGGTATTGTGGAGAAGAAAATGCGAAGATTGAATGTTGTAAAAATACCTTTCTTTCTGTCATCTCATGGCTAAACTGTTCTGAAGAAATTGCTGTGCATTTCTCTGAGTTTCAGGTGATGCATCAGCTGTTGATTCATCATCAATATTTTAGAAATAGTACTAGAACTTGGAAAACTTACATTACTTGCTCCTTCAAAGTTGATGATGAGAAAACATTATCCCTGGCAGATGTTGTACAAAGCTCCAGCATTTCCTTCCAGGATTGTGAAATGGATTCTGCCTTTTCTAAGTTCTTTGGAGACAATGCAGTTCCTGCAATCGATTGTTGACCCAAACGATAGTTTATGAGGTAAGTACCTGCAGTCATATATCATTTACGAGAACAAAAATAACAAGTTTCTGGGCTGCACAAAGAAATTTCTATTAGCAAAGGTAAACAAGCAACAGAACATTATTGAAGGCAAACACCAACAGAAGTGATTCACTGATAATAGCGTTTTCTAAAAAGCAATAGACAAAATAGAAAAAATATGTTAGCAAGGTGTTGTAAACATATTGACAGCATTGCAAATAAGTAACATTTTTGAACAGCAATATATGTAGAGAATGTAAGATAAAATACACTGATGTGTGTAGTCAAATGACTATTGGTTGGATACCTTCCCACTTTCTAAACCATATGAACATGCAAACCCCAACATGGAATCATCATATCAAAGCCACCATTTTCATTTCCGCGAGAAACTACAAATTATACCAGAGTTGAAGGTATCAAATTCAAAAGATTGAAGAGACCATGACCTCATCTTGTAGGAAGCCATTTCACACCAATCCACAAAGATCTACTAAGAGGATCTTAGATGTTTCTTCAACTACAATGGCCCAAGTGCAATATCCAAGCCCATTTTTCCATTACAGAGAGAAAATGGATATAAATAAAGCTGGAAAATCCTCCAAAGGGATCCTTTTCCAGAGTAAGTGAAGACCATCTATGACAGCTCCAATAGCATGTCCTAATCTGTCATTTCATGGGAGTATTCTTTGGGCTCAAAAAATCTTGAGCTTGGGCACAAAAAAACATGAAACCATCTTTACCTGTGGAACTCATTATATCAATGCCTGCAGTTTTGCCACTAAACTGCAAAGGAACTGGATCTTCCAAACAGAATGCTAGTTAATGAGGAAATAAAGTTTATTCAGCATACTTCAACCATAAATATGACTTACCAAGTACAATGCGTACTTAAATAAGACTTTCGTTACTTCCAAGTGATTGGCAGTAAGAAACAACACTTACGACAATCCAGTTGGAGGCACATGGGCTCCATGTTCATGAGAGCTAAGACTTCTCTTTTCCCTTTGGATAAAGGCTGCAGCTCTTGTATTAATGGATGCAGCCAAAGCTGGTGCCAAGGATGACCCATTACTACCATGATGCTTCACATCAAGACAACATCGTGACATTCTACTCAATGTCTTTTGTTTTCCTTTTCATCCAGATGCTTTTATTTTGACTTTTTAACACGTTATTGAAAGTAACATCTTTATTAACTTAATCTTGCCAGCACACTTTATCATATTGTCAAAAAAGCATTAGAATTTCTATTTTTGGAGAGTTATAGATTGCATAAAATTAGCTGATTATGTCCAGCTTGATCTATCTGATTTTTGCCCATTGTTATTTCATTCTTGCTCAATGCTTTTCAGCCTCATCTGAATTGTCCTTTAACTATAAAGTCTATGTTGGTGAATGATAAAGTATTTTAATGTTTAATGAAAATTGTATGTTTTAATTATTAGTTGACGACTAATACATCACATAAGTATTTTAATGTTTAATGAAAATTGTATCTTTTAATTATTAGTTGATGACTAATACATCACATTTAAAGGTTAATCAAATCCTGTATTGAAATGTATACCAAATCTGGGTAAGTTTACAAAGGGTAAAGTAATGATCTTTATCAAATAATTTGTCTATTTACAATTTTTTCACTCTTTTGAAGTTTGTTTCATTTTTACACAAGTAAAGACTGTACTTATCTGGATTATTCTTTCTAATAATTATTCAGATGGAAAACTTTTTGCATGTCTCTGTTTGTTGTATTATTCTGATTTTATAATTTTGATCATTTTTATATCATAATTTTGATCATGGATATTCTCAAAGTGGGCCTATGGATATATCCCATTGTATGTGATATTTTCACTTTTCACATTGAACTTGTAAGCACGTACAGACTGGTGTTACACTGCATTAGATAACATGGTTGAAGTAATGCTTGTTTGATTTGTTGTGCTGCAGACACACAGTGCATGCCATGGTGTAGGAATAGTTAAACAGTAAACTTATGGGAAGAAGTAGTGGCTTCATTGCCATGCATGTGTCATTTGCTAGTGGACAAATTGCTAATTCCTGAGGTATGTCATGCAAGTTTGATGAAGGGTGCTCCCCTTAATACCACGAACACTTAACAGAAATAGAGAAACAACAACAATAATATGCAAGAACAGAAAATTGGCTTCTTATTATCTCCACAAATGTGGAATTACAAACTTTTAGAATTACAATATGCAAAGCCACATGGGCATTCCCTTACAATATTCTGTAGGACAAAGCCTCGAATCAATACCCAGATCTACTACCTAGAACTGCCCTAGACAACACTACGGGCCTTCTTTATATAGGAAATTTCCACCGCCCGAGAAGGTTCTAGAAATTTAGCCCTTAGGGCCGACCAAACATAGAATTATTTTATTTTACAATTTATTACATCAAAGTCGGCTCAAAATGAGTTTTGAAACCCAAACAAAAATTTTGAAGAAAAATTATTTTCTGACATTTCAGGTGACCCAACTTTCGAAGACTATAAGTCATCACCCGTTGACCCGATTGACTATTATAACCCCATTCTGGAAAAGCCACGAAGCACTCTATAGGCTTGACCTATGCATTGTGCTCGTCACCCAAATTTTCAACCTCATCCGGGGCCTCTAAAGCCTTCAAAACTGAATTCGAAGTTTCTCTACCCTGCTGCCAATACCGAAAATCTTCAATATCTTCAAAACTAGACCTGATCTAGCCATAAAACTTTGCTGGCAGGCTGATATGACCGAGATGAACCTCCACATGTAAAATTAGAACATTCCGAGATCGTAAGACCAACTTACTAAAAATAGCAAGTTCCCATAAATAGCAACTCTACACAAGATAATCTTTATTGAATACAAAAATAGAAATATTTTTGGGTGATGCAAGATTGCTCTTACACCCAGGATGCTTCTGCATCAGATACCCGGGGTAATTTGAGAAGTGACCCTGTCACAACTTAGGTGTGCAGAGGAAAACCAAGACAGTTAACCTCCTCCTTTGTTAGCCATGATGAATCTTCAATAGGTCGTCCTTTCCATTTGACCAAATACTCTTCATATGTCATGTTTCTTATGTTTCTGCCAACACGACCGTCCAGTATGTCTTCAATCTCTTTGATATCTGAACTGGTTGCTGGAATACTCCACTGTGCTGCTGCAACCTCATCTTCAACACCTTCTTCATGATACTCTGTCAAATCTGAAATGTTAAACATTGGTGAAATATTTAGCTCACTAGGCAATTCTACCTCATATGCATTTCCTGAATCATGCTTCTTCAATATCTTACATGGTCCAAACTTCTTCATTTTCAGCTTGTTATATGTACCAACTGAAAATCGCTCCTTCCGCAAATGAACCATGACTTCATTGCCAAGATGAAACTTTTTATGCCTCCTTTTCTCATCTGCTTTAGCCTTATACTGCGCATTCATCTTGGTAATATGCTTCCTCACCTCCTCATGTATGTTCTTCAAGTGTTCTGCAAAATCTTCAGCTTCAGCACTACTTATTTCTCCTTTATCTATCTTTCTCAAATCAGATGCATTTTTTGGACTACTTCCATATACAATCTGGAAAGGTGATTTACCGGTGCTCCTATTGACAGAATTATTGTATGCAAATTCTGCCTATGGTAAAATCAAATCCCATCCTGTTGGCTTATCTCCAACCAAACATCTCAGTAGATTTTCCAAACTTCTATTCACCACCTCTGTCTGTCCATCAGTCTGTGGATGATGTGATGAACTGAACTTCAAATCTGTTTTCAACTTCTTCCACAATGTCCGCCAAAAATATCTAACAAACTTAGTATCTCGGTCTGAAACTATGGTCTTTGGCAAACCATGTAGTCTCACCACTTCTCTGAAAAATAATTCTGCTACATGAACAGCATTATTAGTCTTCTTGCAGGGAATGAAATGTGTCATCTTCGAAAATCTGTCAACCACCACAAAAACTGAATCATGTCCCCATTGTGTCCTCGATAAACCAAGAACAAAGTCCATACTGATATCCTCCCAAAGCTTCTCTGGTATAGGCAATGGCTGATACAACCCTGTATTCTGCTTCACTCTTTTCGCCATCTGACATACTCTACAACTCTATACAAACTTCTTCACATCTTGCTGCAATTGTGGCCAATAATAATTTTCACTAACCAAAGCAAGGGTTTTATCATGACCAAAATGTCCCGCCAATCCTCCACTATGCTTCTCCTTGATGAGATTCTCTCTCATAGAACTTCGTGGAATGCACAACTGACTCACTCTGAATAGCATATCATCCTGGATGATGAAATCCAACCATTTCGTCTTGTCTAGAGTAACAGGTTCTGTACAAGCTTTCCAAGCTTCACCAAAATCAGGATCCTCTGGATACAAATTTTTGAGTTCCTTGAACCCAACCACCTCAATCTGCATCTCTGTCAGCAATAGTTGCCTTCTGCTAAGAGCATCTACAACCCTGTTAGACTTTCTAGTTTTGTGTTTCAAAACAAATGTATAACTCTGCAAAAATTCAACCTATTTCAAATACCTCTGATTCAACTTTCCTTGACTATTCAAATATTGCAAAGCTTGATGATCAGTATAAAAAACAAACTCCTTAGGAAACAGATAATGTCTCCACTTTTTTAATGCCTGAACTATAGCATAAAATTCTTGATCATAGACAGAATATTTTCTTTTGGCATCAATTAACTTCTCACTGAAATAAGCAATAGGTTTACCTTTTTGGCTCATAACAACTCCTATTGCAGTACCACTAGCATCACAATTTACTTGAAACACCTTATTAAAATTTGGAAGTGCTAAAATAGGTTGTTCTGTAACTTTTTGTTTCAACAATTGAAAGCTATTTTCTGCCCCATTAGGCCACTTAAACTCTTTTCTATCTCCTCTCATTATTTCAGTCAAAGGTCCACAAATACTGCTAAATTTTTTGATAAACTTTCTGTAAAAACTAGCCAAACTATGAAAAGATCTTACCTCAATAACACTCCTTAGAGTAGGCCATTCAAGGATAGCCTGTACCTTCTCTGGGTCCATTTTTAGACCTCCTACTGAAACTACAAATCTCAAATACACTAACTCTTTCTTCACAAAACTGCACTTCTTCAAATTAATCAACAATTTCTCATCTCTCAATTTCTCAAACACCATACGAATATGCATCATATGTTCCTCTAATGTCTTGCTAAAAATTAAAATATCATCTAGGTAAACAATGACAAACTTACCCAGAAATTCTTTCAGAACCTCATTCATGAGCCTCATGAAAGTGCTCGGTGCATTGGTTAGCCCAAAAAGCATGACTAACCACTCATACAGTCCTTCCTTTGTCTTGAAGGTAGTCTTCCATTCATCTCCTTCTCTGATTCGAATCTAGTGATATCCACTCTTCAGATCTATCTTTGAGAAATACACAGCTCCACTCAAACAATCCATAATATCATCCATTCGTGGCAATGGAAACTTATATTTGATTGTGATCTTGTTTATTGCTCTAGAATCTGTACACATCCTCCACTCTCCATTCTTCTTTGGTGCTAATACCGCTGGTATAGCACAGGGACTCAGACTCTCTCGAATCAACCCCTTCTGCAATAACTCCTGTACTTGTCTGTTCAACTCTTCACTTTCTGTTGGTGTCATTCTGTGTGCTGCCTTGTTTGGAAAACTGGCTCCTAGAATCAAATCCATCTGATTACTGATCTTCCTTACCGATGGTAATCCATCACGTACATTATCAGATACAATATCCTGAAACTCATTCAACAAATCTGCAACCTCTACAGGTACATCCTCTACTTCTACTTTACCAACTTTTGGAATTAAAGCAAAACACATGCTTATGCCTCATACCATTTAAGAATTTTCTTCCATCAACAAATGTTATTCTTGCATTACCACATACCTTTTCTTCGGTCTTCTTCAATGACTTTAGCTTATGTCGCACCCCATCCTTTGTCAGGGAATAGGCATTCGTATGACCATCGTGTACATCACATCAGTCAAATTGCCACGGTCTACCCAATAACATATGACATGCATCCATAGAGATGATATCACATAGTACCTCATCTTGGTACCCGCCGATCTTGAACTTTACTAGGCATTGTTCACTGACCATGACCTTGTGGTCATCCTGCACCCAGGCAATCCGATATGGATGTGGGTGTTTCTGTCTCTTGAGCTTTAACTTTGTCACCATCTCTTCTGACACCAAATTGTCAGTGCTTCCACTATCGATAATCACATCACAGCATTTATCCTCACATTTGCATCGAGTGCGAAACAGACTCCTTCTTTGTTCAGGTTCGTTCTCACCACTCAGCAAGACTCTTCTGTTAATTAGCGTTTCTCCTTTTTCAGCATCTTCAAAATTTGATGATCTAGCATCTTCATCTACATGTGCAACTCTGGCCTGGCCTTCATTTCTCCTATCTGTTTTGCCTTGGCGCTGAAGACATTCAAATGCCCTATGACCTTTTTCTACACAGTGAAAACATGTTCCACGGAAACCTCCTCTTTCAGATCTTTGTCCTCTTCCTCTTCCTCTCTGATCTCTATTACTCTGATGCTGGAAATGATTGGAATTATTTGCTCTCTGATTCTGACAGCTACTGGCCTCAGCCTTCTTTTTTGGATTTTCATTTCGGCCACCATATGACCATCCGCCAAATCTTCCACCATGACCTCTTCCATTTTGTCTGCTGTCAAACTTCTTGTTCAACTTTTTCTCTACTTTTAGGGCAAACTGGTATGCCTCCTCAATACTATTCACTCGAACCAGATTCAACTCCTCCTGAATGCTTGGCCTTAACCCATTAAGGTATCGGGCAACTTTCTCCTTATCAGCTTCTGCATGGCCTATTCTGATGAGGAGTCGATAGAACTCCTCTGTATACTCTTGAACAGATCTTCCTGCTTGCTTTAAACTTTACATTTTCTTTACTAGGTCAAGCTCATAATCAACAGGAATGAATTGTGGCTTCAATTTATCCACCATCCGATCCCATCTTGTGATTTTATCTTTCCCTCTTCTATTTTGCTCCAACTGAATTTCTTGCCACCAAATCTTCACATGACCTTTCAATCTGGCCTTTACAAATTTGACCCTATCAGAATCCTCAACATCTTCGTACTCAAAATATTCTTCACATTCATTGATCTAGCCGATCAATTCCTCTGGGTTAAGATTTCCAGAAAATGTAGGAACCTCAATCTTAGGTCTTTTTCCAATCTTGAAAATTGTCCGAAAAAGTCTTTCTTCCTCCTGGTTCACAATTTTAGCTTCTCTTTCTTGATATTCTTCTTCGGCTTCATCCTCGCTTTCGTCTCTGACATTAAGATTCATTCCTCTATGAATCTCTTCTTGCAATGCTCGCACTTGTCTCTACAGCTCTCTAACCTCAAGTGTCACAACACTAGCTCTTCCGCCACGTTTCTTCGTGGAGGCATTTTCGCGATGCGCGCTAAAACCCTAACCACGGTCTTGGTGCAAACTGCCTCAAAGTCGGTAATATATTTACACACTCAAGAACTCCTGCTCTGATACCACTTGATGAAGGGTGCTCCCCTTAATACCACAAACATTTAACAGAAATAGAGAAACAACAATAATATGCAAGAATAGAAAATTGGCTTCTTATTATCTCTACAAATGTGGAATTACAAACTTTCAGAATTATAATATGCAAAGCCACATGGGCATTCCCTTACAATATTCTGTAGGACAAAGCCTCGAATCAATACCCAGATCTACTACCCAGAACTGCCCTAGACAACACTACGGGCCTTCTTTATATAGGCAATTTCCACCGCCCGAGAAGGTTCTAGAAATTTAGCCCTTAGGGCCGACCAAATTTAGAATTATTTTATTTTACAATTTATTACATCAAAGTCAGCTCAAAATGAGTTTTGAAACCCAAACATAAATTTTGAAGAAAAATTATTTTCTGCCATTTCAGGTGACCCAACTTTCGAAGACTATAAGTCATCACCCGTTGACCCGATTGGCTATTATAACCCCATTCTGGAAACACCACGAAGTGCTCTACAGGCTTGACCCACGCTAAGTGCTCGAAACCCAAATTTTTAACCTCATCCGGGGCCTCTAAAGCTTTCAAAACTGAGTTCGAAGTTTCTCTACCCTGTTGCCAATACCGAAAATTTTCAATATCTTCAAAACTAGACCTGATCTAGCCATGAAACTTTGTTGGCAAGCTGATATGATTGAGATGAACCTCCACATGTAAAATTAGAACATTCTGAGATCGTAAGACCAACTTACTAAAAATAGCAAGTTTCCATAAATAGCAACTCTGCACAAGATAACCCTTATTGAATACAAAAATAAAAATATTTTTGGGTGATGCAAGATTGCTCTTACACCCAGGATGCTCCTGCATCAGACACCTGAGGTAATTTGAGAAGTGACCCTATCATGACTCAGGTGTTCTGAGGAAAACCAAGACGGTTAACCTCCTCCTTTGTTAGCCATGATAAATCTTCAATAGGTCGTCCTTTCCATTTGACCAAATACTCTTCATATGTCTTGTTCCTTGTGCTTCTGCCAACACGACCGTCCAATATGTCTTCAATCTACTTGATATTTGAACTGGTTGCTAGAATACTCCACTCTGCTGCTGCAACCTCATCTTCAACACCTTCTTCATGATACTCTGTCAAATCTAAAATGTTAAACACTGGTGAAATATTCAGCTCACTAGGCAATTCTACCTCATATGCATTTCCTGAATCATGCTTCTTCAATATCTTACATGGTCCAAATTTTTTCATTTTCAGCTTGTTATATGTACCAACCAAAAATTGCTCCTTCCGCAAATGAACCATGACTTCATTGCCAACCTAAAATTCCTTATGCCTCCTTTTCTCATCTGCCTTAGCCTTATACTGCGCATTCATCTTGGTAATATACTTCCTCACCTCCTCATGTATGTTCTTCAAGTGTTCTGCAAAATCTTCAGCTTCAGCACTACTTATTTCTCCTTAATCTCTCTTTCTCAATTCAGATACATTTCTTGGACTACTTTCATATACAATCTGGAATGGTGATTTGCCGGTGCTCCTATTGACAAAATTTTTGTATGCAAATTCTGCCTTTGGTAAAATCAAATCCCATCATGTTGGCTTATCTCCAACCAAACATCTCAGTAGATTTTCCAAACTTCTATTCACCACCTCTGTCTGTCCATCAGTCTGTGGATGATGTGATGAACTGAACTTCAAATCTGTCTTCAACTTCTTCCACAATGTCCGCCAAAAATATCCAACAAACTTGGTATCACGATCTAAAACTATGGTCTTTGGCAAACCATGCAGTCTCACCACTTCTCTAAAAAACAATTCTGCTACATGAACAGCATCATTAGTCTTCTTGCAGGGAATGAAATGTGTCATCTTTGAAAATCTCTCAATCACTAGAAAAAATGAATCATGTCCCCGCTGTGTCTTCAGTAAACCAAGAACAAAGTCCATACTGATATCCTCCCAAGGCTTCTCTAGTACAGACAATGGCTGATACAACCCTGTATTCTGTTTCACTCCTTTCACCATCTGACATACTCTGTAACTCTGTACAAACTTCTTCACATCTTGCTGCAATTGTGGCCAATAATAATTTTCACTAACCAAAGCAAGGGTTTTATCACGACCAAAATGTCTCGCCAATCCTCCACTATGCTTCTCCTTGATGAGATTCTCCCTCATAGAACTTCGTGGAATGCACAACTGACTCCCTCTGAATAGCATATCATCCTGGATGATGAAATCCAACCATTTCATCCTGTCTTGAGGAACAGGTTCTGTACAAGCTTTCCAAGGTTCACCAAAATCAGGATCCTCTAGATACAAATTGTTGAGTTCTTTGAACCCACCCACCTCAATCTGCATCTCTGTCAGCAATAGTTGCCTTCTGCTAAGAGCATCTGCAACCCTGTTAGACTTTCCACTTCTGTGTTTCGAAACAAATGTATAACTCGGCAAAAACTCAACCCATTTCAAATGTCTCTGATTCAACTTTCCTTGACTATTCAAATATTGCAAAGCTTGATGATCAGTATAAAAAATAAACTCTTTAGGAAGCAGATAATGTCTCCACTTCTTTAATGCCTGAACTATAGCATAAAATTCTTGATCATAGACAGAATATTTTCTCTTGGCATCATTTAACTTCTCACTGAAATAAGCAATAGGTTTACCTTTTTGGCTCATAACAGCTCCTATTGCAGTACCACTAGCATCACAATTTACTTGAAACACCTTATTAAAATTTGGAAGTGCTAAAACAGGTTGTTCTGTAATTTTTTGTTTCAACAATTGAAAACTTTTTTCTGCCTCATTAGTCCACTTAAACTCTTTTCTATCCCCTCTCATTGTTTCAGTCAAGGGTCCACAAATACTGCTAATTTTTTTGATAAACTTTCTATAAAAGCTAGCCAAACCATGAAAAGATCTTACCTCAGTAGCACTCTTTGGAGTAGGCCATTCAAAGATAGCGTGTACCTTCTCTGGGTCCATTTTTAGACCTCCTGCTGAAATTACAAATCCCAAATACACTAACTCTTTCTTCACAAAATTGCACTTCTTCAAATTAATCAACAATTTCTCATCTCTCAATTTCTCAAACACCATATGAATATGCATCATATGTTCCTCTAATGTCTTGCTAAAAATTAAAATATCATCTAGGTAAACAATGACAAACCTACCCAGAAATTCTTTCAGAACCTCGTTCATGAGCCACATAAAAGTGTTCGGTGCATTGGTTAGCTCAAAAGACATGACTAACCACTCATACAGTCATTTCTTTGTCTTGAAGGCAGTCTTCCATTCATCTCTTTCTCTTATCTGAATCTGGTGATATCCACTCTTCAGATCTATCTTTGAGAAATACACAGCTCCACTCAAACAATCCATAATATCATCCATTCGTGGCAATGGAAACCTATACTTGATTGTGATCTTGTTTATTGCTCTGGAATCTATACACATCCTCCACTCTCCATTCTTCTTTGGTGCTAATACCGCTGGTACAGCATAGGGACTCAGACTCTCTCGAATCAACCCCTTCTGCAATAACTCCTGTACTTGTCTATTCAACTCTTCACTTTCTGCTGGTGTCATTTTGTGTGCTGCCTTGTTTGGAAAACTGGCTCCTGGAATCAAATCTATCTGATGACTAATCTTCCTTACCAGTGGTAATCCATCAGGTATATTATCAGATACAATATCTTGAAACTCATTCAACAAATCTGCAACCTCTACAGGTACATCCTCTACCTTTTCTTTACCAACTTTTAGAATTAAAGCAAAACACACATGCTCATGCCTCATACCATCTAGGAATTGTCTTCCATCAACAAATGTTATTCTTGCATTACCACATACCTTTTCTTCGGTCTCCTTCAATGACTTTAGCTTATCACGCACTTTATCCTTTGTCAGGGAATAGGTATTCGCACGACCATCGTGTACAGCACATCTGTCAAACTGCCACGGTCTACCCATTAACATATGACATGCATCTATAAAGATGATATCACATAGTACCTCATCTTGGTACCCGCCGATCTTGAACTTTACCAGGCACTGTTCACTGACCATGACCTTGTGGTCATCCTGCACCCAGGCAATCAGATATGGATGTGGGTGTTTCTGTCTTTTGAGCTTCAACTTTTTCACCATCTCTTCTGACACCAAATTGTCAGTGCTTCCACTATCGATAATCACATCACAGCATTTACCCTAACACTTGCATCGAGTGTGAAATAGACTCCTCCTTTGTTCAGGTTCGTTCTCACCACTCAGCAAGACTCTTATGTTAATTAACATTTCTCCTCTTTCAACATCTTCAGAATTTGATGATCTAGCATCTTCATCTACATGTGCAAGTTTGGTCTGGCTTTCATTTCTCTTGTCTGTTCTGCCTTGGCGCTGAGGACATTCAAATGCCCTCTGACCTTCTTCTCCACAGTGAAAACATGTTCCACGGAAGCCTCCTCTTCCAGATCCTTGTCCTCTTCCTCTTCCTCTCTGATCTCTATTACTCTGATCCTGAAAATGATTAAAATTATTTTCTCTTTGATTCTGACTGCTACTGGCCTCATCCTTCTTTTTCGGATCTTCATTACGGCCACCATATGACCGTTTGCCAGATCTTCCACCAAGACCTCTTCCATTTTGTCTGCTCTCAAACTTCTTGTTCAGTTTTTTTCTACTTTTAGGGCAAACTGGTATGCCTCCTCAATACTATTCATTCGAAACAAATTTAACTCCTCTTGAATGCTTGGCCTTAACCCATTAAGGTATCGGGCAACTTTCTCCTTATCAGCTTCTGCATGGCCTGTTCTGATGAGGAGTCGATAGAACTCCTCTGTATACTCCTAAATAGATCTTCCTGCTTGCCTCAAACTTTGCATTTTCTTTAGTAGGTCAAGCTCATAATCAACAGGAATGAACAGTGGCTTCAATTTATCCACCATCTGATCCCATCTTGTGATTTTATCTTTCCCTCTTCTATTTCGTTCCAACTGAATTTCTTGCCACCAGATCTTCACATGACCTTTTAATCTAGCCTTCACAAATTTGACCCTATCAGGATCCTCAACATCTTCATACTTAAAATATTTCTCACATTCATTGATCCAGTCGATCAATTCCTCTGGGTTAAGATTTTCAGAAAATGTAGGAACCTCAATCTTAGGTCTTTTTCCAATCTTGAAAATTGCCCGAAAAAGTCTTTCTTCCTCCTGGTTCACAATTTCAGCTTCTCCTTCTTTATATTCTTCTTCGGCTTCATCCTCACTTTCGTCTCTGACATTAAGATTCATTCCTCTGTGAATCTCTTCTTGCAATGCTCGCACTTGTCTCTGTAGCTCTCTAACCTTAGGTGTCACAGCACCAGCTCTTCCGCCATGTTCTTTTCGTGGAGGTATTTTTGCGATGCGCGCTGAAACCCTAACCATGGTCCTGGTGCAAACTGCCTCACAGTCGGCAATCTGTTTACACACTCAAGAACTCCTGCTCTGATACCAATTGATGAAGGGTGCTCCGCTTAATACCACAAACACTTAACAGACATAGAGAAACAACAATAATATGCAAGAACAGAAAATTGGCTTCTTATTATCTCCACAAATGTGGAATTACAAACTTTTAGAATTACAATATGCAAAGCCACATGGGCATTCCCTTACAATATTTTGTAGGACAAAGCCTCGAATTAATACCCAAATCTACTACCCAGAACTGTCCTAGACAACACTACGGGCCTTCTTTATATAGGCAATTTCCACTACCCGAGAAGGTTCTAGAAATTTAGCCCTTAGGGCCAATCAAGCTTAGAATTATTTTATTTTACAATTTATTACATCAAAGTCGGCTCAAAATTAGTTTTGAAACCCAAACAGAAATTTTGAAGAAAAATTATTTTTCGCCATTTCAGGTCACCCAACTTCCGAAGACTATAAGTCATCACCCGTTGACCCGATTGGCAATTATAACCCCATTCTGAAAATGCCAAAAAGTAGTGTACAAGCATGACTTGCGCAAAGTGCCCGTCACCCAAATTTTCAACCTCATTCGGGGCATCTAAAGCCTTCAAAACTGAGTTCAAAGTTTCTGTACCCTGCTGCCAATACCGAAAATCTTCAATATCTTCAAAACTAGACCTAATCTAGCCATGAAACTTTGCTGGCAGGCTAATATGACTGACATGAACCTCCACATGTAAAATTAGAACATTTCGAGATCGTAAGACCAACTTACTAAAAATAGCAAGTTTCCATAAATAGCAACTCTGCACAAGATAACCCTTATTGAATACAAAAATAGAAATATTTTTGGGTGATGCAAGATTGCTCTTACACCCAGGATGCTCCTGCATCAAAATTAGTCTTGTGTCCATCAAGAATTGATTTATTCAATTTAAAGTTAAATATTTTGATCCTCTTCCTTTTGTTGCCTATGCACATATTTCTTTCATTTTAGATGGGCCAGATGGCATTTTACAACATCTTGATAATCTCCTATCATCAAAAGTATCAGCCTTGATTTGTGTAGCTGAAGGTGCTGGACAAGTAAGCAATATTTTATATTAAAGGTTTAATTTTGTTCAGTATAACATTTGAGTGTTATTCTGATTGCTTGGAGACCAACAAGTTGAGAAGTTAGTTTTGTAGGTGTATTAAGAGAATACTTGGGTACTTATAAACTTAAAAAACTTGGGTTGCGTTTATCATTTGGATTTAATGTTTATGCTAGATTTTGGAAATTTCAGGATTTATTTGAGAAAAACAATGCTACTGATGCATCATGAAATCCTGTGCTTGCAGACATAGGTGTTTATCTTCAACAACAGGTTTGATTCCTTGGAACACCATATGAAAGTTTCTTTATCTTCTAGAAATATGGTCATGTTCATTTGCAACACATTTCCAATCAAATATAATATCTGCAATTCTTTAGGGAGTGAATAAATAGTTAGCTATTTTGGTTACATTAATTTATATGCAATGCCAAAACACTGTTATCCTTGACACCATGTCTAGAAAGACTCTTATTTTCCTTTTTGACTAAACCCTTATCCAGCAATGCTAGAGGTACCTCTAAAAATGATCTCAGAACGCAATTTGGTTTAAGTGAATGCAATTTGGTTTAAGTGAAAGACCTAAGGTTAGCTATAACTTTTGAGTTTTTTCTCAGATGTTGCTACATGTTGCATGTGATTCTAGCCCATCCAATCTTGGTGTTTTGTTGCTAATTATGTTGGACCTTTACATGCAGTTTCTTTTAAAAAAAACAATTAAGAATAGAATTAATCTACATGATATTTGACTGCTAATATTGTCTATATGATAGCTTACTGGCAGATGAGAGGAAAGTTTCCTGATATACTATTTTATTTGGAAAAGATTAAGTGCTATACACTCATCATTTATGGCATTGTAAACTAAAGTATCCATCAAAGATTTCATTGTATCCCACCTAACGAAGGCATTATAAACTCACCTTGGATGAAACAATGTAGGACAATTCTATGGATGCTGCCACTGGAGGCCTATTACAAGATTACCAAGGGACATAGAATTATAAACCAACAATGTGGCAGAGGTACATGTCGTCTACGCGGGTCTTCAATTTATGAGTAACTTAGGATTCCCACCAACAACTCACTATTGATGGAACTATAAACTAAAGTATTGATGAAGATTTCAATGGATCCCACCTAAGGAAGGGCATTATAAACTCAACTTGGATGAAACAACCAAGGACAATCCCATAGATTCTACCATTGGAGGCCTATTATAAGATCATAAGGAGACATAGGATTCTAAACCAACGATGTGGCAGAGGCACATGCTGTCTACCTGGGTCATTCAATTAATGAATAACTTACAACTTCCACCAACAAACAACTATATAGGTAGACTTGGAAGTCATCTTTACTTAACTTCCCACCCAAAAATAATGTGATAGAGGCACATCCTGTCTACTTGGAACTTCAATAAATGAGAAAATTAGGACTCCTACCAACAGTTATAGAGGTAGACTCAACTCATCTTTACAAAATTTTGCAGCCAAAAATAATAATAGGAGGCAGAACCACAAAATAAATTACAATCAAAAATTGGTAGTTAGAAGTTTTATGAAATCAAATTATGGACCTAGTAAGTATCATTATCATTTCCAAAATCCACACATAAAGCAACGTCACAATAATGAAGTTGACTGATCACTAAAGAAGGTCCACATCAAGCAGCCCATGGACAAATCATCTTGACTGGGATCGTGTTCTATTTCTATAGAAACCCAATCCAAGGTGAACTTCAAACTTCAAAGTAATGACGTGATATGATCACCAGATGGTGATTGTACTGCTGCAAAATTCACCCTTTGTATTAATTTAGAAAAAAAACTATATGTTGATGATATGATTGTTGCCATCTCTAATATGCAACATATAAATGACCTTAAATAGACATTAGCACAATCATTTGCTATGAAGGATTTGGGTGCAATAAAAAAATCCTTGGTATGGGAATAACTGGGGACAAAAAAAATTCACACATTGACATTGTCTCATAGTGATTACATAGAAAAAGGTGCTAAAAAGATTTCAGATGCAATATGCAAAACTAGTTAGTACATATTTGTCTAGTTATTTTAAATTGTCCAAAGAGATGAGCCCCAAGACACAAGATGAGATGGATTACATGTCTAAGATTCCATATATTGCATATGTAGTGGGAGTTGTGAGTTGTTATATGAACCATAGATACAAGACTTTGCGAGTCTTGAGTCGAGTCAGGCTTGTAGAGTCTTTTTGACTCGGCAAGCTGACTCGACCGAGTTCGAGGACTTAGTGGACTCAGCAAGTCCCATCCTCCGGACTCTGTTGCATCCAACAATCATTAAAAAGAAAAAAAAATATTTTTTAAATTATTTTAGTCATTGTTTTTATGTTGTATGCCTTCCCTAAGACCTAAAAAGGTCATTCCATCATTTGTAAACACTTAGAAAAGAGAAAAAAGGCTTGGGAGAAGAATATAGGGATCTTATAAAATAGATTATCAAATCGATTGGCTCTCATATATTGATTGTTGATTGTTTGTGCTAGTTACTAGCTTGTATTCACACACTGAGAAGTGCTAAAATAAGCATTTGGAAGAGGCCTCTATAAATTTGAGTTGCATTTCTTCATTTTTGGAATGGGTTGATCAGGTGGATTGAGAGGCAGAGGCAATAGCAATGGCACAAGAGGAGGCTAGAGCACGAGGAGACCCAGTGGAGGACTCTAAGGCTGAGAGTGAGGGATCTAAGGAGGATAACGATTATGAGGATGATGGACGTGATGAGGATGATGAGGATGCCACTGAGGTTGAGCCTCAGACATAGTGACAAAAGATGGCTGCAAAATCTTCCATGACCTTTCTTAGGCATACACACAGGAAGACATAGGGCCTTAGTCTTCTAGGCTCTAGCTTTTATTTTGATATATGTTTTGAAATTTTGATTCCATGGATTTCATATTCCATGAATATTGTAGACTTTTGACATTGACACTATTTATATTTCAGATTTCTAATGTGTTATTTAGTAACTAGTTTAACAGATAACTTATTTCCTTCAAAAATTCACATTTATATTTATGTGATCAATGTAAACTTGTGTATGTGTGTAAAGTAGCTTCTATTTATCTCAATTATTGTGTCTTTGATTTTAATTGACTAAATGATGCATGAAAAAAGTTTTAAATCTTTAAAAATCTTTGAATTTCTTGGATTTTTCAATTTCCCAAGTCCTCATTGAGTCCAGGTGCCGAGTCCGAGTCCAACTTGCTGAGTCCAAGGTGAGTCCGAGTCTTGTAACTATGATATGAACAATCTTAGAAAAGAGCATTGTAATGCAACAAAGTGGGTTCTCAGGTATTTGAAAGGTACAACAACTTAGTTTTTATGTTTTGGAGGCTCTCATTCTACTTTACAAGGCTATGTTAATTCAGATTTAGTAGGGATATTGATAGTAGAAGGCACACTATAGGTATGTTTTTACTGTAGGTGGCACAATGGCCAGTTGGATTTCTAGATTAAAAAATATTGTAGCACTTTCAACCATAGAAGAACAATATGTTGCTACTACAAAGGCTAGTAAGGAGATGATTTCATTATGAAGGTTTATGAAGGAATTGAGCTAGACACAAGAGCATAGCAGGTTGTACAGTGATAGAGTGTGATTCATCTTGCAAAGAGATCATCTCTCACCCTAAGAATAAATACATACAACTTTGGTATTATTTCATATGCTTAGTTTTAGAGGATGTAGAGATGAAGCTGGAGAAGATAGATACTAGCAAGAATCTTGCAGATATGTTGACCAAGGCAGTAGTTGGAGAGAAATTGACTTCTTGCTTAGTTTCTATTGTTCTTCAAGCTTGATCATAGTGGAAATGAGAAACAATCAAGTCCAGGTGCGTCAATCTAGTGGGAGCTTCAGGGGTAAGCAATGTTGCTATAGGATTAGTCTCCAAGTGGGATATAATTTAGTGTGGAGCTTGATTAGTCTCCAAGTGAGAGATTATTGGTATGTAGCGACTGATCATGATATACTGTACACTCTTAACGATTCATGGGGTTCAGGACAATGACCCAATTTTTTTCGTACGCTAACTCATCAATAATTTTTGTACGTTAACTCGTCAAGCATTTTTAGGATCAATTTGTTAACCGACATTGGTAAATTGCCTAAAAGGCCTATAAATAAGTGGTTGTGATGTGAAATTATCATATTGTAATTTTCTCTTTAATAGATAATAAAATAAGTGGATGACTATTTATCTAGTGAATGTAGTCCACATTGGGTGAACCATGTTAAATCTATGTGTTATTTGTTTTTTTGTCTTCTCTATTCCTACATTATCTTAATATTATTTATCACTGATATATGCCTAAACCTTAACACTTGGCTTACTTAACTAAAGGGTCTCATTTGTAATATTATTCTAGTTGATCAATTCTATTGCATTCTTGGTGAGAATAGAGATTATTCTTGTCATATTATTTCTCTCCTTTCCATTAGGCCTTTAGATCTTGGGTGGCTACCTTCATAGCCAAATCTTACAAATACTAGTGCATCCATTAGATGCACTTTCTTTTACTCGTTTAGCCTATCACCATATAGAATTAAATAAAATGAGAAACAATCCTATAATCCATAATCAATTTTCCTATTTAATGATGTTGATGTATGTAGCATCGACCAGATAAATAAAACTAACTATATGATTATTATGAGAAATGATTTATTACACACACACACACACACACATATTAGTATATATAATAATTGATATTATTTTATATATTAATATGTACACATATATATAGTTAATCTATATTTATTCTTATAATAAGTATATAGCTAATAAATTAGATTAATGAATAGACATGTCCCATGAAGGGACATGTCTCTTCTTGTCGTTGCCTTGTATATATACAAGAGATCAATGCATTTGGAAAACACATACAATACAAGAAGTGCTATTACATTTGCAATGATCTTAAAAACCTTAACATGGTATCAGAGCCAAGTTGCAAATGTAAGAGAGTAGTTTGTTGATGGTGAATGCATGACTGTCTCAGAAAATATAGTCTTAGTACAAGGACCATATCTCACAAATGCATTGTTGGATTTTTCTGGAGTTTGGATATATTGGTGATAAATTTTTTTATAAGAATCTCACTAGAGCTATTAGAGAGAATATGTCAGGCTCAAAATTTATTACCGAATGTGTATAGGTCTATGCAAAAATCTGTAAAAGAGTGAGGCTCCTTCTTTAAAAGCCTAACCGAAGATCCAACCATATTGAAGGTTATCATCATGTATAGAACCTTTGGATATTAATGACAGGTCATGTGAAGAATTATGGTAATGTTCAAGAATGATGAAATCATTTTGTGAATTTGCATGATATTTTCTATATCGGCTCACCTTACAAAATGAAATACTTGAAATTTGTAAAAGATAAGTATTCCATGTTTTATTAATGCACATAATTTTTTTTTTAAAGTTTGTAATTCATGTTATACTATTGGTTAGTAAAATCTTATATGATTCTATCATTGGTATTTTCGGTCAAGATAGTTTAGTGAGCTATTTGTAATCTCTCTCTAACATACCTTCAGGATGGAAGCACAAGAAAATTGCATTCAAGGGAGAAAGAACTTAATGCTTGAAAATGAATTGATGATTGAGACCAGATGCAGAGGGAGTCTGACATTTCAAGAACTTGAGCTTCAGATGGAGCAGATGGTTCAGTCAACTTGTGACAATCTTGATCATATTGATTGAGAGGGAGTTCACTATTGAAGGTGAAACACTTCTGAGGTAAACTTGATATAATTGATTATTATACTAATGAATCATGAATATTTTTTTTTGGGGCCTTGTGTAAATCATGAGGAAGTGGTGACTTCCAAATGATTATCACTTGTATTTTTAAAAGTTATTGGAAGGTGATGATCTTACAATAACTTGACTTTCTATTGTGATAAACATCTTGTGATGACAGAAACATAACATAATAGATATAACTTGTGGATAGAATTGCTGATTGAGGCAATCCACATTAAAGCTTGAGAATCTTGTGGATAGAATCGCCGATTAAGGCAATCCACTAGGGAACTTGTGTATAGAATCGCTGATAGAGGCAATCCACACTAAAGATCATGAGTTTATGGATATAATCATCGATGGAGGCAATCCACACAAGAGCTTGTGGATAGAATTACCGATGGAGGCAATCCACATCTTGAGACTATTTTTCTATTGATTACATCATGATGATGATGCTTCTATTGCTTACATCTTAGGGTCGATGCTATCAAGTGTCATAAGTGTTGACATTGGATTGATTTATCCTCCTTAGCTAAGAGGGAGTGTTGATGTATGTAGCATCGGTCAGATAAATAAAATTGACTACATGATTATTATGAAAAATGATTTATTACATATACATGTATATATATATATATACATATATAGAATAATTGATATTATTTTATATATTAATATGCATATATATATAGTTAATCTATATTTATTCTTATAATAAGTATATAGTTAATTAACAAGTTAGATTAATGAATAGACATGTCCCATGAAGGGTCATGTCTCTTCTTGTCTTTGCCTTGTATATATATAAGAGATCGATGCATTTGGAAAATACATACAATACAAGAAGTGCTATTACATTTGCAATGATCCTAAAAACCTTAACAAATGAGTTAAAATATTATTTATTTATTTATTTCTATTGACTTATGTTAGGAATAATTTTTTTTTATATCTATAATAGGATAATATTATTAACAATCAAAGGATATTACATAGTACTTCAAGCAGTTCAGGAAATCCATTCTACGGATTTCAAAATCTACAAACAACCATAGTTCTAGCTTCTGCTAATTAAAATAGTCCATAAATTCTTTTTGGACATTACAATAACATCATTTATATAAACAACCAAAAAGCTTAAGTTGATTTCATGAAGCAGGTCGATTATGAAATGCCTCCTTGCTTCTGCTACTAAAATCCCATTTCTTATGCTACCACCGAGCATCATCATCTTGTAGGTTCTTCAGTCTCCAACCTGTAATTTTCCAAAAACATTACTATTTCGTTTCCCCATTTCAAAATTTGACATTTTAAGATTTGGCTGCAAAAAATATTCCTTGCTTATAATAAGCAGCCTCTTTCATTATGTAAATTCTCAAAAAAATTCCCACCCTTTAAATTATTTATATCTATATCCTCACTTCATTAAGAAAATAGGGTCAAAAAATTTCAAACTTGCCACTGTGTTTGTTAATTTGGGGTGATTCCACCACCAAAGGTTCCTTTTCTTCTCCGCATCCCTCTTTTCCTTCGATGCACATTCACATAAATTGCCTGATCATTGCCTTGAGCCAAATCCTTTGCTCTGTCCAATTCAATATTTAAACACCTCCATTTTCTCCCCATATCTGCACTATAGGCCACTTTGTCAACTTTCCCCAACCAATGCAAAAAAGGGACTTTGCCATAAAGACACCCCTCAACTTCATCCTCACAACACTCCTCATAATTGAACCCTATTCCTGGATAAGCCCATTCTAGGATAAAATCAAGCCAACCTAACAAATCCTTATCAAAAAGGTCTTCAATTATCCTTTTCACAACCTGTTGTAGCTCCCCTAACTGTAAAGCCCAAGCTATCACCATTGACACCACATCTACATTGGACCTCCATTTTTTGCCTTCGTTCCTGAAATTGATCACCCAAAACATCAATAGCCATCATGGCCACTACACCATCTTTAATAATCAACATGCCCAACATCCTTTCTTTGCTAACTGGGCCTTCGAAAGATTTATGTTGTTTCTTGGTTCCCACCGAGAAGGTCACCTCCATTGCCTCCATAGATAAAAGAACACAACAAAAGACTTGCACAAGAAGCAAACAAAGAGAAACAAGAAATATTGTACTACAAACTTAGAGATGTAGCCCATTTCATGCGGACATCCCATCACCAAACTCCTTACTGTAATACCCCAAAATTGGCATCTTGCAACCCTAACCAATTTTGTTGCATTTTAGTCTCATTCTATCAAATTTCTAAATCATCAAAGTCCTATTGTACTAGGCAATTATGTCTTTTGATTGACTCTACTTGACTTAGTGTCAAATGTAGAAAACCTTAAATTTGCATCAATGACATATCATATTTAATTCCTAAATATCGACTATAATTGGCTAAATAAACCCTATGATCAATTAATTTAATTACAAATTCCTGGCACTTTAATTAAATTAAATTCACCCTCTTTAGCTAAAACACATGAAAAAGGAATTAACTAAATATTTAGTTTTAAATAAATATCCTCATCTCAATAAATGAATTTAATTATTCAAATAATTGAGAAAATCCACTTATGAGGCAATATTATATTTATTTGAATTAAATATTATCTCCAAATCTTCTCTTCAGTTCATAAAAGGAAACTTTGATTTAATTGAAATTAAAAAAAGGAATTAAAATAGTTAACAGCTTTAAAACAAACAAAAATAGGCTGCTAATTACCTCTTTGATAGGAACTTTCTATTTTGAACTGATCTCTCATTCAATCTCCACCATTTGTCTGATTCAATCTCAACCGTCGATTGAACCTAGAATTCTATAAAAAAACCCTGATTTCTCATTCAAAGGATCCCAACTTTTCGAGCAATGAAGTGCTGTCGCATTGTTACCAAAACTTCTTTTGCATTGAAGCTTTCATTTCTTAGCATAACATTCATTCTTGGATTAATATATCATGTTTAGCTTAATCATTCATTTCATTTCTTAATCTAGTTTGCTTTCATTGTTCTTAGATTAATTTCATCATTTCTAGATTAATTGCATACTCATTCTAGATTAAATCTACATTGTACTTTCAAACAAATCCTTCATTCTAGTGTTAGTCTATGGTTGCAGGACTCTCGATTTTGAGAGCAAAATCTCAAACCCTACCTAGATAGAAGACAACAGGTTGAATCATTCAGACAGTCAAGATGAGTAATCTGATATTCATTCTTGCTTGCAACCGGTGAACAATGACTATGTTGAAGTGTGGAGCTAAATCAGAGTCCCATATTTAGTTCATACATTTCTGGCACCCACCATGGGGCCAAAAATTAATTTCTTGCCTCATTCATATTTCATCGCATTTTAAAGTTTCTGACAAAATTTTGCATTCTATCCGTACTTTTGTACATCCCTGTACATAATCTTGCGTGAAGATTCTCACTGTATCACGTGATGTTTTGCTGGTTTTGGCATTCTCTCACGCAAAAAGGGTGTTTTCTCGTGTGGGACCGGGCACAATCTCGCTCAAAATTTTGACATCAGAGACCTAAAACTTGTAGATTTGTACTTTCAGTTTGTTATTTCTGACATTTGTTGTTTGTTGTGGATTTTCCTTATTCTACTTTTTAGAGACAATGTAATACTGGATTGCAGAGCTTCGAACTTAAGGTGATTTACTACAATCTCTATAACACTTCGATTTTGGACATTAAAATGAATCTCTTACGTGTTGGGCTTGAGTGTTTCCTGCTTTGATAAATCACACTTCGATTTTGGGCTCTAAAAAGGATCTAGATTCACTTTCAGCATATTTATTTCACATAGTAAATAGGCCCTATGAACACTATTTGTGGCATTCTTGAGAGAGTGGGCTTCATTCGCTTATTTTGCATGCGAAGCTCTTCTTGACAATAGAACCCCTTGTAGGTAGGGAAGGAGTTGATATTACCTCATAGTCTTACTTAGTTTTTGTCTTCAATCTTTGGTGGTACATTCTCTCTTGGTCTCATTTAGAGAGATTGGTAGCCATTGTTGTTGATATACAAACCTTGGTGAGGTGGTTTCAATTTAGCATGTCAATGAATCTATCTGCTATGTCTGGGTAAGGTGAAGAGGCTAGAGGATTATGCTCTACTCGCTTTTTGGGTAGTATCAGAAACTTAGATCCTTGAATCTAAACTAAGTCCCCATGTGGTCCTTTTTCCGAGTCACCTTATTAGAGAGGGTTAATTGTAGTGGACATTCCCTTTATTGGGTCAATCACGTGGATGGAACCTCAAGCGGTAATAGCCATTTTTGCCGTGGTAGCAGCACCCGCTATATAAATGTCCTTGTGGAAGAAATCTCCACAGGTGTAGTTTCTTGTTGGGCTATCAGATCTCCTTGGCATCTCCAATTGATTAAATTCTTAGAATGTGTCAAAACCTCGGTGCGCCTGGATTGGAGTTCACCCTCTTGAGATTACAAAAGTTGTAGAGTCAAACCATTACTACGAACCATACAACCAAATTTTATTTTTCTAGGACTATGTGTGTGATTGCAAAACATTTTGAGAACATACATAAGTAGCACTCTTAGGGAATAGAATACTATGTCACATATGCTTGTTCATGTGCAAGGTTGCTTTGTCCCTTGCTCATTATCTGAAGACATTATTTTCTTGAAATCCCTGATTACTGTTTTATGTGCTTGATCACGATAGAAATATGTTGATGCATCTAGAAGTTGAGTTGCTGATTTAAATCTATCTAAAATTTGGATATTCTATCAGAGAACAACCAGCGCTGTGTCTCAAAATCTGGTCCTACCTCGAAAACCATGTCAAAACTATCAAACTTTGTCCTTTTCTCGCACAAGATTTTAGTTTTATATGCATTTCCTCGTGTGAGACTACACATCTTCGCACATAGTTCAGCATTTCCTCACGTGGGACTGCACTTCCTCGTGCGAGACTATTCCCTGATTTTCAAAACAACGAGCTGATTCCCATCAGTTGGTCACTTTTCTATCTAATTTGGTTTTTGTTTGGGATTTCTCTGCATGTTCTCCTATTGTCCATTGCCTGAAACTAGATCTCTCAATTTGAGAACCAAGCGATTACTGCTTAAACTCATGTTGTCTCTCTGTTATCTATCCTTTCCCACTATGCTCTTGTACCTTACAATGTGATAGTCACATCTTGGCTGTTCTAGTCTTACTCTCGATGATTTGTGTAGGGTGCATTTCATTATTATCACTTTTTTTTCTATTCTAGAGACAGAGTTTTGAGCATAATCCTAGTTCTCCCTTGTTACTTAATCCTCATCTATGCCTATGACAACTTGAAATGGCAATGTGTTCCCTCCATGTTTCACCAGATGGGATAGAGATAGACCTCACAATCAAGGAAGAGGTCATTCTGAGTTTGCCATACAATCTGAGTGTCGTAGAGGATCTTCACATTCTTCCTCCAAAACATCTAGAGAGGAGTCCTTTCGCTCTCCTTCTCTTGTCATTCGACCTCATATCCAGCGTACTCATACTATGAACTTCAACCAAGCCAGGAAGCCCTTGTTTTGAGAACACCAAGACTTTGAAGAATCATCATCAGAGATTGATCCTTTTGAGGCATCTCACATTTCCTTGCCCAAGATTGATCCTATTGAGGAACCCCACATTTCCTTTCCAGACCTTAATCCTTTTGTGACACCCAAGGTTTCTTTGCCATATATTAATCCTTTTTTAGAACCCAAAGTTTCCTTAGTAGCAACCTCTCGTCATAGTGCACCTCCTTGTACTGAGTCTGCTCATACTGCGCACTTGCACACTAGCGAGATGTCACACAAACATCAAGAAGCTGAGTATAGCAGAGCTCATGATCATGATCAGGATCAAGCTCAAGATAACCAAGAAGAATTTCATGCCCCAAGAATCTTTGAAATCCTTGGTAATGAAGATGAAGGAAGAACCCAGCAAGACGTTGAGGCTACCCGGTCCAACAAAAGTCTTCATAGAATGATGGAAATTCTGATGAAAGAAGAGAAAGAGAAATAATTTCTTGAGCTAGCCAAACAAGGGGCCAAGTTACCCCAAGACTATAAAGTTGAGACTCTTGTAGTCAAAGAAGAAGAAACAGAGGTGGCTAAAATGCAAAAAGTAGTCCATGATATGCAAGCCCAGATCTGACAACTCATGAAAGCCAAGGACACACCAGCAAACCAGTTTACATTGGAGAGAATCTATCCATTCTTGTTTGACAAGAGTCTTAGCATACCACCTTTTCCCAAAGGTGTAGAACTCCCCAAGTATGATAAATATCTGGGTACCTCTGACCCTCAAGATCATTTGAGAGAATTTGGTGCTCTATCCATGGAGTTCATACATGATCAGACATATCTCATGCATCTCTTTCCACATAGTCTAGGCAGATCTACTATGGAGTGGTTCTCCTGACTTCTTATTGGTATCAAATCTTTTAACGAGATTGCCAATCTATTCCTCCAACATTATTCACATAACATTCAGCATTCGGTCAACATCTGCAATCTTTGCAATCTGAAACAACGATCTGGAGAACCTTTCCTGACATTTCTCTAGCAATGGAGACAACTCTATACCAAATATTCTCGCAAAATACTAGAATCTGAGAAACTTGACATCTTTCTCGACAACCTACTTCTTGATTTTGGATACCAAGTACAACTGCAAGGTCCTTTGACCTTTGATGACATGATCAAGCAAGTTGTGAGAATAGAGGCATTTATGTTCAAGAAAGGAGAGCTCACCCTACACAAAGATAACAAGAAAGGGTCCTCCTCAAGCAAAGATAATGCTAAGATTTTCAACAAAAATTGGGATGTTGTGAATGATGGTGTTGTTGACAATGTGACCACAAAGCCTCCAAAGGTTGTTTTCAATCTCACCTCTAGTATGCAAGCAGCCAAAGCCATTGAAAAGGCTACAACGGATACACAACCACCTTCAAAATTTTCCAAAAACAAACCTTGGGTATCTCGATCCAAACGTGAGTTCACACCCCTAGGGGAACCTCTTGATGTAGTCTACAAGACTCTTTTGCAAAACCAAATACTCACGCCTCTAGATAATCTACATCCTTATGATCCACAACCATGACCTACTTGGTGGAATGAGTCTACATACTTTGATTACCATCAAAACAAGGGTCATATATAAGACTTCTACCTGTATCCAACTTAGACACAAGATCCAAGATCTTATCGACAATGGTGATGTTGTTGTGAGTGGTCATAACAAGAACTCAGATCATCAAGCATTCAAAGTCCCCTTTCCTCCCCATGAGAAGGGTGAATCTTCCAAGCCTAAGAATACCAACAACAAGGTCAACTATACGTACAATACCAATGACAATGTTATTAATATGGTTGAACCTATCAATGTCGAATACTATGATGTGATCACCATCAAAGGGAGCGAAGACGCTCCAAGACCCAAAGTTCCTTTCATTTTGCAAGGTCCTGTGTCTCAATCTTCTAAATCAAAACAATCTCAGGTTTGTATGAACTCTGTCACTCGATCTAATGCAAAGATCACTCTCAAAGGCCCTGAGCCTTCTACATCTACACCAGAACAACCTACAGACAAAGCTATTGTTGGCCCTGCCAACAAGAATTCAAAATTGGTCCCCATGTCTGCTAATGCTAACTATAGCATCCTAGACCAATTACAATGTACTAATGCTCAAATCACTATCTTTGAGTTATTGAAAATCTTGCCTACTCATAGGCAGATTCTGGATAAATCCCTCACTGGGGAAAATGTCCCAAAAGATCTCGATCTCAACCAGTTTCAATCCATGGTAGGTCACCTAACCTCACCGCATTATCTATCTTTCTCTGAGGAAGATGATCATTCACTAAGCCACCCACACAATACTCCTCTGCATATTGAAGTCATGATTGGCCAAAAGCGTGTCCATTGTGTCCTCATTGATAATGGTGTTGGTCTCAATATGTATTTTGCTAACTTTCTCACCTAGCTAGGTTATGGCAAAGATTCTATAGATGCGTGTAAAAATATTACCATCAAAGCATATGATGAAGAAGAAGGCAAGTCTAAGGGCTTGATTGTGTTACTTATCAAGGTTGGCCCTATTGAGAGAAATGTTGTCTATCAAGTATTGGATATTCCTCTCGCCTAACACATACTATTGGGAAGACCATGGATCTATGAGATGCAAGTGGTCCCTTCAACATACCATCAGTGCATAAAGTTCTCATTCTACGAAGCTGAAGTTAATGTACCTACCAATAGAAGTTATTCCTACAATATGCTCACTCAGTCTGCTGATAGTTTTGTCCCAACAAATAGAGAGTCTACTAAATTTTTTGATGCCAAACTGAAAGAAATGGAAAAGACTCTAAAACTTATAGATTCAGGCATGGGGGATTATCAGATGAAGCATGTTTTGTCACTAACAACTTTACCTCTATCTCCGCATTCCTACGGGAGACCTTCTGAGAATAAGAAACCTTCTGCTATCTCACCCCAAGTAGTCTATGATGGTGCTTTTGTACAAGCCACAACACCATTAGAATATGAGGATGAAAATTGAGCTATTACAGCTTGGATTTATAAAGGGAAAGACACATCTGAACAAATCACTCCTGCTTGTGATATATAACATGAACCAAACAGTGAAGGTTTCAAGCTCATGAAATGCTTCGACTATAAAGGGAGTGGCCCTATAGGGGTGAATGAAAATGGATTGCTTGAACCAATTGAAGCCACATGATGAAGGACAAAATATACTACAGGTCTAGGCTTCAAGAAAATCCCGTTTCATTTAGGGATCAATAAGTTTGTAGTAGAACCAACATGTCAACCAAAATCTAGGGACACTATTTCAGCTGAAAAACTTAGAGGTCAGTTTAGATGAGGATACCATTCCTTATCCTATTTCTCTAGATCTTGCTATGCTCTTCACAGAGTTGGATGGTCCGGAGCAGCGTATCAAACACCTTGAAATTAATAGTGATTCTGATGACACCATTCTAGTTACTCCTTTGACATATGAACAGTTGAGAAAAATGCAAATGACTCACCCTAACTATCAACAGGAACTCTACATGCCGTCATCTTTTCAAGCATGATTTCAACAAGAAAAAAATCAACAGAACATAAATGTTATAAGAGATGATAATGAGTCAGACTGTACAACTAGTGTTAACGGAGTTCCCATTTCAAGTATAATAGACTCACATGAGTATGAGTTTGATTCTCTGTTTGACGCAACTTCTGACAAGGATGTAGACACCGTACACACATTTGAAAACCTCCTCAAAGTAGGTGAAGGGTCTAGTGTTAGGACAACCAAGTGCAATTCCACTGACATTAACATTCCCTCTACATCTGATGTGAGGTCTTAAAGGGACTTGAACACACCTCTATATGAGATCTCTTTAGGTCTTGACTTGCTTGTCTGTGCTTTTGATGACTATACTATGAACACACTTGAACCAACCACTTCTCTTTCACTCCACCATCCCAAGCTGATAAATTGGAACCTCTCCTCTCTATCCAATGAAGTCCTTACGTTCTAGAATGACTACGCTCTTGCTTGCTACCTTAACGTTGTCAAACATGTGACGTCCTCCACTAGTGAAGCTAGTGTCAACATGATTGAAGCTGATATTAAGTATCTCAGTCATAAAATAAAGAGAAAAAGAAATAGGCGCTTTGATGGTGAAAACCACATTGTGGTGGTGTTAGAGACAAAAAAAAGTAAAAACAAAAGACGTATCCGAGGGTGAAAAACTCTCTGAGCCGCCCGAGGATGGGATACTTGATACACTTCTGAGTTATTTTTAGGAAAGTTCTTCAATATTGATAGAGCCAACTCAACCAGTAAACTTGGGTATAGGAGTTGCACCTCAAATTATTCATTTGGCACAGTCCTTATCCGTAGAAGAGAAAGAGGAATTCACCAAATTCTTTCGAAGAAAGAAAATCAACTTTGCCTGGGCTTATTTTGATATGCCTGGATTAGATCCCAATCTAATTATGCATCATCTCTCCATTGCACTAGGTGTCAAACCTATCAAACAAAAGCTTCGTAAGATGCACCCACATGTGGCACTTTTAGTCAAAGCTGAATTAGAAAAACTTCTCAAAGCTGGTTTCATTAGAGCAATTAACTATGCAGAGTGGATTTCTAATATTGTTCCAGTTGCCAAACATGATAAATCTATCAGAGTCTACACAGATTCCTGAGATTTAAACAAGGCTTATCCCAAGGATGACTTCCCATTACCCAACATTGACATGACAATAGGGTATGAAATGTACTCACTAATGGACATTTTCTCTAGCTAAAATTAAATAAAAATTGCACCAAAAGATGAAGAGAAGACTACCTTCACATGTGCTTGGGGAACTTTTTGTTGGAATGTCATGCCCTTCAAACTTAAAAATGTCAGAGCCACATATTAGAGAGTTGTCACCACTATCTTTCATGACATGATGCATAAGACGATGGAAGATTATGTGGATGGCACATTAGCTAAGAGCATGGAACAAAAAGTACATCTTGCAGATCTAGGTCCTATACTAGATAGAATGGAACAATTCAGTTTAAGGCTCAACCCAAAAAAGTGTGCCTTTGGAGTCACATCTGGTAAACTATTGGGTTACATCATATCTGCTAAAGCCATAGAGGTAGATCCTGAGAAAGTTCAAGCTATCATGTAGATGCCTCCACCACGTAACATCAGTCAGATGAGAGGTCTCCAAGGTCAGTTATAATCTATCCGACACTTCATTGCACAACTAGCAGACAAGTCACAACCATTCACCAAGACCCTACATAAGGGTGTGACCTATGAGTGGAACGAGGACTATGAGAAAGGGCTCCAACAAATTAAATAGTATCTTGCAAATCTACCAATATTAATGCCTCCTACTCATGGGAAGCCTCTCATTCTCTATATCTCTTCTACATACACATCACTAGGTGTCTTACTAGCTCAAGAGGATCAGAACAAAAAAGAAAGAGCTATTTATTACATTAATAGAACTCTGGTCTCTTATGAAATGAACTATTCTGTCATTGAAAAAGCTTGCCTAGCACTGGTATTTGCTTCATAGAAATTGCGGCACTACATGCTTGCTCACACTACATGTCTTATTGCAAAGATTGATCCATTAAAGTACTTACTCAGTAAAGCTGCCCTTACAGGTAGATTAGCGAAATGGGTCATGATACTCAGTGAGTTTGACATTGAGTATGTAGAGAGAAAAGCCATTAAAGGACAAGCAATTGCAGATCAGTTGGTTGAAGCACCTATCATAGATTATCAACCATTAAACATTGAGTTTCCAAATGAGTCCATAATTCTTCTCACACATCAGACATGGACTATGTTCTTTGATGGATCATTTACCCAGCAGGGATCAGGTGCCGGAATACTATTCATTACAACATAAAGGTACTCTTTACCAAAGACATACAAAATGTTGTTTCCTTGTACAAATAACATTGCTAAGTACGAAGCCCTAATCAATAGCATGAAGATAGCCATAGAATGGAGAGTAGATGGACTACAAATCTTTGGAGATTCACAACTTGTCATCAATCAAGTCAATGACATTTATCAAACAAAAGATGACAAATTGGTACCTTACAAACGGATGGTTGATGACCTAAGAAAATACTTTGCACATCTCACTTTCCAGTAGATTCCTCAAATACACAACAAAGCAGTAGATGCCATGGATACTCTTTCTTCCATGTTACAAATGGTAGAAAATGACTTCCGACATGAATTCATAGTGGATACATTACGCTACCCAACCCATGACTCCCCCAAATCTAGGATGATCTATTCAGTCATTGGACATGATTCATCCTTCTACCATCATATCTACTGCTACCTCCATGACTAGATTGTTCTGGACACTTACACCCATAATGAGAAATGTCACCTAATCCCCAATGCTTCACGGTAGGTTATCATAGCTAACAATTTGTATAGGCAAGGTCTAGACGGTACCCTCCTTAGGTGTTTAGAACCCGATGAGTCCAAACATGTGCTAGCTAAGGTGCATGAAGGCATCTGTGGATCTCATTCGAGTAGTCTGACACTGGCTCATAAACTTATTAGATCTAGTTACTATTGGCCTGATATGGAGAAAGATGATATACAATATGCTAAGGCTGGTAAACAGTGTCAACTTCATGGGAATTTTATTCACTCTCCCGCCAAGGAGCTAATCCCATTCATTAATTTTTGGCCATTTCAACAATGGGCCTTTGACTTGGTGGGTCAGATTCACCCTTCTTCATCAAATGGACACAAGTTCATTATCACCGCTATAGACTATTTCACTAAGTGGGTCGAGGCAGTACCTCTTACTATAGCAAATGACAAGTCTGTAGCCATGTTTATCCTGAATTACATCATCTACACGTATGGTGTACCCTCCTCAATAATCATTGACAATGTGGGGTAGTTCAAGAATAAGGATTTGAAAGAGCTATGCTCTAAGTTCAAGATTACTCAACATTGGTCTTCCATCTATTATCCCCAGGGTAATGGACAGGTGGAAGCATCAAACAAGGTGATCCTTAAGATCCTGCATCACACAGTTCACAAATCTGGTAGAGATTGGCACCTCCAGATTAATCTGGCTTTATGGGCCTATCAAACAAGTATTCAAACACCAACAAGGGCCATGCCCTTTTCTTTAGTTTATGACGCAGATGTTGTACTTCCTATTGAGGTTGAGATTCCTACTTTGTGAGTCTCTCTAGAAGGCCTCATCACTGATGAAGACATTAGAATATCTCAGCTACAAGAGCTAGAACTCCTAGATGAACATCAACAAGTGGCGTTTGATCATCTTTGAGCATATCAAAAGAGAATATCCAAGAGCTATAATAAGAAAGTCAAACCAAGGGATTTTCAAGTGGGTGATCTCGTCCTGAGAGAAAACCTTAAGAATCAACAATAGTGGATCCAAAAGGGAAAGTTTGAACCAAATTGGCTTGGTCCGTATATTGTTATTGCAGCGTTTGGGTCTAGCGCTTATCAACTATCTACTACTGAAGGAGAACAAATCAAAGAGCCAATCAACGCTCTGCACCTGAAGCGATTCTACAACTGAGACATCTTCAAAATGCTCCATGTACCTGGTAAACAAGCGCTTTGACGTATCAACCAAAAAAATTCAAAAAATTCAAAAATTCAAAAAAAATTCAAAAGATAAAAAATTAAAAAAAATTTGAAAAACAAAAAAATGTGCCATTGATGAAAACTTGGTAAACAAGCGTCATGGTAGCAAAAGTAATAAATCCCCACCAAGATGGTTAAAACCTGGTAAACAGGTGCCTCTTGTCCTGTAATGCTAGACCTATCGCAGCACCGCTTGGCCCTGTACAGTTTCTTTCCTATTTTCTTGCTTTTGTTTGCCAACTCATGCACTTGCTCTAAGTTATCTTCAAGACTATGCTCGACTCTACATGGATTGAAATTGGTCACACTTGGGGGCACCCTTCCTGGTCTAGGGGGCATTGTCCTATCTTTTCAGAGGATCTTCCTCGCATCAGTCACCCGTGGTTCTCACTACGTCTGCCTACTGATGTTTATCTATAGGTTCTTCCTTGTATCAATCACCATTGGTTCTCACTACATCCTCCTACTGATGCTTAGCTATAGGACCTTTCATGAGGTTCTCTTTTTGTGTCAGTCACCAGTGGTTCTCACTGAGTCTGTCTACTGTCGTCGTCCTAACGATATTCCTCACAAACGCTACATACTTTTGATCTGACATCAATTTGCTGAAATTGAAACTAAAACTGAACTTGTGACTCTTTGAGACATGCTGAGCTTTTCTTTTGTGTGCTTGTCTTTTCTCTTCATCATTCCTCCTCGAGGAACTCAAAGATGTACATTCTAACTAAGAGCTGCGAGGACTAGGGGCATGATCTTTTTCTTTGTTGGTTTAGTTCCAATGATCCAATGGATCCATACAAAATGGGTGTCCACTGTGAGAGCCTCTATCTTGTGTTAGATGGCCATGTGTACCTCGACTCCTTTTATATGGAAACTTTGGTGAGGTTGGTTCTTTTCCTTGTCTGTTTGAGTGACTTCTTTCTGCTACAAGTGAACTATCAAACGCTTGTCTTGCGAAGTGAACGTAAGGGTCACTATGAGCCTTCTTAGTATACTTTTCAATCACTTAGCAAAAGAAGACACTCTCGCATGTCTGGCGTGTTTGTATGTAAGCAACATTTAGGTCATCCTAGCAACCGTGCTTTGATGCTTATGTTAACTTGCTAAATCAAAAGGAATAGGTGTTCAGGTCATTCTGGCTTCTTGTGCCTTAATGCTTACACCTCATTCTGACAAATCTAAAGACTAATGTCATATTCATATTCTCATGAATTTCATATCAGTGAGATTTGTATGACACCTTGCGATCGTCCGATACCAAATGCTCTATGATGATAATTATCTAAGGGGTCTAGCAACCAAGTCCTAGGGATTGCATCTAGCTTAGGTTTGCATTTTCATTCTAGGCTTGTATTGTGGTAGTACTTTGCAGTTCTCTTTGTTGTATTCTTTTGGATTTGTACAAGGGTTCTCATCTTACGTCTTGGGTTCACCATTGAATGCACAAGTGTCTGATCCTCACTCTCGATCTTCAAGAACATTCTTTTGGTTAGTACCTGTCATGTATTGTGATATCCTACATGAGATGATTAGTACCATGTACATTGCATTACATCCATTAAAGTGCATTCTCATAATCCATATACATACATTTTGTCGAGCACTTTGAATCCATTTTTGGGAGCGAAATCAAAATCTGACACTCCTAAATAGCTCAAAATCATGTTTTAAAATTTTTGGGTTCGATGTGATTGGACACTTGTGCAGTGGACCTTTTGATGTCGTATTCTTGCCAAAATCACATCTCATCATCATTTTCTTGACTTCTTCATCTTTTTCATCAAAAGTCAACTCTAGTCAAACTTGGTCAATGGGACCCCCAGATCACTCCAGATCGCTTCTGCATCTTCTTGATTCTTTTGTAATATGTTTTGAGTTCTTCTAGATCTCTAATTTTATCTCTATCTGCAACCTTTTGCTATCAATTACTTTTCATGGCGTATCATCTTTCTATTTCGCTCTCGAGGGAGCAGGATGATTGTATCATTGAATCTCGAATCAATCCTCAAATCAATCTGATCTAAATCAAAAGTCCTCATCGCTAGGGGCATCCCATCATTTAGGGAATTTTTGTACCTTGCATCTTGTCATCATATTGCTAGGTATCTGAGCAATCTAACTTAGATCCCTGAGAATCAAGCTTTGTTCTGAAGATGGTTCTCAAAATATCTTTAGGTATCTGAGCGATCTAACTCAGATCCTTGGGAATCAAGCTTCATTTTGGAGATGATGCTAGAAATCCCTCTTAGGTATTGGGGCAATCTAACCCTAATTCTTGAAAGTCAAGCTTCATTCTGGAGATGGCTCTCGAAATCAAATGTCCTCATCGCTAGGGGCATCTCATCACTTGGGGCATGTTCAGTTTTTCATACCTCAAGGTCAAAATTGGATATTCCACTATCTTGAATCACTAGGGGCATTTTTGTGCCTTGCATCTTGTCATCTTACTGTTAGGTATTTGAGCAATATAACTCAGATCCCTGAGAATCAAGCTTCATTCTAAAGATGGTTCTCAAAAACTCTTTAGGTATCTAGGTAATCTAACTCAAATACCTGGGAATCAAGCTTTGTTCTAGAGATGATTCTTGAAATCCCTATTAAGTATTGGGGAAATCTAACCCTAATTCTGGAAAGTCAAGCTTCGTTCTAGAGATGGCTCTCAAAAACTCTTTTACCAATATCAGGGCAATTTAACCCAGGTCTCGGAGGACTAAGCTTTGTTCTGGAGATAGTCCTACAAATCTGCATCATTTATCATTTAGTTGATGAGTATTGGGGCAATCTAATCCTGACTCCTAAAGATTGAGCCTCATTCTGGGGACAGTCTTACGAAAATGGTAATTTGACCGAGGTCTTTGCAATCTAACTTAGACTGGAGAATCAAGCTTCATTCTGGAGATGATTCTACAACTCGATTTGATTGGTGTCTTGGCAATCTAACCTCAACTTCTGAGGGTTAAGCTTCGTTTTGAAGATAATCCTGAAAATCTCATGAATTGTCACATTCAGACTATTCTTTGAATCAATGCGCTGCTCGCACATCAATTCAAAGAGGGGAAAAATGTAATACCCCAAAATTGGAATCTTGCAATCCTAACCAATTTTGTTGCATTTTAGTCTCATTCTATCAAATTTCTAAATCATCAAAGTCCTATTGTACTAGGCAATTTTGTCTTCTGATTGACTCTACTTGACTTACTGTCAAATGCAGAAAAGTTTAAATTTGCATCAATCATATATCATATTTAATTCCTAAATATTGACTATAATTGGCTAAATAAACCCTATGATCAATTAATTTAATTACAAAGTCCTAGCACTTTAATTAAATTAAATTCACCCTCTTTAGCTAAAACACATGAAAAAGGAATTAAATAAATATCCTCATCTCAATAAATGAATTTAATTATTTAAATAATTGAGAAAATCCACTTATGAGGCAATATTGTATTTATTTGAATTAAATATTCTCTCCAAATATTCTCTTTAGTTCAGAAAAGGAAACTTTGATTTAACTGAAATTCAAAAAAGGAAATAAAATAGTTAATAGCTTTAAAATAGACAAAAATAGGTAGCTGATTACCTCTCTGTTGGGAACTTTCTATTCTGAACTAATCTCTCATTCAATCTCCACCGTTCGTTTGATTCAATCTCAACCGTCGATTGAACCTGGAATTCTATAAAAGAACCCTCATTTCTCATTCAAAGGATCCCAACTTTTTGAGCAATGAAGTGTTGTCGCATTGTTACCAGAACCTTTTTTGCATTGAAGCTTTCATTTCTTAGCATAACATTCATTCTTGGATTAATATATCATGTTTAGCTTAATCATGCATTTCATTTCTTAATCTAGTTTGCTTTCATTGTTCTTAGATTAATTTCATCATTTCTAGATTAATTGCATACTCATTCTAGATTAAATCTGCATTTATACTTTCAATCAAATCCTTCATTCTAGTGTTAGTCTATGGTTGTAGGACTCTCGATTCTGAGAGAAAAATCTCAAACCCTACCTAGATAGAAGGCAATAGGTCAAATCATTTAGACAGTCGAGATGAGTAATCTGATATTCATTCTTGGCTGCAACTGGTGAACAATGACTATGTTGAAGTGTGGAGCTAAATCAGAGGCCCATAATTAGTTCATACACTTACATTACACGTGTGCCACCTTTCTTTCCAAATCTAAAAGCACCATCAACCTCACAATATGTCATTAGGTTAAATCATTAAGAGACACAGCCTCGCACACATGATAAAAGAGAGAAGAAAAGGGAGAAAATAGGCATTTGCTGACATCACCATTGGAATTCAAAAAGTGCTTAAAAAGCCATCAAAAAATTCAACATATTAGAAGGGAGCCCATTTAAAAATTAGCAACCACACCCCCAGCTAGCAAAATCCTCCAAATAAATTTCATTAATTTTATCCAAACTTATTTCCCTCTTGGATAACACATCAACCTCTTGATTTCCTTCTCTCCTTATATGACTTAATTTAAAATCCTCAAAGGAGACAAGCTTAGCATTGATCTCCTAAACATAGTTTTTCAAATGCCAAGCCTTCATCTCCTAGTTACTTAAAACATTAATTATAATATGAGAATCACCTTCCAAATAAAGTTTCCTTACCTTTAGTTTTATCCCCAAACTCACTACTAGAAGCGCTTCCCGCATTTCAACTTCATTGTTTGTCCTAGAATTCAATTTTTGAGCTGCAAAAGCCACTATATTGCCTTTCCAATCTTTAGCAATCACACCAGCACCAGAAGTGCCAGGGTTACCCCTTGAAGCCCCATCAAAATTAATATTCATCCAACCTTCCTCCAACCTAGTCCTCTTAACTTCCTTCACTTCTTTTGAAGAAAAACAATGCTCTAGAAGATCCCCTTTATTTAAACTTAAACAGGGCCATTCCGCATGCAACTTCCTAGCCTCTCTAGTATAAACCAAGGAAATCTGTTGTGTGAATATTGCAGCCTTCATCACTTCCTCTATTGAGACATAAATTCTCAATTTCAATTTATCCACGGATTCAACTCTATCTTGAAAGATACTCCTATTCCTCTCCTTCCATAACTCCTAAATAATAATGGTGGGGCAAATAAACCATAGAGGAGCCATTACTAATTTAAGCTTAGGGATAGGCCAACACTCAAAGGTTTTCCTAATAGTGTTAGGGATAGGGCCTATCCAATTTAGTTTGGATCTAATAAAATTCCAACAATCATAAGCATAAGGACAGTGAAGCAATAAATGATCCAAATCTTCTGTAACAAAATTACAAAGAACACACTTTGTGGTTCCATGGAGACCAAACCTTTTTCTTCTCTCACTAGTCAAAATCCTCCCATGAACTGCTAACCATGCAAAGGAACATGCCTTAGGTAAACATGAATTATTCTAGCATAAGTTCACTATCCATCCATTTAAATCTACATGGTTATCCAAAGCCTTATAGCCTAATTTAACCGAGTAAGAACCAAAGGATGCTACACACCATATGATCCTATCATCTATAGAGGTGATGAACACTTTCCTTGATTGGAAAAGTTCTAGCATTAAACTTTTCTGTTGTTCATTTAGACCCAAGTTGTCTATATTTCTCCAAGTCCAAAATGGACCCACACAAGACCCCTCTAAAACCACATAATCAGCCACCTTATCACCCCAATGGGTAGTCATAATTCTACTTAAATATCAATACTTTTCCTCATAGAGCACAGGGGCATAGCCATTCCATGAGTCCTTCCAAAACAGAGCCTTTCTACCACTACCTTTTTGCCAAGTAATATGATCGTTGATCACATTTCTACAATCAAAAATAAAATTCCACACTGCTGAGCCTTTAGGAGGATTTCTAATCTTCAAAATACCCTCATTTTCTATAGAATCTAGATATTTTGCTCTTACAATTTTAACCCATAATTTAGATGGATTATTATATATATTCCAAACAAGTTTAGCACCAAGAGTGATAGGGAGGTCTTTGCTACCTAGTCCTATTCCACTTAGGACTTGTTCTAGGCCTTCTCTTGACCTGTTCTAGGGTTCTCTTAGACCCTATTCATTGAGGGATTCTTGCCAATCTCCTCCTCTCCACTAGACCTCACTACCAAGGTATATTTTCCTTCCTTGTCTTTAATCTCCTTCACATGAACTCAACCATGAAATTCATCCTCTTACCAAACAATTGCTACTACTTTGCAATTATGTTAGAAGGCTCCTTTTTTGTTTGTTTTTACTTGATTTGAGGTGCTCCACCATCCATCTATCTTCCCTCACAAGTCGATCTCCAAAAACTAAGCCTAAAGTCCTATTAGGCCTTTGTAGGTCTCCCAACTCACCTTTTAGGGCATAACTCTACAACTTCCCAAACAAGTTGACAAACTAATAACATATTCTGACACCCTTTTCGAAGCTCTCTTGGATTCACAAGTCCTTGGGTTCTCAAGGCATCCTTACTGTGCCTTCCTACAATCAAGCCTATTTTTTAGGCGCATTTAGGTCTCTTTGGTTTTCAGTGAGGGTTTGATGTTTACACCTCTTGCTGGATTGATCAAAGGCTCTCCTCTTTAGGATTGAGTCTTTGACAACTAAGCTTCCCTATTTTACACTTGGATTGACCTCCTCAATCCCCGAGCCTTCTCTCATTTGCTGGATCACTATCAAGCTCACTAACCGGGCATGCTCTAGCTCACCTAGGGATTAACTCCAAAATTCCTTCCACTACAAACCTGTCCATAAAAGTACATAGTTACAAAGTAATTACAGTACCCTAGCATATCCCAAACCTATCAAAGCCTTAGTTATGTCTACTAGTAACCATCCTAATCCTATTGGATCTCTTCACACACACACATTAGGGACTAAACTAAGTCCTTTTTGGACAATGACTTGGCTAAGGTCACTACAAGCCAAAAATTAGGAGTCAGGCTAGCCAAGAGCCTAGGTGCTCCTGCACCAAAGAGCATGATTCATCTTCCTCCAATTCTTAATTCCCGCCCCACCATTCACCTTGGTGCTACAAATTTTGTCCCAAGAAATAAGAGGCCATTTTTCTTCCTCTTGATTTCCACACCAGAAAAAATTTCTCATCCTCTTTTCAATATTATCCAAGACTTTGTGAGGAATCTTTAGGCAGCTCATAGAATAAATAGGAATGACAGAAATTACTCTCTGAAGAAGTAAAATTCTACCTACAAAAGACAACCATCTACCTTTCTAGCTTTCCATCCTTTTAAAACAGTGATTAGTTAAATCAGTCCACAAATTAGGCTTGCAAACTCCTTCAAATAAAGGGACACCAAGAAACTTACTTGGAAGAGAACCCTATTTCATTCCCAAAATTAGACATAGTTGTCTTCTCATAGAAGCACACGTATTAAAAAAGAAAATATCTGATTTTCTCCAATTCACACACTGCCCAGAAGCTTTAGAAAAGGAGTCTAAAGTGGCTTTTATAACCCTTTCTTTCCTGACTATGGCATCACCCATAAGAAATTTATCATCCACAAATTGTAAGTGGGTAGTTGGATCCACACCCTCTACAATTGCAATACCTTTCCATACACCATTTTTCCATTTCCATGTGATCAACCTCCCCAAAGCTTCTGCCATTATAATGAAAAGAAAAGGAGAGATAGGATCTCCTTGCCTCAATCCTCTAGAGGTCTCAAAGAAGCCTTGAGGACTGCCATTAACAAGAACTAAGATCCTCGGGGTGTTAATACAACATTCAATCCATTTTAATCACGCTTCACAAAAACCAAATTTCTTTAGAACTTCAATAAGAAAATTCCTATTAACATTATCATAAGCCTTCTTGATGTCAAGTGTAATCATCATTTTGGCCACTTTAGATTTACAGACTGTATGGATTGCTTCATGAGCTACAACAATACCTTCAAAAATATATCTATTAGGATCAAAACCACTTTGTTAAGGGGATATAAGATAATTCAACAATGGTTTAAGCCTATTCGCTATCACCTTAGTGATTACCTTATATATTGTATTACATAAGGCAATAGGCCTAAAGTCTTCGAAAGAATGACATAGTCCTTTCTTTGGAATTAAGGAAATAAAAGTATTGTTGAAATCTTTCAAGATAAAAACCACCACGCCTAGATTCCTACACCACTTCCCACAGATCATTACCCACAATGTCCCACATCTTCTAAAAAAAGAAAGCCATAAAACCATCTGGTCCCGGGGCTTTATCCCCCCTAGGTTAAAAAGAGCCGATGTCACCTCATCTTTAGAAACTGGGAGCACTAATCTTGAATTCTGACCCTTTGATAAAATTCTTGGAATTCTATCTAGTAACTCCAGAGATCCTTCTAATGGAATTGAATTATTCGAAAACATATCCTTGAAAAAATTCATTGCCTCCTTGTTAATTTGATCTGCACTAGTTAAGAGCCTTCCTTGCCCATCAGAAATAGAGAAATTTCTATTCCTAGCATGCCTTGCTTTAACATATTTATGGAAAAATTTAGTATTCTGGTCTCCACTTCTCAACCAAGTTTCCCTTGATTTTTGTCAACAAAAAATCTCTTCTCTTCCCAAAATTTCCTTACATCTACTTTTCAATTCTTTTTCTTTAGCATAGGCCATTTCATCCATCCCCATCTCTATCACTCTCATTAAGAGATGCAAGGCTATTTTCTAAAAATAGCTTTTCAACAAAGATATTTTTAAAGGATTCCCTATTCCATATTTTTAATTATTCCTTAAAAAACTGCAAACATTTAAAAATTTTGAAAGCAAGATTACCTTCCAACTCAGGGGCTTGTCTCCACCATACAGTAGTTTTAGAGACTAAATCCTGATCTCTAAACCACATAGCTTCAAATGTGAAGGGGGAGTGCTCTAGGGTCGAGTCCTCTTGAATGTTACAACAGATGGGGAAGTGAGCCGAACCTGAAATAGGCAGGATATCACCACTACATAACCACTTGAGTTGATCCCACTGCCTTGATAAGAAGAATCTGTCTAGCTTTTTTGCAATATTTAAAAATCTACATCTTCTATTAATCCATGTAAAATACCCTATTTTGAAATCAATCTCACTGAGACCATTATTCCAAATAAAATAAGAAAAATCCCTTTGACTTCTCCCCTCCCAGCCTTTGCCTCCTTTTTTCTCCACATGGCTTAAGATTGCATTAAAATCTCCACCCAAAAGAAACAAAGCATCTTTCTTTAAGTTCAAAATCTCACTAATAGCACACCATAAAATCCTTTTTTCACCAGGGTTATTAGGGCCATAAACATCCATAACAAAAAAAAGTTGTCAATAATTGCTGAGAAACCACTTCTAGCCACTACATATTATTAGCCTGGGAGACAAGGTAGACATCAACCACATTACGCAAAGCCCACCCGAGGCTCCATTAGAAAAGGCAAAAACACATTCCCTTCTCAAAAATATTTTTTTAAATATAACATCATCTCCTTCTTTCAATTTTGTCTCCTGAAGTAAAATTAAATCAGCTCTCGCTTGATCAAGACCCTGCTTGATCAAACATATCTTATCAGGGGAGTTGTAGCCCCTGACATCCCATGAAAGGAGTCTCATTGCTACCAGGAAATGGCATATCCCTTTCCCGATCTCAACAATTTGGTTTGGTCTGCTGCACAACCTACCAACTCAAGTTTCTCCTTGTTGGAGCGAGCACCTCTCTTCTTTTCCCCCAGCCTAGGGCCCCTTAAATTGGAGTCTATCTATTTAATCCCTCTTGGACTCAAAATATTTGGGGTCTCAAAAATGCCCAATTCATCCTCTTCCTCTTCCTCACTCTAGGAGTGATATATGTTGTCCACAATAATTAAATCCCCTCCATTATATCTAGAATCTGCAAACAGACCCTCCAAGTTCCTAATTGGAGAGATTCTACCATCATTATCTTCCCTTCTAATCAGTGATAAGGAGTCTCTTATGTTAGACCTGTTGTTAGACTCCTCACTAATAGGGATATCACCTTCTCTTGGATTATCCCCTCTATTATCATTTGAAGAGATCTTATCTTCAACTTCCAACTCTTTGTTCAAAAGATCATTTGTTGCCTTCTTTTCCCCACTATTGATTATCAAAGGACTGACCTCTTTAATAACCCAATCTTGAGTAGCATCCCCACACACCATGTTAGGATTCATGCAGCCCTGAAAGGAATCTGCAAATAGATTCTCTAAAGCATTAGAACCTCTACTTTTTTGCCAAGCTGAGAGAGGTGTTTCACTTACTTTTTGGGTAGAGAGTTCTTCCTGAACAGAGCACTGATCAGGTCCATATTCCTTCATCATGGTCTTATCTATTTCTCTCAACATAGTCCTATCCTCAGAATAGGCATCCCTCATATCATTTCCCCACAATCCACAAGGGGGAACACATTTTAAAGGAGGCTCCCCCAACATATGGTCCCTTTCTGTCATTTGAAGAAGGCATTGAATCATTTTTGAGTCATCAATATAGTTACCTTTCTCAGAACATCCATGAGTATCCTTAGACAACATAATCCCATCATTGTCACCATCTTCAGCCACCAACGGTTGCCACCATTCACCTTTGTTAGTGTGAATAATGATGTGAGAGGGGAGGTCATAACAAGTTTGCCTCCACACCAAAACTCTAGGTGTAAAAACAAAATTTACATGGTTAATCCCTTCTTCCCATCTAACAAACTTTCCTAGGGATTCACCCAAGATCTTCATGGTTTCCTCGCCTCTATATTCCTATGGTAGGTTTTCCATCATGAACCAAATAGGTGTTTCTTTTACTATTTTCCTTTTCTAGATTAAAGTTAACTATCCATCTCTTCATATACAACCCTTTACCATATATGAAATAGGGTCCATTCCCCAGAATCAAGTCCCTATCTTCCTTTGACACACACAAGGTTAAATAGAAACCATTGTTCAAAGTCTTCAAGAAAATAAAAGAGAATTGGCAATTACTCTCCAAGCCATTTCATTACCAAAGCCTTATCATCCAACATCGCTCTCTCCTCCATCCATTATGGGTTATTGAGCACAATTGTTGCATATGAAGTGGCCACAGTAATATTACCATCCCTTGGGGGAATATGAGTCAGTGCCTAACTAAGTCCCCGATTCATTTCCAAGCCTCCTACTGGTTTTTTCCTCCAAAACTTCTCCTCAATCCTTTTGAACTTAAAACCATTATCTATCGGCATGTTGCCCTGAGATCCTCTTCGCATGGTTTTACCCTCCTTCCATTCCCAAAAGACCTCTCTTGAAACCTCTGGTTCCCACCATTTCGATCCTACATAACACTGTTGTAAGAAGATTGTCCTCTTCCATTGAAAGGCCAATGATTCTACCATCGTAAACCTGCATTCCTGCCTCCATTGTGAAACTGAAAATTCTTTCCCACCCTTGTCCTCCATGACCGTTTCCGCTGCAGGTCCTCCATATCTCGGCCTTGAAAAAAAGGATTTTGATTTAATCTCTTTTACTTCACTCATGTTAGGAATAGTTAGTGCATAAATAAAATATTAATAATTTTTATTACATTTACAATGCTTCAAATTTTTGTGACAAAACTTCAACCATGTCAATAATGTAAATTTTGTTCAAATATTAATTTGACGCTCACTTTATTCAAACATCAGTTTGAAGCTAAAATTTGCACTCTATTGATGTAAGTCTTATTTAAAAATTAATTATAGATTCACATTTCAACTTTGTTGATGTTTTCTTGTAAGTCTTATTCAAAAAATTAATTTTAGAGTAACATCTCAACTATCAACATACGACCTTTGCATCCAAGCATATGACATCATTTATCATTTGTACCTGTGGGTGTATGGATAATACACTTTTCTTAGTGGACTCATCCTCATCATACAATGGTTAGCAACCTCTTTCATATGATGGTACTACTTGAGTTGGTCTAATGGTGGAGAAATTGTGCTCTTGAAAGAGAGGTCACAATTTCAAATCCCAAAGGGGTTGGGTATGTACACCTCATTTGTAGCATAGTTAGGTGTATCTCGCAAGGAGTATGAGGTAGTCCTATATTATTGTCATTATATGTAGACACAAAAATAAATGGTTGGTACTATGGACTATAAAAGATCCTTTCCTTTCATCGTACTATGAAATTGGGTGGCTTTGTATGTGAGACTTTGTAATCCCATATACAACATCAAATCATACAACATGATTGGTGACACAATTGACTAGAGTATTTTGATGCGCGATATGCCCATTTTATCTTCATCCTACAATTCTAAAATATCTTAGAACTTCCTCTACATTTATATCCTTGCACACTTTACACCAAGTTGCCTTTAGCATCGTATGGTGAGAAAAGCTCCTCTTAGTTTGACAAAACACCACTTTGAGTCATGCATTTGAAAACATATAGATTCCATCAGTACTTGGCAATGTCTGTCCTTCATATTATGCTAAATTTGATTCTTCATGAAATATCAAACTTTATTGGGTTGCATATGTTGGGTAAACACTTCAAAATTATATATTTTGGCTTTGTCAACATTAGTTTTTGCCTCTTAAAAAAATATGAAAATAATGTGTGCCATGACAATGATGATTTGAATGGTTCTGAAGGTCATAATTTCAGTTTGGCAGTGGGGGCTATGCCTCTTTCCCTCTATAGTACTAGGGGCATTGACCCTCTCAACTAGGAAAATTGGGAAGTTAGTAACAACATGATAAGCCAACTGCGAAAGCTTAAAACATCATGCAACCTATTCCTAATCAAACCAATAAGACCAAAACAAAGCATAAACATAAATCAAACCAAAACATCAATGCTCCTTTGATGCAACCTCATTTCTTTTTCTTTCTCCTCTAATATGATATATTGCTGTCAAGTGGATAAGTGCACCAATAAGATGAAAGCAAGTATGGACAAATTGACAGAATACAGGTGAGGATGCTAGAAATCGTGGTTCCTTGATAAAATGACAAGAAGATATTAGAAATTTGTGGTTGCAAGAACGAGGCCAAAGAGGCCAATTTATAAATTTTTGAAATTCAAATCGATGAATGAGATCAAAGTTCAATCCATGATTATGATTGCATTTGAGAACTCAAAATTGGCAAATGCCAAGATTATGACAAATTGGTTTGTGCATTTGGAAAATGATGAATTATGACACAAATATGACAAATTGGTTAGTGCATTTGGAAAGGAGAAATAAGTGGGAAGAAATTAAGGGAAGGTGTAAGGATAAATTAAGGGAATTGAATAAGGGTTAAAAGTTTAAGGAGTGAAAAGTGGGATGGAGGTTAAATTAATGGGATAGAAGCCAAATTAGTGGGATGAAAGCCAAATTAATGGGAATATGTCATAAATTACAAATGAGGGGGAAATTAATAATTTAAAATTATTAGTCCCTCACGTTTGGGAAATTAAACAATTAATTAATTGTGGAAAAGGGGGATAAAGGGGGCAAATAAATATGATTTATTTACCAAGACACGGGACATTATGATAAAGAGGAAATTAAACAATTAATTAATTATGGGAAAAGGGGATAAAGGGGGTAAATAAATATGATTTATTTACTAAGACATGGGACATTAGGATAAGGGACCAAATTAATGGTTGTTTGCCCCTAAATGACTACTTAATCAACATAATAATTTAATCACATGGGTGGCCAAAGACAAATTGATAGGATATGATGCAAATAAAGGATGAAAAATAGCAATTAATGACAATAAAAGAATGACACAATATTGATGAATGATTAAGATCAAATGCACAATATAAAAGACATGTTAAAAAAGGAAGCCATAAGTGTTGACCATGTTTTAGTGTTTACAATCCCTAAACCTGACAAGGGGCACTACTCCCAAACCCTATGGGTGTCACACCTTACCCTCGCTAGGAGTGTTGGCTCTATATATCCACTATACTCATTTGAATTGCCAAGTGCAATACAAGTCCAAGTTTTTAATATACACTTCCAAGTTCATGTAAAAGTCTTTGTCTACAATATTGTCATTAGTCTTCATTAATTTTTCATATTAAGTGTTTGTTGGCTTTGGGTAGTTATAAGCATTGAGTAGTTAAAAACGTTAGTTGGTTGAGACTTTTATTCCTCTTGGCAATATATTGTGTATTGTCAAAGGAAGTGATAAGATTTAGTTGGATCAACTCCAATCCCTTGTTGACCATATTTGGTCTTCTATAATAACTTCATATGCAAGTAAAGACACATTTTACTCTTGTATGTGGTTTGCATTTCCTTTTTTATTAAATTCATGTCTTTAATTTATCATATATAGCAATAAAGAGGTTTTACCTTTAATTTATCATATATAGAAATAAAGAGGTTTTAACTGATGTTGGTGTGTTTGGTTTTGGTATGCATAAGAATATCATTTTCCCAAAACCCATAATTAATCTTTTGGAGGAATAGAATATAGATTTAAACACCTTCTCAAATGATAAAATACAAATCAAATAACCTTAATTGAAATATTGTTGAAGCCTTATCAAAATAAATAAATTTAAAGCTGAAATTTCAGCAGATATTGTTCTAAGTCTTATTCGAAAGACTAATTTTGGACTCACATTTCAATTGTATTGATGTTTTGTTACGAGTCTTTTGAAAAAAACAAAATTTAGACACACATTTCAACATTATCATTAATATTTTACTGGAAATCTCATTCAAACATTATTATGATGTTCAAATTTAAACTCTGTAAGTAGGTATATTGCGAGCTGAGACTTGGTCTAAATTTTTTGTTGTTATACTGCTTTAGAGGCCGGTTCCATAGTGAAGGGAAGCCGAGCGGCCCTAATGTATAGGGCGGGAGGATCGATTTCTAGCGGGCTTTGCCGGGATGAGTGAAAACAAGATGATCATTGAGAAATGAGGCGGATGAATTTGTCCACGGTCATGTGGTGGCAATTGCTGCTGCGGTTGCTTCTTTTGCATAACCTGCTGCAGAGAGCTTCGGCGGACGACGAAGGTTATTAATTGTTTTTTAACGTTCTAACATTTTTCTTTCGTAAATCTTTAAATTAAAAAATTTCTGTTTTAAAATGGTAAATTCCTCTTGTGAGGTGTGCTTGGCTTTAGTTAATTCCTGTAGGACTTGTTGCTGGTTTGGTCTGTGTCTGCTGGTCATGTCACATTTAATCTATTTTTTCTATTGAAGGTTTATATCTTCCAGTAAGTTCAATTAGCGATTTGTATGTAATGTTGTGTTCAGTGGGGAAACCACATTTAATTTAGTTGTTTTCACAATTCAGTGATATTAATTTTTTATAATTTATTATATTAAATTTAATTATGTACATATTTTTTAGATTAATGTTTATGATCATATTTTATGATTTATTATTTTTCTTAATCTTTTTAAAATTTTATTATAGATCACAAAATATGATCTGAAATGTTAAACAAAAATATACACCCAATTTTATTTGATGGTTACTCTTGACCTTTGTTTCCTAATTTTCTAGTTTAATTTGGTTTGAAGGTTTATTAATTTCTTTTATGTCTTGACATTTTTCTCCTTGATTTGAAACACAAATTAGTTTGATGATTATAAAGGTAATCTACTCATGGGGGTCCATTCCTATTCGTAAAAGTAAAAAATTTCAGTACATCTTTAAAAACTTTAAACTCCTAAAATTAGAAAGCTATGGTCTCGTCAATTTTATTATTTAACATATTCATTTAGGAAATAAATAAGTAGCACTTGTACTTCTGAAAGGTTCAAGAACAAGCCAATAAAATAGATTATTAAAGATGAAACTTAAATATTATTAGATATTCTGTTATAGGAAATGGAACATTATTATTTTAAATCAACTTAATATTTAAATTGGAGCAGTACATAAATTTCAAAGTCCATCGTAAATTTATTGTGTTTTTTCAAGATATACAATTGCTATTAATAACACTTGTCCTACGCTTCACACTTCTATTTGCCTACAACTGGTCCATATCATGAGCTTGGAATTTTAATGATTTTTTTTTTCTCATCTTTGAATTCTTTTACATCTATTTATGAAATATAGGTTATTAGCTCCTACATTTAGGAAGTGCATTTGAATTACGTTTTGTTAGACTTCGTTGATTTATTGCACTGTAGTAAAACATAACAATTTTGCATCAGTAAAGATGCCTTTAAGCGTGTTCATTTTAAGCTTAAAATGGGGGTTCATAAAGTGAGAGTGCACTAACATGGATTGTGCTTGTGGCTTAGGTTGAAAAAATACATCATGTTGATGCTGGAATTTCTTTATCCAAAATGAACAGCATACCATTATCTGCACTTGTGTTGATGGTGTATCTATTCCATTCACATCCTGTTTTAGCATTTCCTCATATGAAGCTTCGCTTACATCTTCCTTTTTGGAAATCCACGGAACAGAGCTACTAAAATTCTGCAAGATTTCATCAGATTTTTCTTCAGTTTGGTTGCAACTAAATTCACTGTTGGAGAGAGAATATTTATATTCATCTAGCTCGTTAAGTTCAAGTCCCAATATGTCCTTTTCATCTTTTTCAATCATCCTACTCAATTATTCTTCAGTGTGCCCGTTGTTTTGGCTTTGTAGAGCTTGCTTTTCCTTCTCAAAATTGAAGGTGGCTATGTTTGTTTCTTCATTTGAAAACCCCTCCTCCAACTTCAATCATATACATAGAAGCAGAGGACTCTGAAACCACAATTCCTATTAGTTGGCTTACTTCATTAGCTGGCACAGTAACAGAAGTGTTGGATTATTTATCCTTTGTTTCAATAAACATTAGTGTCTCTTTCGTTAATGGATTTCAAGTGAGGTGGTCCTTCCATTGTTCCATTTGCAACATCTGTTTCCCCAGCTTTGTCATGATCATTCTGGAGAAATTCATTAGTAAACTGCTCGAAAGTAGGATTTTCCAGCTTCTCCATAAAATATTAGAAACTTGTTTATTAGATTCCTAAACCTTCAATTCCCGCGGAAGGTTTGTACCTGAGTTCTCTGTATGCTCCGCAGGAGATAGCAAAGTGAGAGATCCTGAATTGTTTATTTTCTATCTTGGTTGTCTTGAATTAGTTTCAGTGTAGACTGCAAGCAATTAGGATTTTTTAACACCACAATTTTATTTCAGATACGATGTCATTCTTATACTCTATTTCTTGATGTAAGAGAAATTAATTATTCTTCCCCAGAATCTCCAAAGCAAATTTTGGTTTCACATTCCATTTCATCGCCTCCACAGTAGTAATGAAAACTTCAGGTTGCTTATGTTCAACTTTTTCGAAGGGGACAATAGTAGGACTTCGATGCAGCAGCATGAGTAGGAGGCATACAAACAATTATTTTGTGGAGCTGCTGCTTGTTTAAATCTGGCGATTGAAATTGTGGTGAGGACTTGTTGGCTTCTAATTCCCTTAAAATAGCTTCAGCGTAATGTAAAATAATGGATGACGGCTTCCCTAATATAGCATGGGTAGTTTCAGAGCAGCTGGTAGTTATTAATGTGATGTTCTTCCTATTTGGCGTGGGAGTTAATTTGGTGTTGTAAATCTTGGCGTCTTCTCAGGAGTACTGGCAGTTCTTAATGGAGGCATATCCCTATAGCAATAAATTAGAACCATCTGCTCATGCATATAAATAGTAAAATATTTGATAGGGAGGCAGTGAAGGTGAGAAGTAGAAGGTAGATTGGTGAATATATTAAACTCAAATGAGTTTCAAGAAAATGTGGGTTACGAGTCAATAACTGAGTCGTGTGGAGTCATAATTTTGTAAGTTTGGTCAAGAAAATCTAATGCACGTGTAGAGATTTTAGGGGAATCATTGTAAGAAATAGTCAAATATTTTTAGATTCATAGATTAAAGGAAAAAAAAAAATGGTTGTGAGCTAATATTTAGGTAGAAGGATTTTGAAATTTGTAAGGCCTTTCTGTGTTATGGCCTTCTCGTAAAATTAGCTTATCTTTAAGTTTTGGTTGTTAAAAGAAGATACCCACTTGTGAATATAGAGTGGTGAATAAGCATGCTGAAGTGCATGTTAGAAACCTTGTTTGAATGTTTGTATGAGTATGTAGGAATGTGAAGAATTAAAGAAGCATATAGTTCATGAATATGCCTAGCAGTGGGGAAGTGAAGACAAAATGATTGTGTAAGAAAAGGACAACTTGGAATGTTTTGAAAGATCTATAGGGTGATGAAGGCTATGGTTTGAAGTTCTAGGAATCTTAGCAAGCTCCATACCATGGGTAGCTTACAGTATCATGCTGATACGTTCAATCATCTCCTTAGCTGAAGTCTATCCACAACAATCATGAGCACAAAAGCATAATGTTATGTACCACAAAATGAATAAAGCTTTCTGATTTGATTTATGAAAACCAGATTACAATACCTAGTGTGATACCTGCAGTATTGTAGAATTCAACACGAAAATGGAGAACAACAAGATTGCAAACCAAAAACTGATCCGTTCTATTCGAATATTTGAGTTTATACAAGTATGATGGATCCCAGGGGTCATCAAAATCCCTTGGAAATGAAATGAAGAGCCATCATAATATTTATTACAAATAAACTATTCAAACTATAAAAAATTATCAAAAAACTATATATAAAAATTAGGTCCACTTGGAGAAGGCATAACTTTCTAGTCCTAGCTCCGAATTGCGAACCGTTTGATGCGTTGGAAAGGTATTCAAATTATCTAGAACCAAATTTCGGAAGTAGGAACGTTTGAAAAATTAGAATTCAGTTTTTTTCCAAATTTAATCTTGAGCACTTTCTCACTGTTCTCATAGTCTGAGTCATGAAAGTTTGGTTTCAGTTTAACCAATCCTTATGTCATAGTCTCAAAATTGTGCATTGTATCATCCTATATATCTACAGGTTTTCACTTTGATCATGAGCAACATAAAAAGTTTTGTCGTAGGTGCCCGGTGTGAAGGCATTGAGACCTTTTGAAACCTTTGCTTATAGTGAAAGTGTGATTAATGTATGCTGGCTCAAGCTTGCTAGCAGTCTATAGTCTTGAACATAGGAAAGATTTCCAAAAGGGCTTCTACGTCATGCCTAGATAGTTATCATATAATTAATGAGTACAATCATAGAAAGAATGTGACAGAAGTCGAGATTAGGATGCCAGTCAAATTGTAATGCATAGGAATTAGAAGGGAAAAGAAGTCGGTGCTTTCAACCAACATATGAATGCATTCATGGGATGAGTTTATAGAAACAAAAGATGAAGAAATTCTTATAGTCATGGAATGCTAAGCTCAGGAATTCTTGATTATTACATGTATTACTGAAATGAACGGTGGCATATCATTTAGAGGCACAAATTTTGTACAGCTACAGCAACTGGAAGCCATTAATGGAAGAAACATGGACAGCAACTGGACATTTCTTTGACTTTCTATTTGGTTTAGGAAAGAAAAAATAGGTTGGGGATTTCCTTACAAGCATGTTGGTGAGTCTCTGGGAGCACACCTTTCATAGTGTACTGCTACAGAAAATGTCAACAGAAATAGATGATTCACAAGAGATTTGCACTATTGATTTTTTGATAGTCTCTTGTATTCTATGACATTAAGCAAGCAAGCATGAAAAGCTTAAAATTTCACAGAATTGCATCCTAAATATGTGACAATTTCTGCCATCAAATTCCCTTATATTTGTAAAGAAACCCCTGCTAACATTGTAAGTAGCAAAACATTTAGGCATGGTGTCCAAAATGAAGTTCATCCAAAGATGCAAATAAACTGTATATACCTGCTTCGTGAGTATTCTTTGACCGCTGCTGTACTGAATAATTTCATGTACAGTATTTTCTAAACCCAAATTTCTTTCTAAAACAGCATCAGATATGTAAAGACTCTAAAGCATACAAAGCTACAAATATCAATTATACCTGGTCCTTGAATGTCTGCAAATATCACTGACAAATTGTCATCATTCATGAGAACATGAATGCCTTCAGGGGGAGAATCTGCAAGACTCTTCATTTCTTTAGCAAGTTCTTTTATAACTTTTGGAGGGAGAATCTCATAGGAAAACTGTATTAGCAATTTCGCACGTGAAAGCCAAAAGGTTAGAAATGATTACATTTACAAATTATTTGAATGAAACAAATGGTAATGCAAAGCTTAATCTACTAGGAATGCTGCTTAAATTTCATGAAGACAATAATGAGGTCATCCTTAAACAATAGATAAATATGTGTATATCTTAGACAAGTTCAAAGATTTGTTAAGGTTTGCAACAAGGTAGAAAAATCTCTGCACAGATGAATATATCAACTGTCCTGCTTAGAGCACCAGTTATATTTATTGGGACCATGTACTAAAACAACAAAGATAAACAAAACCTCAATTTGTAGGGGAAAACAAAACATAATGCAAAAAGGTGTTTAGACCAAATTCAAGAGTAACAGAAGCTCCTCACATCCATAAAATTCAATCGCTTCTTAGGATATAAGAACAAATCTACTTCGAATCTGGATGGTACAACAAGAGAGCATGCATTCTCGAGCTTCACAAGAACAAGTGAACAATTATTATAACATTGCATTTTTTGTTTTCATATCTAAAGTGATGAGGGTAATGCATTGAACACAAATCATAAAAATGACAAGTGGAGCTGATGTCTAAAGGAACAAGAAACAGATATTGCAAAATTGTTTTTTGGATAGGAGCCCTTTTTGTGGCCTTCCTTGCAGTCCATACACCACAAGTCCCCTTCGTCACTTCGGGTGGGGTTGCTCTTCATTGTCTTGAAATCTTTCATCATCCGAAGCATGTCTTTCTGGAGGGCTTCTATTTTCTTGCCTGATTCTTCACTGCTAGTCTCTCCGTCAGAGTTGTCATCATTTGATGATTTATTCTTCTTTTTCTTTGCAGTTTTGTTTTTGCTCTCGAGGTCCATTGCTCGATTGTACACCTCGTTATATGATGCTGGAGGCACTATCTTCATTTTTCTCTTGAGGGTAGGCTTCAGGCCCTGATGAACCACCTTTTCTTCAGTCCGTCTGGTGGTGGGCTCTCCATTTTTCCCACCAGTTCTTTAAGTCTTTGTTCGTATCCACAGACTGTTTCCTCCTTTGCTTGTTTCGTGTTGTAGATTTCTGCTACTATTTCATTGTCATCTTTGAGTAGTCGGAATTCCTCTTGAAATTCTTTCTTTAGATTTGTCCATACACCCACCTTTGTTGGATCAATATCCGAATACCAATCAATGGCTTCGCCTCTCAGGGTCGCTGGGAATTGCCTCACCTAGTCATCTTGATTTGTGACCCGGTTGGTTGTCCAGATTGTCTCACAGGTTTTGCAGTGTCTTACGGGATCTTCTTCCCGTCACCCAAAAATTTGGGTAGCTTTTGTTTTTGCCCTGCCATGATGGCTGGCGTAAGTGCTGGTTGTGTTGGTGGTACGGTCGGTTGGTTTGGTACCGCGGGGTGTGTTGACACCGCAGGTTGTGTCAGTACCGTCGATGGTGTCCTGTTACTCGAAGTGTTCTGTACCCCTTCACTTAGTGTCTCTGAACCACTGGGAGTGTTAGAGCCTGGCAGGCTGCCTTGATCCCTGTGCCCCTCGATCACTTCAATACTCGTGGTGGCACTGGCATCCTCTGCTTGTCTAACCTCGGCTTCTTCTCTCTCCCTCCTTTGGGCCTCCCTTGCCTCCGTATGTGGAGTTAAGGTTAGGTTTCCAAGCGAACTTCTAGTTTCTTCAACAGAATCCTCCCAATTCCCCTCTTCGACGGCTTCACTGTCAGTCTCCTTTGATCGTCCTTTGGCGATCCTCCAGAATCTTTACCTTCTCTTGGCCTGTTGCTGCAACAACACATTTCTCCTAATAGCTTCCCACTCTTCTACTTCCTTATTTGTATTCCTATTCTTATTTAATTGATTTGGCATAAATGTTTTACTTATTTATCCAAAGAAGTAACAACACACGATAGGAATCAAATAACACTTTTTTATTTATTTAGACTTTTTTCATACTACATGTCTTTAGGACATAGTCATAACAATGTGTTCTTTATTCAGTCTCCCTTATAGGTTTATTTCATATTTCCCTTCCGACGGGATTCATCTCGTTCTTCATCCTCTCTCCGGCGGTAGTACTCGCTCAGTATTTGTTTCCGCTTGGTCTCACGGTGCTCCTCCTCACGCTGACTTTGAAGGGCTAGGAAGGTTTGCGCCAATAACTCTGGAAGATGAGACAACAGATGGTTCATTGCACGATTCACGCGAAGGGCATCCCACACAGCGCCTTCTGGTACTTCCTCTTGTTCCGCTTCCCTTCAGACATGTGTCTCCACAGATGCCTGCAATAGTGCAGTGAAGTCGTTGGTTAATGCATGTTCTCCTTTGAAGAGTCCCCCATTCTGGTTCTCCTCTTCTTGGTTGCTCTTTATTGGCTGATCCATTGTTTCCCTTCCGCCATTCACGCTTTGTTACTGTTGCTCGCAATCCTTTAAAGGCAACAATGCCAAATGTTTTCTGCCTACGGCAAACTAAGTTTGACACATGATACTGAAGGAATTGCTAGTAAATAATAGATACAACAAGATTCAGAGAACTGCCATATGCTTTATTAATATATTCCAATACATCCAGTGCAAACATAGCATCATACAATCTGTTCCGTGTCCATCCTTTGAGAGGGTATATAAACTACCCGAAGGGGCATGACCGAAACATCATGACATAACTGTTTACCTCTCGGTCACTAATGATTGAGGCTAACATAACACTTAATTAACATAGCAACCCGTACATACAAGTATCCCGATAACAAAACCAATTCAGTACCTCCCATATCAACCACATAAAAATCAGACTTAAAATCATAATTATTTAGCCTCATGGGAAGATCTAGAGCCATCTTGTCACACTTAAGTGTGTAACCATCAACCACCTTAACTGTAATGCCTTCAAATTCTTCTGTCTGTATACCTCTCCTAGATACCAATCGTGAATCGATAAAATTATGGGTGGCACCTGTATCTAGCAATGCAATGACACGCTGCCTTGCTAAGAGGCCCCGCAACTTGAAAGATCCCTCCTTATTCATACTAGAGAGGTATACTACCTTAAGGTTGGGATCCTCATCAATCTTTTCCACATTAACCACATCTTCATAGCTCTCTTCCTCATAATCAGCTTGTTGTCCCACAAAATCAGAACTATGTTCATCCTCTTAATACCACTCCATAGGCCTATTTCTACCCTTAGGCTTTAAGGGACAGTCATGTTTATCATCATATGGGCCCCTGCAATAAAAACATAATTTGTTTTTCCCTAGATTATTAAGTGTCTCTTGATCTAAAGGTCTTGTCACAGGCTTCTTGAAATCTGATGTAATGTCCCCTTCTCCGCACTAGGCTATTTTGGCGCCTGATTAGTCTATCTCCCCATCCAGATAGGCTAATGGCTACTTCTGGAGGATGCGAGCCTGTCATAGGCATTTTTTAGTGATTATTAAGCGTTTGGGGGCCCTTGTTCATAGTTAAGTCACTTTATTTTATAAAGTGAATTTTTAAAGTTACTTTATTACTTAAAGTCATTTTATATTAAAACGTAACTTAAGTGACTTAAGTGGGTGTACTTTATCCCACATGGCTTGGAATTCTATGCTTTCCCTCATATTGAGGTTATAAAAGCATAAAGTACTCCTTGGGATTCACACCATGAAATATATAAAATAAGATAAACAAATCAGGTTGCTCAGGTGATTGGTTATGTCTTCGAGGACACAAACCCTTGGGAGATCTTTGGAAGGTTGGACGCAAACCTAGCCTTCTTTACTTGGGTGTATTCACACAGGATCCATATTTGCATCAAAATTGGTGAACTTGGATTGCAGTTTGCTGGGAGTCATCTCAGATTTTGTTTTTTTGTAAATTGTTGTTTGTAATCTTCTCAGTAAGGGTTTTCAGCCAGAACGCATGCAACTTAAGAATAGTGTGGGACTCATGAGTAGAGGCATCTAGTATTATCGCTGGTCCTCATCGTAAAGGACGCTTCTATATGTATGCTCGATGTTGTAGAAGAACGGGGGATAAACATACCCAGGCAGAGAATCTCAGTCAATCCAAACTCACACTTGGATTCGTTCGCAAACAGAGACTAATTATCCATAATGCTAAGAATCTCGTCCAAGTGTTGTAAGTAATCCTCCCATGTCTTGCCGAAGACCAAGATGTAGTCAAAGAATACCAAGACTTTTGCGTAACTGCCTTTTGAATATATGATTCATGCATGACTAAAAAGTGGTAGGTGCATTAGTGATAAATCTGGTGTCACTTTGTGATTGATTGCTTGATGCTACTTTCATGTTTGAATCTATTTTTGCTTGCAGTTTTAAGTACATTTTATCAGATTTATTAAGGAAGGTTTTATAGGTGCTGATTCACCCCTCCCGTCTCAGCACCGGTTGGGACTGTCAATTGGTATCAGAGCCCCCGGTTTCTTTTCTTTACTGATTAACCACATAAAGAAAAAGTTAAGATGATGAGAAAGGAAGGACCAAAGTTTTCAAAGGAAAACTTTACTCTCTGGTGCAACAGAATGAAGCTGTACATTAAGACCATCGGAGACCAATATTGGACTCATGTAACCACTGATTATAGTGAACCTGCTGGTACCCTAACACCTGATGAATTGAAGATCAAGACTAAGCACACAACTGTTATGGATATGATAGCCAGCACATTACCTGATCATGTCTATGTTGAGATTGAAAATCTAGAATCTGCTCACAAGATGTGGGATAAGCTACAACTGGTATATGGAGGGGACCCAAATGTTCAAAGAGCCAAGGTTGAACGCCTCAGAGGAAAGTATGATGACATGAGGATGAATGAAGGAGAAGACATTGAGCAATACAACAACCGGATCAAAGAAGTGATCAACTCCATCAAGAGCGTTGGAGGAAAACTCAGTGAAGAGGAGGTGGTTAGCAAAATACTGAGAACGCTCAGACCTCAGTATGCCATCAAGATCTATGCTATTCAAGAGCTCAGATCAGTGACCACAAATCAAGTCACTCTAGACTCCTTAATCGGTAAGTTGATTGCATTTGAATTAAGTAATTTTGATAATAGCTTACCCATTCAAGAAGCAGCTTTTAAGTCTTCTATCAATACCTCTTCCACCAAAAAGGGAAGAGAAACCAGTAATTGCTCTACTGGTAAGATTGGTAATCTTGTTGAGAATCTGCTCTCAGAAGAGATGGAGCAAGGAAAAGGGAAGTATAAAGGGAAGCTTCCTCTGAAATGTTTCTCTTGCAATAAGATAGGACATATTGCTGCAAGATGTTCAGATAATGATAACAAAGACAAGAGCAACTGGCTCAAGAGTGTTGGCTAAAAATTTTGTAAGCTGCTAAGACTACACCTTACAAAATTGTAACTTTAGGCAACGTCTCATGAGATTTCTCTCTCCTCTCAGCAATAGGGGAGGCTCCCTTCTTACCATAGGTGGCATCAACAGGAACTTAACTGAAATTACAAAAAAGGTGGTTCTCTTAATCAGTTCCTCTTTTTTCAGGAACGATTTGCGTACAACTACTACTTTCTAACTTAACAAAAAGTGCCTTATTGCTACGATAATATTGGTGACCCTGGAGTTGACATAAGAACAATACCAAGAGCAGCAACTTTCTTTTTACATTTTGTGAAACAAAAACAGGAACTCAAAGTCTCCTACGCTTGTCTTGTGAGGATTCAAGAACAATAACCAATAAGGCACAAAGTCTCTTATTGGATACTCTCAAATTTAATAAAAACACTTACAACTGAAGCTCAAAGTCTTCAACTCTAAGTAAGTAATTGCAGCCACTATTAAACTATAACAATTTGTTCTCCTGCAGCACAAAGTCTTCAAAAGTTCAAATTGGCTCTGAATGCAATAGGCAGCTCAAAGTCTGCACAATTGAATTCAAATCCCTCTTGAGCAAAACTCCAAAATTCACAATCAATATCCAAAAAATGTCGTCACATAACACCTTGAATCAACACAAAGTTTGAAAGCAAGTTGCCCTTTCTATTGAAAGCAATTCAAATTTACGTCTAAGCTCAAAGTCTTAGAGTGTAGATACAAACTGACAGAATTTTCTTGTCTTGCCAAAAGATGAATATTTACAATGGTCTCCCTCCTTTATATAGGAAAAGAGGAGAGAGAAAGGTGGAGAGAAAAGGGGAAAACCCTTAACCACCTTGACTTATTCCCTAACTAACTAACTAATTTTGACTTATTCAAAGTTGCATGCCTAATTCAATACCTTGAAAGAATTCTTTGTCTTTCTCTTTCAAATTCAATACCAACTTCCTCCTCTTCCTCCAAGATGGCCCGAGCAATTGAATAGTGTGCGTCGTCTTCTCTTTGATTCCAAATGAAAGCCCCTAAGTCTGAAATGATATCTTCCTGCCTTATGTTTATATCCAAGCCTGGTTGCACAACTGGATAGTCAGCATAGGAAGGCAACACCATCTTAGATCATTTTTTCAGTTTTGCTTCCCATGTTTCAAACTTTCTTGATTCTCCCTTTCAATCCTTCGGGCCTTTTCTTCTTCCTTTTTTGGTGCTGGCTAGAAATTCTCTTGACATGGCAATTGATATGCTTGAGTTGCTGTAGCATGAAAATCCCAAAAAATGAGTACATCTTCATACGATGGATCCATTGCACTTTTTGGATGCATAAGAAGCGAGCTTGGGGAATTGTAAGTGGTTGGAATACTTATGAATAGTGGAAGAACAAACGGATTTGGGTTAGATGGGTTCTTGAGCTGTGAGAAAAAACCAAAAACGGGTTTTTCAGAGGGTATTACATATGAATAAACAAGTATTCGGTGAGAAAATGAAGCATGGATGGGTGCATTGCACGCTTTTTGATGTATAGATATGGATTTTGGAAGACTATGAACATGACATATGGCTGGAAAACTTTAGGACAGCGAAGAGGTGAATGGACTTTAGCTCAAAAATTATAAAGAAGACCCAAAAACGGGTTTCTTGGAGGTGTTTACATATGTGGACAGCGAGAATCATGAAGGAAACATGTATGGAAATGAAAGTATGAAATGAAGATTTTCTACCATCTTGAGTTTAAAGTCAAGTGGCAGCGGTATAACCGGCTTATGTAGGTGGGCTTTTTAAGAGTGAAATCACATGATGCATGAAGGATAGTGTAAAGCGGACCTTTCTTCCTTTTGAAAAATAATTCATTTGAGGACAGGGTTTTTAATCCCGACTGCATATGCAAAAAGAAGAGATATTTTGCATATGCATCTTTAAAGAACTTGAGATAGAAGAAGAAGAAGCCTATGATACAAAACTGAAAATGAAAGGAAATGAAATGAAATACAAAGACATCTCTAGCATATGCAAGAAAATTTACCTCACTTCTTCATAAGATAAAGAAAGGAAAATTCTTTGCAATTTTTGAAAAATTTGGAAGAGATCATGAAGATTTTCGCAATTTAGAAATGTTGAGAAAAAATCTTTATATAGAGTTCAATCCATGACTCATTTCCTTCAAAGATAAACATCTCTTTGAGTCAAGGATCGAATCTTAACAAGTGTTGGATTAAAGAGAAAATATATGCTGAATAATAACAACAAACTTTGAATAAATCCAACACATGTAAGAGCATCCAAAAACGGCGCCTAGGGCATCAAAAACAACTTAGAAATAATGATAAACAAGCTGCGAATGAAATGTAATGCCCAAGAACTCATTTTAGAAGCAAAAGATTTGATTTTGATGAAGACAAAAGGCAAAAAATGGGCCGTTTTTGAGCAAAAATGCCAAAAAACGTGCCTTAAACGGGCTGTTTTGAGAGCAAAACACCTTCTAAAATGCAATTTTGATGATCCAAGAGTGATCCTTGGAAAATTTAGTGCAAAATCAACCCAAAAAAGAGCAAAAACGGTTCAGTTTTGACCATTTTCCAAGTGATTTCTTGCCTCAAAATCTCATTTTTTCAAAAAAAGCCCCCCAAAAATGGGTTTTTAGAAGTCAAAAACATGTGTTTTCATGTTAAAAATCGCCACTTGCATAGGGATAAAGTAAAGACGCGTTTTTAGAAGGCAAAAACACGTCTTTCTCTCCAAAATTGCCACCCAGCACTTGGTTGCATAAAAACGGGTTTTAAAAAGAAAATAACATATGTTTCAAAACATGTTATCACTTTAAAAATTGCCACTTAACATGCAATGGGAAAAAACGTGCTTTTGGAAGTGAATAACATATGTTATTGAACACATGTTATGGCATAAAAAATCGCCACTCAACATTGCTTTAGGGAAAAACGTGTTTTGAAAGACAAATAACATGTGTTATTCCTCCAAAAATCGCCACTTAGCATTGATATTTTTAATGACGGTTTTTAAAAGATGAGAAACACATGTTAAAAGGTCTAAAAACACCACTTAATAAGCAAATCTTTTTAAAGACATAATAACATACTTTTGAGAGATAAAAGAACATATGTTTTTGAGTTTTACATGTGTAAATGAATTCAAATTCTCCATTTACCATAGATTAAATAATAAAATCTTATTTAAAATATGTAATTGCAGATGTAAACTCCACCGATTTACTTGTGAGGACTTGGCAATGGATTTTAATATTTTTAATGCATTTGGATATATGCATTTAATAACGAAAAACCCACTTTTCACTTAAAAACATCTCATGTAATTAAAATTAAACTAATAACCATAGTTTTTAATAAAGTAACATAAAAATAGACTTAAAAAAACCTAATTTTATTAAAACATTGAAAACATGATCAAATCAACTTGGAATGAGTTGAAATTTTAAAATGGATGATAAAATCCAATTTAAAATTTAAGAATAATTTTAATTTGTGCAATCGCCATAAAAAAGTCCACTTTTAAAAGGATTTAATAAAATATGCAGTCGCCTTGAAAAACCCCACCTTTTACCACATAACTTGAACTAGACAACTTTGATCGAGGTGTAAGTTGGCTCGAAAAGAGCGGAATTCAAAGAGCTATTAACTCAAGGGAAAAACAAGATTAAAAACTACTAACAAGAAAGATAAAAATGAAGAAAGGACGTGAAGATTACCAAAAATCAAGCGCTTGCAATCAGAGAAGAAAAACTAATCCTGACAAGCGATAAGGTGATTAACTTGACGGGAACCCTCAAAAAGGATGCATGAAACATGCAAAACAAAGGACAATTCAAGGATGACGAAACACATTATCCAATACATCGAAAACGTAGAGGATACACCTATGAATCCATGAGAAAATTGCGTAGGGTTGCCTCAATTTTGTGATGTCAAAATTGAGGACAACAAAGAGTAAAGCAAAGGAGTGCTACCTTGCAGAAGGAGTCAAATACAATGAATCTGAAGACTTTGAAGATCCAGAAATTGCATTTGTTGCAATAATAGAAGAGAGCCCAATGGTAAGTGAAATGACACTTATCTCAAGATCTCATCGGCATGATGATTGGATCATTGACAGCGGATGCACTCACCATATGACCGGTGATAAGAACAAGCTTATCAGCTTGAAGCTCAATGATGGTGGATCAGTAACATTCAAAAATAATGCTCCCTGTGCTATCAAAGGTAAAGGTTCTATTGCACTCTAACAATAATGCTGTCTATGAAGATGTGTACTTGGTAGAAGGGCTCAAGTACAATTTAATGAGTGTTGCACAACTAAACAACAAAGGATTCCTGTTGGAATTCGGACAAGGTTCTTGTGTAGTCAAGAATCAATCCGGAGCTCATGTTGCAACCGATAGACAGAGCAAAGGGAATCTGTTCTACCTAGACTCAATGGAAGGAGCCTGTCTCATAGCTTCAGTCAAAGGAGAATCAAGCAAAATCTGTCTTATATCTAAAGAAGACAATAGCTGGTTGTGGCACAAGAGGCTTTGCCACATAAACTTTGACAGTATTGTCAAAGTGAGCAAAAAGAAATCAGTTAGAGGACTCCCTGAGATTACAAAACCCATCAGAGGTGTTTGTAAAGATTGTCAGTTAGGAAAACTGACAGGAACAAGTTTCAACAGTAAATCTTTCTTTGCTGAAAATGTTCTAGATCTTGTGCACACAGATTTGTGTGGACTGATGAGAACAAAGAGCTACTACGGAGACCGGTACTTCATGCTCTTTGTAGATGACTACTCAAGAATGACGTGGACACTCTTTTTCAGAGAGAAATCAGAGGCATTTCACATGTTTAAAATCTACAAGGCTAGAGTGGAGAAGGAGACCGGTAAAATCTTGAAGTGTCTGAGATCAGACAGAGGAGGCGAATACACTTCTCAAGAGTTTAGTCACTACTGTGAGGAACATGGCATAAAGGGGCAGCTATCTGCACCTAGGACTCAGCAAAATGGAGTAGCAGAAAGAAGAAACAGGACGCTGATTGACTGTGCAAGAACCCTATTGATTCAAAAGGATCTTCCTCATCACTTCTGGAGAGAAGCTATCAACACTGCTGTCTATACACTCAACCAAGTTCAAGTCAAAAAAGGAACCGGTAAGACCCCCTATGAGCTATGGTTCAATCATACTCCTAGTGTAGGTTACTTCAAAATCTTTGGTAGTAAATGTTACATCAAAAGAGATATGTAGTTTGGGAAGTTTGATCCCAAGAGTGATGAAGGAACATTTCTGGGTTACTCTACCAAAAGCAAAGCCTACTGGTGTCTGAACAAGAGAACAGGGAAAATAATTGAAAGCATTAATGTAAAAATTGATGAATATTCAGAACCAATTAAGAAGACCGGTCATAATGAATATGACAGTCTGCAAAGTCAAAATGAAAGAAATCTTTTTGAGTTCAATGAAGTAACAACTGAAGATGAAAGAGAAGAGCATGTAAACAGACATCTGGAGCAGGAGGCTATACTTGAAGTTGACAGACCCACTCATGATGATGAACAAGAAGTTGTTCAAGACCATGATGAAGAAATTGCTCAACTGGAAGAACCTAACCGAGAACAGCGACCAGTTCTCCCAAGGTATGTCACATATCACTCAACTGATAATATAATTGGTGACAAACATGCAAATGTCTTGACCAGGAAAACGGCTAGAGAGAATATCTGTTTGTTCTCTTGTATAGAGCCCAAAACCACCAGGGAAGCTCTAGAAGATGAAAATTGGGTCAAGGCCATGGAGGAAGAAATTGAGCAAATAGAAAAGAATGATACATGGGTGCTTGTGCCTAGACCACAGGACAAGAATGTCATTGGGACAAAGTGGGTCTACAGGAACAAGTTGAATGAAGAAGGGAAAGTCATAAGAAATAAAGCAAGATTGGTCTGCAAAGGGTATGCCCAGGAAGCTGGATTGGACTATGGAGAAACTTTGCACCTGTGGCCAGATTGGAAGGAGTAAGAATTCTTCTTGCCTATGCTGCTCACAAGAAATTCAAAGTATACCAAATGGATGTCAAGTCTGCATTCTTGAATGGAATACTGGAGGAGGAAGTTTACATTGAACAACTGGAAGGTTTCAGATCTACCCAAAAAGGTGGCATGGTCTGTAAATTGAAAAAGGCTCTTTATGGGCTAAAGCAAGCTCCAAGAGCTTGGTATGAGAGGTTGCATTCATACCTTCTGACCATAGGATTCACAAGAATCGGAGACAACATGTATCTCAAAACCAGAAAAGATGGGAACTTGAATGCTGAAATCTTTGTGGATGACATCATCTTTGGAGGAGATGATAGGATGAGCAAAGCTTTTGCTGAAGAATAGAAGAAAGAATTTGAAATGTCTATGATAGGAGCCATAAAATTCTTCATTGGACTACAGGTCCATCAGCTAAAAGAAGGTATTTTTATCTCTGAGTCCAAGTATTTAAAAGAAATTCTTAAGACTTTTGGACTTGAAGAATCCAAACCGGTTGGTACTCCAATGATAACTAACCTCAAGTTATCAAAAGAAAATGATGCAAAAGAAGTGAATGAAACACTATATCAGTCCATGATAGGGAAATTACACTATGCAGTACATAGTAGACCGGACATTGCACATGCAGTTGGCATAGTTGCAAGATTCTCTGCAAACCCCAAAGAGACACATCTGATAGCAGTGAAGAGAATTTTCAGATACCTAAAGGGTAATGAGGAGTATGGCTTGTAGTTTCCTCACAAGGGAGACTTCCAAGTAAAGGTTTACACAGATGCAGACTGCGCTGGCAATATTGATGACAGAAAGAGCACAAGTGGTGGTGCATTCTTTCTCGGTGGAAGGATTGTGTCTTGGACAAGTAAGAAACAAAACTGCATCTCACAGTCTACAACAGAAGCTAAATATGTTGGTGCAACAATCAATTGCACACAGGTAATCTAGATCAAACAGATACTGGAAGGAATCCAAGAACCGATACCTGAACCAATTGCAATATACTGGGACAGCACCAGTGCAATAAACATATCCAAGAACCCTGTCATGCACTCCAAGACAAAGCACATTGCCATCAAGTATCACTACTTAAGTATCACTGTTTGTTAATTATTGTTGTAGCTTGACTCTTTGTCGGAAAACTTAATTGTATTTTGAACACACACACACATATATATATATATATATTTGGTAATTTTCCAACATAACATGCAAAGTAATTTCAAGCCCTAAATGCACAAGCTGAAAATCTTTATTTATTTATTTCTAACAGATATACAAAGTCAAATTATCAATCATAAACGTGCACCTTTTTGAATATTAAAGTTGCTGCCAGCAATAAAATAAAATCACAGCCCTAAGGAGAATCACGCTGCCTTAGAGAAGATCACAGCTCTTAAGAAATAAACGCAGCTTCTGAAAAATAAATTGCAGCCTTCCTAACATGAATCGCAGCTTCCTTGAAGAACCCGATTTTGCATAAATCTGGAACAATTCTCTCAAACAAAACCTCCAAACACATTCGCTGTCAATTGCAACCAATTTACACACAATCCATTGACAATTATATCCAACTCAAAGTGTATGCATCTCCAAAAGAAAAAACGCAGCACTCAAACCCTTGTGACTTCACCCCAAATTCGATCCTTTCAATTTGCATAATAATGATATCATTGAATGAATTGCTTTTTGCCCAAAGCATTGCTTTTATAATAAAAGATATCTTCTCTCACACACTTTTCACTTACAAAAGACTTTTCTTTATGTGCACATTTGAAATATAATAAACTATTATATTTCTTTCCTCTTTAATGATGAAAAAAAGACCCTTTCATTAAAATAACCATATTTTGACACAGGGTCCCTATTTTATGAGCTCAGGATTTAAAACTTCCCAACCCGGTTCCAACAAGCTATAACACTAAGATGCCCAAAATACATTCCTAATAAAAATGGCAACCTTAGCCGATTTAATTAAATAATAATCATAATTCACCCATGTTGCAAAAACAACTGAGGAAGCATCAAAATCAAAATCTGACAGCACAAGAGTGACCCTGATGATGAAAGATGATAAATGAACCTGAAGGGGTGACTTACTAAAAATGGACGCTCCCTCCAAGAATCTTGGAGTCCAAACCAGAAGCCGGAAATAAAATCTTAGAGCATCATATAACTCCTTTAAATCATCTGAGCTCAGTAGAAATGATTGTTGACTTACTATCAATAGTAAGTCCCTCAAAATGGGGCCAAAACCCACAACAGGGTCCTCTAATCACCAGTATTAGTCTACAAGGGCCCAATGATAGGCTAAATCCTCTAACTCCAATGCTTGCTCAAAATGGGAACATTACAGTCCTCCCTCCCTGAAATTGCTTGTCCTCAAGCAATCTCAAAAAACAAAACACAAAAGTCCATCTGGATCCCAAGGATAGAATGGAGTAATGTCCTTGCGATCTTTTGCAATCTCCTGCAAAGAAATCATCATCCACTGAGCTAAGGCAAAGCACACTGTCACCATGCCAACCATAGTGACCCACAAATCCCATAGTGCCGAACCTGTCACTACCTAGATCCTAGTAGAGATGAAACTTACAACCATCCAAAACAAGTGAGAATGGATATCCAAAACCATCTAACCAACCAGAGGTTTCTGCACACCCTGCCAATCTGCTCTGTGTACTCCTGTAATCCAATATCCATCCACTATAAAATCAACCTGGATGTACTAACCTTGCAAGTCACCTCCTACTAACTTGCAGTAACCAACCCCATCAACTGCAGATGGAGAAAACCCATCCCAAAAAGGATGATATAACCTTGAAGCCAACCCACACTAACGTACAAACAAGTCCTCAACTGGTGGGTCAAACGAGAAGTGATGAGTGCTCCTCACTATGTAATCATAGTGAAATGCTCCAATCTCTGACAAAGGCTCATAAACAACAATCCGAGAATCAAGAGATGGCTCCAATCTCTGACTCTGAACAACTGATTGGGTAGGACCCTAGGAAACCCTCTCAGTAAACCCAACCACAAAATCCCTATAGGGAAGCATTGTAGTCAAGGTATTTACAATATTTCCCACTAATAGCTGAATACTGGGAGAACCCCGAATGAGCATACCCTTAGAAGCTCCGAATGGTCCCTCCTGCAAAACCGGACTCTCAAGTAAGTATTCCATAAACGACTCTATACAGTAGAAATTATAAGAAGCAACATCAACCTGCTCCCCTGCAAACCACAACTGATCTCTCCAAAACTGTGGTATTGCCAACTGCCTACTGCTATCAACTATGTGAGAAGAAGAAATAGATTTGCTTCTAGCAAAAGGAAACAAGTCATCATGAAAAATAGCCTCAAAACCAGATGATACCCTGTCCATGTCCTGTGAAGGAGTAGTGTAATGAATTAGCACACAACTCACTAGCAAATCCACACTTGCTATCTCAGGACTCTCAACAACCTGCTCTGTATCATCCGTCATCGTGCTAACAACTGGAGAACCTGATACCACAAAACTCTCTCTGCTGTCCTCCACTGATGCACTCACCTCAACTTTATCTACTAAATCTGTCTAAAGGATGGATGTAACCGTGTCCCCAACAAATCCATCATTGCTAACTATGGAAGCTGACTCACCACCAACCACTGCTAGATACAACTTAACTGGATCTATGGTTGGCAAAGACTAAATCCACTCCAACTCCATAGTCACCTCTCCCAACTGCAACTACGACTCCTGAAGAGCCCACTGAGTGCCCTATAAAATCTCAAAAGTTGCTGTGAGCTCCTGAGTAAGCTCACTCACCTCCTCTCTGTCCATCAACACTTTGTATGCCGTACTCCCCCACTCAACTAGGTGATCTTGGTCGGCTACCAACTGTAAATAATCCTGTGTCAAAATTTTGACAACCTCACAGAAGGAATGAATCTCTGTCAAGGATAGGTAACCACCACTGTGCTCATCCGTCATAGGAGCACCCCAACCATAAACAACCAACAATTGATGAGTGGCATCAAAATGCTCGAGAGTAGAAGTAATATCTCTTTCACCAACTCTCAACTAGCTAGTCACATGATGACTCTACACAACGGGTCTCCTATGCAAAATCTCAGCTGCACTGTCCACACTATGGAAGGAAGCTGTATCCAACGAACTTCCCTCAAGATCACCGTATCTCTGTGTACTATCATCCGAGCACACATTTGCAAACTGAATACTGACATTGGACTCATCCTCATCTACCCCCGAGGAAGCTACTGCTGAATTTGTCTCATCACAAACCTCAGCTACCTCTTCCTTTGCAACCACACGACAATCCAAATCCTCGGACCCATGCTCACTCACTAACAACTCAGAGTCCTCCCCTAGGGTCTAATAAATCAAGTGGGACTCGCTATAGGTAGAGTCATCCTCATGAGTCACCAAACAAGTAACCTCATCTCTAGAAGTGGAAGCCCTGGCTATAACAAACTTCTGCCACTCATGCTTCCCTATCCTCATCTGTGAGTCCCTGTAAAAAAAATCCTGGAACCCACCACCATTGGATGACAATGTTGAGTCCACACCTAAAGTTTGATATAAAAAACCAGAAACACTGCAGCACCCATCATCCTCACTCTCAACATCAGAGGTATCCGCGATGCTAGTATCAACATCATCCATCTAAGACCCCTCTGCTAACTCCGGCTGCATACATGACTCAATGTCATCGCACGAATCACCTACACTGTGGCATGAATCTATGTCACCTGACTCATCTGTAACACTCTCATCATGACTATCATCATTGGGTAGCTCCATGCTCACATCCTCAATACAGGAATAGACTATTGTCTCCTACACTAACTCCACACTGCGAGTGCTGTCATAAACATCAGAGCTGTCAGAGCTCATATACTCCTTGCAATCCTTAAAGATAACACCATCATCTATGGTGTCAAAATCTATAGTGGTATCTACAACATCCTCCACTCTCACACTATCAATGGCATCAACAACAGGCTCACATAAAGGATTTCTGTCCTGCAAATCAGACCATGTGTCACTAACTCTGAAAGGCTCGGGATGCTGAAACTTAGTACCACTATTTGCCAACAAGACAGGCACATCCACATGTCCCTGTAAAGAGTTTCCAACATCATGTGTGCAAATAGGACTAGTGGCTGTCCTACTAAGAACATGATCATATCTACAATGATTAGTGGCTGCTGAAAACTCATCGTGAAGATTCTTAGATGTCCCACCTATGAGAACATCTAGTTTCTCTTCTTGCTGTCTTCATGAGGAAGACTTCCTGAAGAAGGAAACCATGAAACTAGCTGCCCTGTCAATAGTGGCCGGATCTGCAAGTTGGGCTTTTAGCCTTTCTTGTGTTTGTCTCAATTTCTCCATTTCAGTTTCCAAGGCACTTGTTTGTTTCTTGTAACATGACACATTGCTAGACTGGTTCCCATATTTACTTGGTTTTCTGCATTTATCCATGACTGAAATAAAACCAGAGTGCTAATCACTCACAAATCAAACCTGGGAACTCAAGATTTCCAAACCCCACAAGATGGCAGGAAACATGCTCTGATACCACTGTAAAGAACCTAGCTGGCTCTTTGTCAAAAAACTTAATTTTATTTTGAACATATATATATATATATTTGGGTAATTTTCCAACATAACATGCAAAGTAATTTCAAGCCCTAAATGCACAAGCTGAAAATCTTTATTTATTTATTTCTAGCAGATATACAAATTCAGATTATCAAACAAAAATGTGCACCTTTTTCAATATTAAAGTTGCTGTCAGCAATACAATAAAATTGCAGCCCTAAGAAGAATTACGCTGCCTTAGAGAAGATCCCAGCTCTTAAGAAATAAACGCAGCTTCTGAAAAATAAATCGCAGCCTTCCTAACATGAATCACAGCTTCCTTGAAGAACCCGATTTTGCATAAATTTGGAAGAATTCTCTCAAACAAAACCTCCAAACACATTTGTTGTCAATTGCAACCAATCTACACACAATTCATTGGCAATTATATCCAACTCAAAGTGTATGCATCTCTAAAAGAAAAAACATAGCACTCAAACCCTTGTGACTTCACCCCAAATTTGATCCTTTCAATTTGCATAATAATGGTATCATTGAATGAATTTCTTTTTGCCCAAAGCATTGCTTTTATAATAAAAGATATCTTCTCTCACACACTTTTCACTTACACAAGACTTTTCTTTATGTGCACATTTGAAATATAATAAACTATTATATTTCTTTCCTCTTTAATGATGAAAAAAAGACCTTTTCATTAAAATAACCATATTTTGACACATAGGGTCCTTGTTTTATGAGCTCAGGATTTAAAACTTCTCAACCCGGTTCCAACAAGCTATAACACTAAGATGCCCAAACTACATTCCCAATAAAAATGACAACCTTAGGCGATTTAATTAAATAATAATTTTAATTCACCCATCTTGCAAAAACAACTGAGGAAGCATCAAAATCAAAATCTGACAGCATAAGAGTGATCTTGATGATGAAAGATGATGAATGAACTTGATGGGGTGACTTACTAAAAAAAGATGCTCCCTCCAAGAATCTTGGAATCCAAACCGGAAGCTGGAAATAAAATCTAAGAGCATCATATAACTCCTCTAAATCACCTAAGATCAGTAGAACCATCTGTTGACTTACTATACATAGTAAGTCCCTCAAAATGTGGCCAAAACCCACAACAGGGTCCTCTAATCGCCAGTATTAGACTACAAGGACCCAATGATAAGCTAAATCCACTAACTCCAATGCTTGCTCAAAATGGGGACATTACATATTTCAAATCATTCTGTCTGGGCCTCTGTCTCTTGTCAGGTCCAGGTCTACCTCTAGTATGCTCTCTCTTCTGTGTCAAAAACCTATCAAAGTTCAAATTCTTTTTTGTTGCCTTTGGTAAGACATCCCACTTTGAAAATGAGTCATCATATCATCAATAAATGGTGGTAGCTTTGTCTCAACACTAGCCACATTTGACTCAGGCGTCAGAAAGGGTGGATGCAAAGGCCTTTCAAGAGTGTCGGTAGGATCAGCTCTATATCCTTATCTATCGTCTGCTCTAAACCTATGAGAACTGACTGACACACTCCTCGTACCTCTATCTCTGCCACGGTCACCAGGCAATGTAATGCGCTGCAGAGTGTCTCATAGCTGTTGCAACACATTTGCAACATGGTGATGACCTCCTGCCAGATTCCTAAATGCATCTCTAGCCTCCCTGTCCACACCATTACCTGTATCGCCAACATTCTTGTTACCCATAGGATCAACCTGTGTCCCCTGTTCACCGTCTTCCGATGGTGGTGAAGCTCTACCCCTTGCGGGTATAATGCATTCCTAGAATAAATCTCTCTGCCATGAATGAATCCAATTTCCTACACGCTGGCAAGAAACCGCTCTAATACCATTGTAACGAGCCCTGTTGGCTCCACTCTATCTATGTTGAAGAATTGATTTTTTTTTTTTTTTTTTGGTATTTTTTCAAATATATGCTTTCTTTTGAATTTTCAAAGATACATGAAATTGGCAAAACAAATACGTGAACTAGAAAATGCAAGAACTCAGTACTAAAATATTATTTGCAATTTCTTTTAACCTTGCAATTATAAATATAATGTTGATTGATAAGTATAACTTCACTAGCCAATATGCACCTCATATAAATCGCAGCTGCTTGGAAATTTATTAAACACAACCATCCTTGAGAAAAATGCAGTCGCTATGGTTGTTGACGCTAGTACTGTGAGTCAACACATCCTTCCATACAATGAAGGTAGCCCACACAATTTCTATTGTGGCTCAAAATTGGAGACGACAACCTTCCCATAATCAGTTGCACGCCCTCAAAACTGATTATGACCCTCCCTAATATATACACACAACATTCATGAATATAGCCACACGGTATAAGCACAATTTGCCATCATTGTTGCTGGTTCAAAGTGCCACACAAGCAGAGAAAAAAACCGTTCTTAACCTAGAGAAGAATTTCGAAACCCTTGGAGTTCTCACCAATTTCGGTTTTTAACAAAACAATATGCATAAGAGATGGCTTTCGAAAATCTCTAAGGCTTTTCTTTAATAACAAATTAAAACAAGGCTTCTTCAACACACCATATGCCAAGTAGCTTCATGAATACTCATTTCACTTAAGAGCCTTCTTCATCACACCATTCGATTAAAACAATAAGCTCATAAAGTTATTAATTAAGCCAAACTTAATTAATAACCTCCAATATGCAACAAATCATTTGAACTCCATGAAACTGACAAAGTCTAGACCCAAGGCATTATCACTGAGCATTTCCAAAAATAGAAACACACTTCCCGAGTTACTAAAAATAGTGAGTCGAACACCCGAGACCTCAAAACAAAATGTTAGCTCACGAGGGTCACGATGATGAGCTAACTTTACCAACCTCCTGAAACTTGCTAAAATGGGGACATCACACATAATTATGTTGAAGATAGAATACGCAAGATGACATATTGTTTGGAGCTCCAAATCAAGAGTTTTAAATGCCATTTGCCTCAAAAAGGATGGCAATCCTTCCGCTATCCTTGCTGAGAGCTTTTCAAGTTGGAGGGATTTTTGTTGGATGTCTATGTGTCGTTGTGATCTCTTCTTTAGTCAGTGTAATGTTAGGCTTTATTGCTTCTCTATGATTTGGATTTTTTTATTCATCAAAAGTGATGATTATTTGATATAGTGTCAGTATTAATATATTTGGAAGGCTAGTAACTGTAACCATTTCTATTTAGTAATACTTAAAATATATCGATTTTCATATTCATATCCTAGTCTGTAAATCTCAAAATCAAGAGTTCACTATTACAAATGCATTATATTAATGATATTTTAGTTTAGTTTATAGCATGAAGCTGTTATCTATGGTTCAAAGTTGAAGCATTTCAAGGTACGAGAAAATAAAGTGTACCCAATTAATTGTTATTGCATATGACTTTGATATCCTTTCAAATCTATTAAATTTCTTTCTTCATTTCATTCTTTTCCATCGTATTTTTTTTTAGTTTATCTATTGCAGTAGTCACAGTGTTATGAAAAACTAGGACTTGATGTCTAAGCTCTTGCATGTGATACAGGTGATACTTTGCTTAGACTGAAGTCTAACTTATTGGACCCAACAAATATTTTGCAAAGTTGGGATCAAAATCTAGCCAGTCCATGTACATGGTTTCATGTTACATGTAACAATGAAAAGGTCATCACAAGAGTGTATGTATATTGCATTTGCATCTTTTTAGTTACTTGATCATTGGAATTATTAGTTGTAACCAATAATTATTGTTTGTAAAACTAGTTTACTTTTTAAAATTTTCTTGAGACAACTTTTTCCTTACAGGGATCTAAGAAACCTAAAACTGAGTGGTCAATTGGTTCGTGAACTTGGTTAGCTGCATAATTTGCAATACTTGTAAGTTATTATAGTAGGTTTCAGGTTGTACTTGAATGTTGAACAAGAATTTTAGTGGGAAATAAATGTCTATACTTATGCATTAGACCTTGAGACAGTTCTAGCCATTTTATTATATATTGTTTACAATTTATGTCCGACAATGATAAAATATGATAAATTTAGATTATGGATATGCTTGAGTGGTTTAAACTTCACAATATTGATGTTAAAGATTTGAGAGGATTGGGATTGTGTCATGTCTTCTTTGTAGAATAAAAAGAATTTATTGAAGACTTACAGACTATTTCTTATTTCTCATACGCTAAGGGATAAAATAAGGAAAAGAATTAATAATAATATTTTATGTTGGGTCTACTTAAATTATTTGAAAAGGACAACATAAATATCATTAATTTGATTAAGTGGCCATCTAAATGAGCCATCATAGGGCCTATCTACTACTTTAAGTTTATTTATAAAGTGTTTCTAAACACTTTTGGGATAAATTTTAGGAGGGAAAAGGAATTCACAAAAAGGAGGCTGCATGAGTCAAAGCGATCATCCATGTTTTAGCAATTGAATATTTTTCCGAATGCCTATATTCATCTTTTCATCCATAGTCGAAAACCCTTTTGGTTTCCATTGGGGATTGAAGGATGAAAACCCTCTTGTTCAAGTGAGGTGATTACATTTATGAATTGCATTTGTACTAAATATTAACAATTTATTTTTAGTTTCAGTTTGTTACAATGCTTGTCATTGTAATAAATATTCATTTCAATATTTACGATAAACAATATTTTAGGTTTTGGTGATAATATATGTTACGGAATTATTAATGATGCACAAAGGAGTTTCACCCATATCCAAACATTATAATTGCTCCTTCTCGTTGCTCTACATCTCCAAATTGCTGTACTTTGTGATTAGTTGTTTATTTTAACTTTTGCAAGTTGAAATTGTTAACTCAAGAAATTGCACCCTCTCCTAAGCACCTAAACATGTGGGATTTTTGGAGGATATGGGATCAATCAGAGGTTGTGGGTACCCTATGACTTGATTGAACCTCCGGATTCTAGGTCGGTTCCTATGTGATATGACACCTAAAGATCCTGATATTGCAACTAAATGGAGGGAAAAGGGAAAAGATTTTAATATAAACTTGAAAACAACTTAATAAGCATTAAAAAGGTGATACACCAAACTACTAAGATGGAGACAACACTTCCCTTAACACAGATTGAACCCACAACAATTCATAAAATGATACAATTTCTGATAAAACCTTCAACACAGAAATTTCAAAGGAAGACCTGAAATTAGAAAAATATTTGAAGGACATTAATCACAGTTAATACTTTCAGAAACTAATACAACCCCTGACCTGTGAAGAACAATCTTAATCACAAAGATGCCAAAATAAGACAAACGTAAAAGGTCTCAGATAAGAAACATAAAAAAGAACATCGATCACCAATTAGAATACAAATGTGACACCAAAAACAGATCCAAAATGCTGTATAAATTCTCTCAAAGGCTCTAGAAATGCATACCCCAAATCTGATACAATAAATGGAACAAAATAGCACAATGTTCTCCAAAAAGTACAAAGGATCCTTAACTCCAAAAAACTCTTTGGCGATACATCTTTAAAACATCATTTGTAACCGCATTTAAGCCTCTTACATGATTAACAATCAGCTCACTATCACCATATACCTTGATAAGACTAACCCCTCTTTTCCTGACCCATTCTAGCCCTTGAATCAGCCCTTCATACTCATCAACATTATTAGAGCAAGAAAATGAAAAGCGAAAAGCAGAAAAATACTTATCACCATGAGGTGACACCAACATAGCACCTCCACCAGCACCATTCTTACTTCTAGAACCGTCAAAAAACAACTCCCATACCTCATCCTGCTGCTCTAACATATGATTTTCAGCCTTTACCAGGTTAGGCATGACTGAACTTGGCTTATGAATCATATACATCCCCATTCCAGTCTGCTGTATAACTAAATTTTGATCATTAAAGGCATTTTGTGTTGCCCATTCATCCAACAAAATGTCTGGGATGTTATTTACATGCGTACTTGGCTCCGAGACAACAACTTGCTCATCATTATTAAAAGAAATCAAATTTGCATTAATGGCAGCAGGAACATAAGGCTCTATATGATCCTTAGCAAGGATTTCAGACTTAATTGTGACCTTAGTACTGTATCTTGTCCTAAAAAGCATGTGAGACCAGTCAGAGGAGAAGTACCCACTGATTTTTCCTGTGAAATCCCTAGACAAACATAATACAAAATATGGTGGAAGATCAATCACATAGATGTCTTGAGGTATCGAGAAATTGGGACAAGCATGAAGGGTCAAACTAGCATCCTTAATGAGACCCACTGTGTTAACGGTAGACCCATCAAGTTGTACCACTCCTTTTTCTAATGTCTGATATTTCAGTCCTAGCTGGTCTGCTATCTTTTTAGGCATGATAGAGCTTGTGGCTCAACTATCGACCATACAATTGTGGACTAAACTATCACCTATGATTAGTGATACATAAAAGGGAGGAGGTTTGACATTCTTAACTGCTGGTTTGGTTCTGGTTTCATTAGTATTTGTAAAAACAGTATCAGTTGAAACTTCATCAGCACTAACAGATTTCTCCTTTTTCGACAATTCAGACTGTAAAATATCAACTTGACCAGGCATAGACAAAGAATCCCACATAGTGATAGAAACATTCATCCTTTTCATATTTTCAACAATGTTAAAAGGTATCACAACATGTACCTTTTGTTGAACCTTAGGAACATCAGGGTGCACTTGCTGTTGTGGCTGCTCCTGAGTGGCTACGGGAGGATTCTTTAGTGGTGTTTTCCGTACTTGACGTATAGATGGCCCTGCAGTTCCTGCATCCTTGTTCTTTACCAAATTATCACTATTTAGAGCCCTCTTTTTTGCTCTAGTGTACACAGCAGGTGTAGAGTCATCTCTACCCATTGCACACAAATCTTCTCCTAGCCAACTCATGAAAGTGGCATCAGCTGGAAGTACATCTTGATGTTTCTCGTGTTCACCTTCATGAGTTGACTGTGTATTTGATGAATTTTGAACCATTAACGCTTGATTAACTACTCCATTTGAACAAGTAGCCCGGTTATGGGATTGGTTGCAAGGATAACACCATTCATAGTCAGCTGCATAATTATTTTGGGCAGGCACTATATTTGTTATAGTATTCAAAGGCATAAGTGCATAAGGTCTAAAGGGCCTTTGGTTCAAATTCTGCCTATTACTAGTAGCACTTCCTTGATATGGTTGCCTATTACCCTGATATTGGCCTTGATTAGGCTGTTGATACTGATTTGCTAGTTGATTTTGAGGTTGGTAAGGCTGCCTAGCTTGAAATTGCTGGTTTTTAAGGTTTACCAACTCATTACTAAAAGTTTGCAATAGGCTTTCTATCTTTTGCTGACTGCTTTTAATGTCCTACAACTCTTGTGAAGGAACTACAACCACTATTTCCTGGCTAGGAACAACTGGTAAAGGAGAAAATGGTAGTATATTTAAGGGCATGTTAGGTTGAATGTCGGGAAATATAGGCATTAGAGGCCCGAGTGCAATCTTACCTGCTTGGATAAGACTGTTTTCAGCTCTAACAGCAATAGGAAAAGCTTGGGGTAAAGAAACACCACCCATGGATTGTATCATAACATATATGTCACTATTTAGGCTTTTCAAGTAATACAAAAAGGCATGGTCAGCTGATGGTCTTACCGTGGCAGGAATTCTGCTCCATGTCTTTTGAAATCTGCTATTGAAATCCATCAAACAACAAATAGCATGTATCAAAATCTGCTACATCCCTATATACACAAATAAACATAACTGAGAGGTCACTACATTCATTCATGTATATATGGCCATTTCAAATTTTGATACATGCATACAAATCAGTCCAATGAGTGGTGTTGCAGGCAGAAAGACAAGGGTAAATAGGTGCTGTTAGGAAGTCTAGGTATGCATTAGATTCAACTATGTCACCCAATGGATTCAAAACGACTGGTCAAAGTGTCTAGCAGGCAGCCAAACAAAAGAAGTCGCTAAAAAATGTTACTAAATTTCTACACATGCTGAAATTTAGTCTTAAATAGTAACATTGCACAAAGGGTTCATACAATCTATTCATTTTTTGTATATTTGCTTTGAGCCTATACTATTGCAAATCTTGTTTTATTCTGAATTGAAGTGAAATAATAAATGTTCATTGTATAAATCATCAACTGATATGTAGAATATTTATTTACAACTGATTGTATGAAATGAACATGCTGAAAGTAAATATCTCTCACACAATTGGCTGTGAGAGTAGCCTATTGATACTAATGTTTTCTATCTATACAAATGCAGAACATGAAAGTAAAGTAAACAAAAATGTAGAGAGTCAAGGGGAACCAGCCATTGCTTGATGTAATGACTAGTTATCTTCCTTATCCGGTTCAGCTCTCCTGCCGCTGCCATAAGTTGATCTTCGTCCTCGTCAGTTGTGTCCTGCAAGCAAGTAAGAAATGGGTTAGATCTGAAGATCTAAGCAATGGTGGTAACCTCATCTCATACATCAATATCTATCCTACTGCCACATCATGCACTTGCATAGATAGGAAAGATGTAATTAACTGTTAATCATATTCATTACTATTAAGTGGATGTAAAATGAGCTCCCACAAGGGTTTGAGCTTAGCTTAACAATAACAAACACAATCGACAGTTGGTTGAAAAAATAAACATTTGCAACATATATCGAATGAACAGAAGCATTAAAGGGACATATTAACTTATGAAACCTTTTTCTTTTACATCAGAACTATGCTGCAACAATTATAAACTAGATTAACGGAAGCATTAAAGGGACAAATTATGTTATTTTGAAACCTTTTGTTTCAGTGTACAAGTGAGTGCAAGTCTAACAAAAGTGCAATGTGCAAGCATAAAGTGCATAAGGGTATGTGTCAGGGCAAGGACAAGGATATATCTAAACAGAGCAAGTCTAAAACAACAGATTATGAGCAGGGGAGACATAAGATTGCTGCAAGTGAAGAACATGAAGGGAGCATTACAAACATCTAATGCATCTCAGAGCAATAAGGCATAAATACGCAATCAGGGTTGCATAGGAGAGAGATGCGGTGTACTTTGCCGGTCATGCTTTTACCGGTCTAGGTTATACCAACCGGTCATAGGAAACACACAGGAAAGAGATGACTAACCGGGTACAAGTTCTTCACCGGTTAAGTGCATGATAATCCGAACCAGATTATAAGGAGTTCTTTTAGAATAACTGGAGTTAGCTTTTTCAGTGGAACTGAAGTTAGCTTTGTTTTATCTACGAGTGTTTCAAGGTAAACTCGGGATCAGTTTGCAAGATTTTTAGTCTAGGGTTTTGCATGCGTGATTTATGAGAGAGTTTACAGCTTGGCGGATCTATGAGATGTAATTTTTATAAGATTGATCTCTTATAAATATAGGTCATAGGAGATGAAAGAAGTGTTGTTGAATATCTAGAATAGGAGACCAATATCTTCTGAGACGAGCTACAGTCACGAGAGGTGAAAGACAGAGAAAGGTTCAACAGCCAAGCAAAGAAAAGGGGAACATGTATGAATTGATTAGACAGAAAGTGTCATCATAAGATCATTCCTTTAGATTGTGAAGCATATTCAAATCCCTTAATCAGGATGAACCCTAACAGGTTCTTTGTATAAATCCCTTTACCGGGTAACATTTTTATTGATGTTGAAAGTCCTCTTACAAGGCTACTCCTAATAGGGTCAAGATCCTAACAGGTCTTCTACCAAATCCCTTAACTGGGTAGCACTCTTATCAGTGCTTTGTAAACCTCTAACAGGGCATCTTTATTACTGCAGTAGTAAAATTGTGGGTTCTATCCCACCATGGTTTTCTCCTTCTAATTGAGGGTTTCCATGTATATATGTTGTGTTGACATGTGCATTTCAATTTTTGTTTATGAGTGTTGTTATATTCTTTTAAGTTTGCAAGAATATATATATAGAAGGATAAACTGAAGTAGAAATTGTATTTACTGATTCACCCCCCCTCTCAGTAACCGGTTAGGATTAACAATTGGTATCAGAGCTTTGGTTCTCAAAGATATAAAGCTTAACCGCTTGAGTAAAGATCATGGAGGGTTACAAGTATCAAAAGTAGCTTGAGGAAGCCAATGACATGATTGCCTCTCTTGAGAATAGACTGAGGAGGTCCCTTGCAAAAAGAAAGGAGTTGGCTCTGTAACTGAGTGAAAGCAATGAAACAATTGAGGAACTCTCTGGGCAAAGTGGATCTGATGAAGCAGAAGAGAGTCTTTGATCTTATGGAGAAAAATCAGAGTCTAACAGATCAGATCTCGAATTTGAAAAGGAGTAGGAAAGTAATCCTTTGAGAATGACTGAAATCATTGAAGACAAAAGAAAAGCTGAAGATGAAGGGAACAGTGTTGTAAAAACACTAGTGACCTTTGAAAGAACAAGAAATCTAGTAGAAGGTGCGGTGAGAGAAAGTGATGTTCTTGTATTACAACTTCTAGAAGATATGCAAATCATAACTTAAGAGAATGTAACTATGCATAAGAACTTGCATGATAAAGATGATGCATTCAAAAGGTCGGCTATTGAATTGTATCAACTAAAGGAACTTATGAAAACTCTTGAAGAGAGAAATGAGACACTTAGAAGGTACAATGAAAGCTCAGAAAAGCTTGATGAGCAATTGAGGGCTCAAAGAAAGCACAAGGATCCCACAGGACTTGGATACATCGGTCAAAGCAACAAGGAAATTGGTGAGTCCTCCAAAGTCAATTAGGGCAAGAAGGAAAAGGAGAAACCGACAGAAGAAAAAGGTAAAAAGACCTTCAAAACTTCTTGCAATCACTGTGGTAAACCGGGTCATAAAACAAACGATTGTAGAAATGCACCGGTGAAACCATTCACTTCTAATAGTTACTGCAGCAACTGTTACAAGTATGGTCACAAGACCTTTGAATGCAGGTCTCGCTCCAACAATGTGTCCAGTGGAAGCAGGGGAAGTTTCAAGGGTTACTGTTATACATGCAACAAGTTTGGACACAAGGCTGAAGAATGCAGGTCCAAAACCATGGCATTCAAATCCCTACCGAAACCGGTATTCCATAATAGGAATATAAACCGGAGCACAACCAACTGTGCTAGCTGTGGAACATCAGACCATAGCAACTCTCGATGTCACTCATCCATGAACAGGGAAAGACGGGTCAATCCATGGAGAGCAACCGGAATGGCTTGTTACAACTGTAACAAGATTGGACATCTGGTGAAGGAATGTAGGAATCGGCCAATGAACAAGAGAAAAGGACTGGCTAAACCAATCAAGAAGAACTTGACTCCTAACCAAAAGGGTAACAAGGGAACAGAGACTAAAAGGAAAGTCAAGAAGATTTGGTTAAAAAAGAAAACAAAGAGCTTCGTTGAGGACAAAACAGAGGTGAGGTCATCATCTGCTGACGGTGTTATCTCTTCAGCAAACTAAGGGCTTAAAGGGAACATGTAGTCTGCCTACTGTTCCCAGTGGAACTGGTGAGTTGTGATCTCACACAGTCAAGAAGTGCAACTGAGAAGTCACCGGTCTATCAGGTAAACCGGACATGTAAATGCTGACATTGCAACCGAGGATTGATTAACAGGTAAACGTATAAGAACTGGTTGTCATAAGAAAGATTAGGTAAGGGTAATTAATGTTGTAGCTGTTAACAATTGTTACCGTTTGTTAATTACTGTTATGACCTAAGTCTATTTAAGGGAAGGATGATTACTCATTCCACTTTACATTGCAAACTATGATTTTTGATTTCTTAAGCTTGAGTAATCTTGTCTTGCTTTGATTTACGTTCTTTGCTAAGTGAACTCCGTAAATCCTATCAAGAACTCTGTGTAAACCGGTCGGATATGATGGCATCATCATCTTCAGTGGTTAACTTAATTGGAGGTAACCAGTTCGATAGACCAGTTTATGATATAATAATAGTACAGAACCGACAAAACGATATGGCGGGTTCTCTATCATTAGTGCCTGAAGGAGTTTTGTTGACTGAAGACATAACAACGTTCATCCACTCCAAGCAGGAAGAACTGGGTGAAACATTCATCCAAAGTGAATATCTTTCACTCTGCGAGGATGGAAAGCTTCAAGCCAAGTATGCGAAGCTTGATACTTCAGGTTTGATTAATGGAGTAAGGTATCCAACCATGTTTCGACCGGATTGGATAAGATTGGTTCTAAGTAGGGTTCATGAACTAGGAATGTGGCTTGCGAAGGGCGTAGTAACAACGATAACCAAAGAAGATTTGCGAAGGGTTACTGGATATAATGATAAAGGGGAAGCTCTTACCTTAAAAACGATAGCCAATGCAGAAGTCGCAAGGTTAATGATAGGGAGGTCTTACTCACTTGTCCTAATTCACCTAGGACTTGATCCAGGTCCTTCTCCTGACCTTTCTAGGGTTAACTTAGATCCTATTCAATGAGGGATTCTTGACAATCACCTCCACTACTCTAGACTTCTCTACCAAGTTTGTATTCCCATTCCTTTTGCTTGATTCCTCTCATGAACTCATTCCCCCAAGTTCATCACCTTATCATAAAATTGCCATCTCACTGCTATTAGGATAGAAGACTTCCTTTTGACAAATCTTGACTTGGTTTGAGGTGTTCTAATCTCTATCTACTCCCATTCACTAGTCAATCTCCTTGGAATAGGCCTAAAGCCCTATTAGGCCTTTCTAGGTCTTCAAACTAGTGTTTCGGGACTCTGCGAGTCCTGGCAAGACTCTGCGAGTCTCGAGTCGAGCCAGGCTTGCCGAGGCTAGCTGACCCGGCTCAAGGACTCGACCGAGTCCTGGGCGAGTTTGCAGGACTCGTCGAGTCCTTGGACTCTGTGGATTTGCAGAGTCCCGCGGTCTGGACTTTGTGCGCCCAGCCACGTTAAAAAACATAAAAACATAAAAAAATAAAAGGTTTAAGTTATTCTTTTTTGCATATATGTCTTCTATTCGACCTAAAAAGGTCATTCTATCATTTTCAAAGGCTAGGAAGAGAGGAAAATGGCTTGTGAGAAGAATATAGGGGTTTTAGACAAAAAATCAGCAAATCGATTGGCTCTCATATATTTAATCTTCCATGACCTATCTTTGGCATACACGAAGGAAGACATAGGGCCTTTTATTTTCATATATGTTTTGAACTTTTGATTCCATGGATTTCATATTCCATGATATTGTAGACTTTTGAGTCTTTGACAGTGACACTATTTATAATATTATATTTCAGATTTCTAATGGTGTTATTTAGTAACTAGTTTAAGTTGTTTAACAGTTAACTTTTTTCCTTCAGTAATTCACTTCGCATGTATACTTATGTGATCGATGTAAACTTGTCTATGTATGCAAAGTAGCTTCTATTTATGTCAATTATTGTGTATTTGATGTTAATTGATTGAATGATGCTTGAAAAAACATTTAAATCCTTAAAAGTCTTTGAATTCCTGGGTTTTTAAATTTGTCGAGTCCTTGCTAAGTTCGGGCGTTGAGTCCAAGTCCAAGCCCGAATCCACCTTGCTGAGTCTGAGGCAAGTCCGAGTCTAGGAACACTGCTTCAAACCTCCTTTTTGGGGTATAACTCTCAAACCTTCCACACAAGTTGCAAAACTGACTTCATATCCAAACACCCTTTTCGAAGTTATTTAGGATTTTTTGGTTCGTGGGTCCTTAATGTGTTCGTACAGTACTTCCTACAACCATGTCTGTTTTCTAGGCCTAATTAGACTTCTTTGGTTTTTAGTGAAGGTTTGGCTTCCACACCCTTTATCAGATTGGTCATGGGCTCTCCTTCTTAGGATTGAGTCTTTGGCATATATCCTTCCTTATCTCTGCTTGGATTGACTTCTTCAATCCCCGAGCCTTCTATCCAATGCTGATCACAGTCAAGCTTTCCTAGTCGGGCATCCACTGGCTCGCCTAGGGCTTGATCCCAAAATTAGCTCCATTGCAAATTTGTCCTAGAGAATACATATTTACAAAGTATATACAATACCCTAGCATATCCCAAAGGACTGTACAGTTCCGTCCATGGGATCTCATGCTATGGTCATTTTAGTGCTCTCCACTTTGAATGAACCAGTGAACTGGTCACAGAGGAGGAATTTAAAAACAAATAAAAGAAGCAACCTAGCTACCAAACCAAAACACACAAAAGAACTTAAATACAATGCAGAATCAACACATGCAAAGTTATGCTCTGGTCTAATACATGGAGTAGGAACAACCGAGCTTCGAGCACTGTTATAGCCTTGCAGAGCGCACTAGTCAATACATTAACATAAAACAAAATGATTACAAAAGGCCAACCTTGTTCTTTGGTCGGAATATCTCTTAAATATCATAGGGGAATCGAGGTAAATCGGTTAGAAGGATCCCTAACTAACTCTGGCCCTTCGGAGACAGTTTGGTCAAATGTTGTCATGACAACTTTTACATCTTTTCTTACAATTTCCTTTAAACCATAGCAATGAGTCTTTAATGAACTCAAAGGTGCATTCAACCTTCCTAAGACAATTTCTTATGTCATTTCTTCATTTCATACAGTCAACCTTAGTCTTTCATTGACTGGCATGTTAAATTAGCAATTAGACCAAACTTCCTAGGTACACCCAAGCCTAGTAAAACCTTAGTTAAGACTTCTATCAACCTTGCTAGAACTATTGGATCTCCTCACACACACACTAGAGACTTTTCTAAGTCCTTATTGGACAGTGACTTTGCTAAGGTCACTACAAGCCAAAAATAATATGCTAGGGTAGCCAAGACCCTAGGTGCTCCTGCACCATTCTCCCCCTGCAACAAGAAACTAAGTGCCATTAGGGGATAAGAGTTCCAGATCTATACCTATCTTCTTGAAGCTATTTTCTGCTATCCATGTAGTTTCTGATTCAGGCAGGGACTTCCATTTTACAAGGTGTTCCATGTAGACACCATGCCTTGTTTGCTTCTTCACTCTTGAGTCTAGGATTTTCTTAGCTTGAGGCTTCTTAGGGACTGGTAATTGGAGGTCCTTAACATCAGTATGAACATCTGGACTGTGCTCTTCTTCCTTGACTTCAGGTCCTTTATATCTGACTAAATCTTGTACATTGAAAACCGGAGATATGGCCAGTTCTTTTAGTAGACCTATCATGTATGCATTGGAGCCATATTTGGTTAGCACTTTACATGGTCCAACCCTTCTCATTTGTAGCTTGCTGGGTATGCCTTTCTAAAGTCTAGCCTTATTGAGATGTGCTATCACCCAATCACCTACTTCAAATTGCAAGTCTTTCCTTCTCTCATCTACTCTAGTCTTCAACTTTTGATTGGCTTCTACCAATGTCCTTCTCACTTGCTCATGAACTTCTTGCATAGATTGGGCAAAGTCATCTGGATGACCACTAACTCCTCCTTGACTCCCTAACTCTTTGAGTTCACACACACCTCTTGGGTGCATGCCATACACCACTTCAAATGGGCTCTTGCCGGTAGACCTATTCATGCTGTCATTGTAAGCAAACTCAGCTTGTGGTAACACCTGGTCCCACGCTTGTCCATACTCTTTTATAAGACATCTCAAGAGGTTTTCTAACACTCTATTTATCACCTCTGTTTGGCCATCCGTTTGAGGATGATAAGCTGAACCAAATGCAAGATTTGTGCCTAGTCTCTTCCATAGGGTCTTCCAAAAGTGTCCCATAAACTTTACATCCCTATCTGACACAATGCTGATTGGTAGGCCATGAATCCTTACCACTTCTTTAAAGAAAAGGTTTGCAATATAGATGGCATCATGTGTGGTCTTACATGGTATAAAATGACTCATCTTACTAAACCTATCAACCACCACAAAAACACTATCAAAACCAGTAGTTGTCTTAGGTAAGCCCACTATAAAATCCATACGAAGGCACTCCCATGGCTGATTTGGGATTGGTAAAGGCTGATATTACCCTACATTGGAAGATGTTCCCTTAGTTTTTTGACAAACAATGCATTTCTCTACATACCTCCCAACATCTCTTGGCATCTTGGCCCAATAATAAAACCTTTGCACTAGGTCCAATGTCTTATTCAAACCAAAGTGTCCACTAAGGCTCCCATTATGCTTTTCTTGTATAAGGTTCTCCCTCATTGATCCTTGGGTACACATAACTGATTACCCTTCAATAAAAACCCATTTTGCAATGTGTAGTCAATAAACTCACTATGAAAGTGGTTCTCAAATTCATCACATACCTTATATGCCTTGGAGAAGTCTTCATCTTCTTTGTAGAGTTCCTTAAATCCCTCTAGACCAATGCTTTGAAGCTGGATTTCTTCGACAGTCAGCAACCTTCGGCTAAGTGCATCGGCTACCTTGTTGTTTAGACCCATCTTATGCTTAATAGTAAAGGTATAGGTTTGGAGAAACTCCATCCACTTGATGTGCCTATGACTTAGCTTTTCTTGTGTATTGATGTAGCTTAATGCTCGGTTATTTGTATAGACCACAAACTCCTTGGGCAATAGATAGTGCCTCCATTTCTTGAGTGCTTGTATAAATGCATAGAGTTCCAAATCATATGAAGAGTACCTTGACTTAGCCTCATTTAATCTTTCACTGAAAAATGCAACCGGTCTTCCTTCTTGATTAAGGACTTCTCCCACTGCTATGTTGCTTGCATCACATTCCACTATAAATAGCTTGTCAAAGCTTGGTAGGACTAGGATGGGCTGAGTTGCCACTCTTTGCTTCAGTTTTTCAAAACCTTCTTGGGCTGCTTTAGTCCATATGAACTTAGTTTTGACTCCTCCTTTAATGGTAGCAAGCACGGGTGCACATATCTCACTAAAGCCTCGACAGTCCCAAATCGGTGCTAAGAGGGGAGGGGTGAATCAGCACCTCCAAAACCTTTTTCTCTTAAATCTGGTGAACTAAACTTACAACTGAAAGGCAAATAGATTTAAGCATATAATAATAGTAAGCAAACATTCACACAGTGACACCAAATTTATCACGTGGAAACCCGCTTAGGGTGAAAACCACGGCGTGAGGAGACCTCACAAATTTTGTACTCTTCTGGAGTACGCCCTGTTAGGAGCCTTCCCGGTTAAAGGATCAAAATGCACTTGTTAGATGTGACCCGGTTAAGGGATTTGTTACAATGAGGCTGGTTAGTGCCTGCCTGGTTAAAGGACTTTAGAACACATTTCAAGATGCCACCCGGTTAGGAGATTTGATACAAAGGACCTGTTAGAGTCCACCCAAATACTGGGATTTAACTATTGTAATTGTTAGAGAACAATAGAAGAATTGACCTTTTACAAATGGCTTTGCACAGCTTGATAAGATCTCTGTATGTGCTCAACTGAGAAGCATCACTGGTCACTGCAGGTGTGTTCTCATCTACTATTGTGCTTCTCTGCACAATCTTCTTTCTCACTTCTTTCTTCTTTTCATCCCTGGCTTATTTTCAGCATACAGGTTCATTGTTTTTCCTCAGCAGAATGAAGGCAACCTCTATTCTCCACAGGCAGAAGAATATATAGAGCCTTAGCCCTAATTGCGCTCCTTATGCATGACCTAATTAAAGATCCTTATCGGATTCATTACTCAGTGGAGTACCAGTTCATTGAGAAAACATCCGATGCATGCCCTTGCTTTATCTGTATTAAAATGAAAGCAGTAGTTGCATGTCAAGTAACTTTCCTTCAAGAGAGATAACGCTTTGTTTTAAAGCCACGATTCCGGCTTTAAAACCTCTAGACGCGCCTCAAACCGATCACTAGTATAACTCAAAGACTTCCGAATTTAGAGCAGAAAATCTCGGTCAAAGAGTTAGAACAGATAGTTTGACTATGACTTCCTCGGTTCATACTGGAGTCATTAATATATCGGTTGAGATCTTCATGCTGTGAACAGGTAAGAGTCGTTGACCTGTTACTGTCTCTTCCTTGGCTTACTAGTTGCACCATCCTCGGTTGCATTGTTGACAGTGGTTAGCTATTGCTTTATTTGTACTTGTCTACACTGGTTGTAGCCTTGTCCTCGGTTGATGCTAGAATCCTCTTTTCCTTAACTGTGTACATTGCCCGATTGCTAAAGACTTTGTATAGTGACCGGTGGTATTTGCATACAGTCACATCGGTCTTGTATATTGGCACCATCGGCCAAACCATCCTTCTTTCATACAGATCTCCTTGGATCTTTAGACTTTGTAGAGATGACAAGTTTCTATACTCTTTTTCCAATCAATGACAATACTTGTACCAGTAGTAGGCTTACCAGTTATCATCACTTGATGCTAACAATCTCCCCCTTTGGCATTGATGGAAAAACCTTGATGGGCAATCACAATATCACCGGGTTATTGTGTTTGTATCTCAATCTCTATACCATTGCTATTGCTACAGTCTTCCGGTTATTGCCAAACTCTCCCCCTTTTTGACAATAATGCCAAAGGCTCGTCAGAAAGACTACCTTTATCTAATCTGCTCCCCCTATGAGCAGGATTCCTTTTCATCAGTCCAGAAAAGATGAGGTGTAACCCTCTGTTGAAGCACAATGAACTGATGATCACCTTTCCAGGTTTACTGAAGATCATGAAGGGGTATCACACCTAGTTTACCTCTGAGATACTCAAAAGTACTCTTCGGTAAAGGCTTGGTGAAGATATCAGCAATTTGTTCCTTGGTGGGAACATACTTGAATCTCACCTCCTTGTCTTGTACCAACTCTCCTAGGTAATGATACTTAATTGCAATGTGCTTTGTCTTGGAGTGCATGACAGGGTTCTTGGATATGTTAATTGCACTGGTGCTATCACAATAGATGGCTATCGGTTTAGGTATCTGTTCCTTGATTCCTTCCAGCAGTTGTTTGATCCAGATTACTTGTGTGCAATTGATTGTTGCAGCAACATATTCAGCCTCTGCAGTAGATTGTGAAATGCAGTTATGTTTCTTACTTGTCCAAGAAACAATTCTTCCACCGAGAAAGAATGCACCACCACTTGTACTCTTTCTATCATCAATGTTGCCTGCCCAGTCTACATCAGTGTACACTTTTACTTCAAATCCTCCCTTGTGTGGAAACCATAATCCATAATCCTCCGTGCCCCTTAGATATTTGAAGATTTTCTTCATTGCTATTAGATGCCTCTTTAGGATTTGCAGAGAATCTAGCCACTATGCCAACCGCATGTGCAATGTCTGGTCTACTGTGAACAACATACTGTAGTTTTCCTATCGTGGATCGATACATTGTTTGATTTACCTCTTTTGCATCATCCTGCTTTGATAACTTGAGGTTAGTTATCATTGGAGTTCCAACCGGTTTAGATTCTTCAAGTCCAAAGATCTTAAGAATTTCTTTTATATATTTGGACTGAGAGATAAAAATTCTTTCTTTTAGCTGATGGACCTGGAGTCCAATGAAGAAGTTTATTGCGCCTATCATAGACATCTCGAATTTTTTCCTCATCTCGTCAGCAAAGGCTTTGCACATTCTTTCATCACCTCCAAAGATGATGTCATCCACAAAGATGTCAGCAATTAGATTTCCATCTTTTTCGATCTTTAGATACATGTTGCTATTGTCCCCGGTTCATGTGAATCCTATGGTCAGAAGATATGAATGTAGCCTTTCATACCATGCCCTTGGAGCTTGCTTAAGTCCATAAAGAGCCTTTTTCAACTTACAGACCATACCATCATCATGAGCAGATGTGAAGCCTTCTAGTTGTTCAATGTAGATTTCTTCCAGAATTCCATTCAAGAATGCAGACTTGACATCCATCTGATACACTTTGAACTTCTTATGTGCATCATAAGCAAGAAGAATTCTCACTCCTTCCAGTCTTGCTATCGGTGCAAAGGTTTCTCCATAGTCTAGTCTAGCCTCCTAGGCATATCCTTTGCAAACCAGTCTTGCCTTATTTCTTATTACTTTCCCATCCTCATTCAGCATGTTCCAGTAGACCCACTTGGTCCCTATGACATTCTTGTCCTTTGGTCTTGGCACAAGCTCCCATGTGTCATTTTTCTCAATTTTCTCAATTTCTTCTTCCATGACCTTGACCCAGTTTTCATCTTCTAGAGCTTCCCTAGTGGATTTAGGCTCTATACAGGAAAGTAGACAGATTTTCTCTTTGACCTTTTTCCTGGTCAAAACATTAGCATGTTTGTCACCAATAATGTTGTCAGTGGAGTGATATGTGACATACCTTGGAAGAACCGGTCTCTGTTCCCGGTCTGGTTCTTCTAGTTGAACATTTTCTTCGTCATGGTTCTAGGCATCATCTTGTTCACCATCCTGAGTTGACCTGTTGGCTTCAGGTACAGTCTCCCGCTCTAGATGTCTATTCATGTGAATTTCTCCTTCATCTTCAGTTGTTGCTTCATTGACCTCAAAGACATTTCTTTCATTTAGGCCTCCAAGACTCTCATGATCATCATGACCTGTCTTCTTATCCAGTTCTAAAGATTCATCAACCTTTACATTGATGCTTTCAATTATCTTGCCTGTTTTAATGTTCAGACATCGATAGGCCTTACTTTTCGTAGAGTAACCCAAAAAAGTTCCTTCATTGCTCTTGGGATCAAACTTCCCAAAGTACATATCTCTTTTGATGTAACATTTACTATCAAAGATTTTGAAGTAACCTACACTAGGAGTATGCTTGAACCATAGTTCATAAGGAGTCTTACCGGTTCCCTTTTTGACTTGAACTCGGTTCAGTGTGTAGATAGCAGTACTGACAGCTTCTCTCCATAAGTGATGAGGGAGATCCTTTTGAATCAATAGGGGTCTTGCACAGTCAATCAGCGTCTTGTTTCTTCTTTTTGTTACTCCATTTTGCTGAGGAGTCCTTGGTGCAGAAAACTGTCTCTTTATTCCATGTTCCTTACTGTAATGAGTGAACTCTTGAGAGGTGTACTCACCTCCTCTGTCTGACCTCAGGCACTTCAAACTTTTACCGGTTTCCTTTTCTACTCTAGCCTTGTAGATTTTTAACATGTGGAAGGCCTCTGATTTCTCTTTAAGAAAGAGTGTCCACATCATTTTTGAGAAGTCATCTATAAAGATCATGAAGTACCGGTCTCCATGATAGCTCTTTGTCTTCATTGGTCCACACAAATCTGTGTGGACAAGGTCTAGATCATTTTCAGCAGTAAATGTCTTATTGTTGAAGCTTGTTCCGGTCAGTTTTCCTAACTGACAGTCTTTACAAACCCCACTGATGGGTTTTGTAATCTCAGGGAGTCCTCTAACCGATTTCTTTTTGCTGGCTTTGACGATGTTGTCAAAGTTTATGTGGCAGAGTCTCTTGTGCCATAGCCAGCTATTGTCTTCCTTGGAGACAAGATAGATTTTACTTGATTCTCCTTTGACTGAAGCTATCAGACAAGCTCCTTCCATTGAGTCTAGGTAGAACAGATTGGCTTTGCTCTGTCTACCGGTTGCAACATGGTTTTCAGACTGATTTTTGACTATACAGGAACCTTGTCCAAATTCTAACTAGAATCCTTTGTTGTTCAGCTGTGCAACACTCATTAAGTTGTAGTTGAGTCCTTCAACCCAGTACACATCTTCACAGACAACATTGTTGCAAAGAGCAATAGAACCTTTACCTTTGATGGCACATGGGGCATTGTTTCCAAAGGTAACTGATCCACTGTCATTGAGCTCCAAGTTGATAAACTTGTTCTTGTCACCGGTCATGTGGTGAGTGTAGCCGCTATCAATGATCCAATCATCAAGCTAATAAGATTTGGATATGAGTGCTACTTCATCTATCACTGGACTCTCCTTTATTCCAACAAATGCAATTTCAGGATCCTTAGAGTCTTCAGACTCATTGTCGGTGACTCCTTCCTCTGCAAGATAGCATTCCTTCTTTGCTTTGCTCTTGAACCGGTCTCTTTTATCTTTATGTTCATTATCAGGACACCTTGTAGCAATATGTCCTATCTTGTTGCAAGAGAAGCATTTCAAAGAGAGCTTTCCCTTGTACTTCCCTTTTCCTCTGGGGAATCTCATAGCGATGAGTGCTTCAAACTCATCTTGCTCCATCTCCTCTGAGAGCAAATTCTCAACAAGGTTGCCAATCTTATTGGTAGAGCAATTATCGGTTTCTCTTCCCTTTTTGGTGGAAGAGATATTGACAGAGGACTTAAAAGCTGCTTCCTGAATGGGTAAGTTATTATCAAATTTACTTAATTCAAAGGCAGCCAGCTTACCGATTAGGGAGTCTAGGGTGACTTGATCTTTGGTCACCGATTTGATCTCTTGAATGGTAGAGATCTTGATGGCATATTGAGGTCTGAGAGTTCTCAGTATTTTGCTAACCACCTCCTCTTCACTGAGCTTTCCTTCAGCGCTTCTGATGGAGTTGATCACCTCTTTGATCCGGTTTCTATATTGCTCGATGTCTTCTCCTTCATTCATCCTCATGTCATCAGATTTTCCTTTGAGGCTTTCGGCCTTTACTCTTTGAACATTTGGATCTCCTCCATAAACCGTTTGCAACTTGCCCCACATCTTGAAGGTAGCATCAAGATGTTCGATCTCAGCATAGACATGATCAGGTAGTGTGCTAGCTATCATATCCATAGCAGTCGTGTGCTCGGTTTTGATCTTCAGTTCATCAAGTGTAAAAGTGCCAGCAAGTTCACTGTAATCGGTGGTAACATGATTCCAGTATTGATCTCTGGTGGTCTTCATGTACAGCTTCATTCTGCTGCACCACAGAGTAAAGTTTTCCTTTGAAAACTTTGGTCCTTCCTTTCTCATCATCTTGACTTTTTTTTTATGCTGTTAAGCGGTAAAGAAAACAAGACTTAGCTCTGATACCAATTGATAGTCCCAAACCGGTGCTGAGAGGGGAGGGGTGAATCAGCACTTCGAAAACCTTTTTCTCTTTAAATCCGCTGAAGCAAACTTACAGTTGATAGGCAAATAGATTTAATCATATAATAACAGTAATCAAACATTCACATAGTGACACTAAATTTATCACGTGGAAACCCGGTTAGTGTGAAAACTATGGTGTGAGGAGACCTCACAAATTTTGTACTCTTCTGGAGTACGCCCTGTTAGGAGCCTTCCCAGTTAAAGGATCAAAACACACTTATTAGATGCGACCTGGTTAAGAGATTTGTTACAATGAGGCCGGTTAGTGCCTGCCTGGTTGAAGGACTGTAGAACACTTTTCAAGATGCCACCCGGTTAGGGGATTTGATACAAGGGACCTGTTAAAGTCCACCCAAATGTTGGGATTTAACTATTGTAATTGTTAGAGATAAATAGAAGAATTGACCTTTTACAAATGGCTTTGCATAGCATGATAAGATCTTTGTTTGTGCTCAACTGAGAAGCATCACTGGTCGCTGTAGGTGTGTTCTCATCTACTATTGTACTTCTCTGCACAATCTTCTTTCTCACTTCTTCTTTCTTCTTTTCACCCTTGGCTTATTTTTAGCATACAGGTTCACTCTTTTTACTCGGCAGAATGAATGCAACCTCTATTCTCCACAAGCAGAAGAATATATAGAGCCTCAGCCCTAATTGCGCTCCTTATGCATGACTTAATTACAAATCCTTATCTGATTCATTACTCAGTGGAGTACCAGTTCATTGAGGAACATCCGATGCATGCCCTTGCTTTATCTGTATTAAAAAGAAATTAGTAGTTGCGTGTCAAGCAACTTTCCTTCAAGAGAGATAACGCTTGTTTTAAAGCCACAGATTCCGGCTTTAAAACCTCCAGACGCACCTCAAACCGATCACTAGTATAACTCAAAGACTTCCGAATTTAGAGTAGAAAATCTCAGTCAAAGAGTTATTTGGAACAAATAGTTTGACTATGACTTCCTCGGTTCATACCGGAGTCATTAATATATCGGTTGAGATCTTCATGCTATGAACAGGTAAGAGTCTTTGACCTGTTACTGTCTCTTCCTTGGCTTACCGGTTGCATCGTCGCAACCGTCCTCGGTTGCATTATTGACACCGGTTAGCTATTGTTTTATCTGTACTTGTCTAGGCCGGTTGTAGCCCTGTCCTCGGTTGATGCTAGAATCCTCTTTTCCTTAACTCTGTACATTGCCCGATTGCTAAAGACTTTGTATAGTGACCGGTGGTATTTGCATACAGTCACATCGGTCTTGTATATTGGCACCATCGGCCAAACCATCCTTCTTTCATACAGATCTCCTTGGATCTTTAGACTTTGTAGAGATGACAAGTCTCTATACTCTTTTGCTAATCAATGACAATACTTGTACCGGTAGTAGGCTTACTGGTTACCATCACTTGATGCCAACAAGCCCCTTATGAACTTTCTCACTTCTGTCCCTGTTTTAGGAGTGCGCCAACTTAGAATGGCTCCAACTTTACTTGGATCCATCATAAGGTCACCTTGAGACACCACAAAGCCTAAGTAGACTAGATCTTGCTTTAGGAATTCACTCTTTTCTAGATTGATGGCTAGTTTCTCTTCATGCAATCTTCTCAAGATAATTTCTAAGTGCTGCATATGTTCTTCCTTGGTCTTACTGAAGAAGAGGATATCATCTAAGTACACCACAACAAACCTACCTATGTAATCTTTTAGGACCTCATTCATTAATCTCATGAATGTATTAGGTGCATTTGTAAGGCCAAAGGACATAACTAACCAATCATAAAGATCCTTAGTAGTTTTAAAGGCCGACTTCCACTCATCCCCTTGTTTCATTCTAATTTGGTGATACCCACTTTTGAGGTCAATTTTGGTGAAGTACCTAGACCTGACTAGACAATCCATAAGGTCTTCTATTCTAGGGATAGGGAACCTATATCTAATAGTTATTGATGAAGGGTGCTCCCCTTAATACCATGAACACATAACAGAAACAGAGAAACAACAACAATATGCAAGAACAGAAAATGGGCTTCTTATTATCTCCACAAATGTGGAATTACAAACTTTCAGAATTACAATATGCAAATCCACATGGGCATTCCCTTATAATATTCTGTAGGACAAAGCCTCGAATCAATACCCAGATCTACTACCCAGAATTGCCTAGACAACACCACGGGCCTTTTTTATATAGGCAGTTTCCACCGCCCGAGAAGGTTCCAGAAATTTAGCCCTCAAGGCCGACTATACATAGAATTATTTTATTTTCACAATTTTTACAATAGGGTGGGCTCAAAAGAAATACAAAATATGCTTTTAGGTAGGCCAACTTCCGGAGGCCATAACTTTTTAATCGTAGCTTCATTTTTCTATTGTAATCACTTTTCGAAAACGCCATTACGAGATCTACAGTGCCTGACAGGCGCAAGTGCCAATCAGCCGGGGGTCGATCGCGATCCTGAGCCTCTATCCTGAGCCTCTAAGGCCTTCAAAATTGACTTGAAAGATTTCGTACCCAAAAACCTCAATAACTTCACCAATACTGATGATGTGGCAATGAAACTCAACTGGTAGGCTGAAATGACTAGGATGAACCTCCAACTGTGAAATCAAAACATTCTGAGATCATATGACCAACTTACTAAAAATAGTAAGTTTCCATAAATAGCAGCTCTGCACAAGATTGGCCTTATTGAAAAGCAAACAGAAATATTTTTGGGTGATGCAAGATTGCTCTTACACCCAGGATGCTCCTGCATCAGACACCCGGGGTAATCTGAGAAGTGACTTTGTCACGACTCAGGTGTGCAGAGGAAAACCAAGACGGTTAACCTCCTCCTTTGTTAGCCATGATGAATCTTCAACAGGTTGTCCTTTCCATTTGACCAAATACTCTTCATATGTCCCGTTCCTTGTGCTTCTGCCAACACGACTATCGAGTATGTCTTCAGTCTCCTTGATATCTGAATTGGTTGCTGGAATACTCCACTGTGCTGCTGTAACCTCATCTTCAACACCTCCTTCATGATATTCTATCAGATCTGAAATATTAAATACTGGTGAAATATTCAGCTCAATAGGCAACTCGACCTCATATGCATTTCTTGAATTATGCTTTTTCAGTATCTTACATGGCCCAAACTTCTTCATTTTCAACTTGTTATATGTACCAACCGGAAATTGCTCCTTCCGCAAATGAACCATGATTTCATTTCCAAGCTGAAACTCCTTATGCCTCTTTTTCTCATCTACCTTAGCCTTATACTGCGTATTCATCTTGGTAATATGCTTCCTCACATCCTCATGGATGTTCTTCAAATGTTTTGCAAAATCCTCAGCTTCAACACTACTTATTTCTCCTTTATCTATCTTTCTCAACTCAGATGCATTTTTGGGACTACTCCCATATACAATCTGGAATGGTGATTTACCAGTGCTCCTATTGACAAAATTATTGCATGCAAATTCTGCCTGTGATAAAATCAAATCCCATCCTGTTGGCTTATCTCCAACCAAACATCTCAGCAAATTTCTCAAACTCCTATTCACCACTTCTGTCTATCCATCTGTTTGTGGATGATGTGATGAATTGAACTTCAAATCTGTCTTCAACTTCTTCCACAATGTACGTTAGAAATATCCAACAAACTTAGTGTCTCGATCTGAAACTATGGTCTTTGGCAAACCATGTAGTCTCACTACTTTTCTGAAAAACAATTCTACTACATGAACAACATCATTAGTCTTCTTGCAAGGAATAAAATGTGCCATCTTCGAAAATTTGTCAACTACCACAAAAATTGAATCATGTCTCCGCTGTGTCCTTGATAAACCAAGAACAAAGTCCATACTGATATCCTCCGAAGGTTTCTTTGGTACAGGTAATGGCTGATACAACCCTGTATTCTGCTTTACTCCTTTCGCCATTTGACATACTCTGCAACTCTGTACAAACTTCTTGACATTTTGCTGCAACTGTGGCCAAGAATAATTCTCACTAACCAAAGCAAGGGTTTTATCACGACCAAAATGTCAAGCCAATCCTCCGCAATGCTTCTCCTTGATGAGATTCTCCCTCATAGAACTTCTTGGCACGCACAACTGACTCCCTCTAAATAGCATATCATCTTGAATGATGAAATCCAGCCTCTTCGTTCTGTCTAGAGTAACAAGTTCTTTACAAGCTTCACGAAAATCAGGATCCTCTGGATACAAATTCTTGAGTTCCTTGAACCCAACCACCTCAATCTGCATCTCTGTTAGCAATAGTTGCTTTCTGCTAAGCGCATCTGCAACCCTGTTAGACTTTCCACTCCTGTGTTTCGAAACGAATGTATAACTCTGCAAAAACTCAACCCATTTCAAATGCCTTTGATTCAATTTTCCTTGACTATTCAAATATTGCAAAGCTTGATGATCAGTATACAAAACAAATTCATTAGGAAGTACATAGTGTCTCCACTTCTTTAATGCTTGAACTATAACATAAAATTCTTGATCATAAACAAAATATTTCCTCTTGGCATCATTTAACTTCTCACTGAAATAAGCAATAGGTTTACCTTCTTGGCTCATAACAGCTCCTATTGCAGTACCACTAGCATCATAGTCTACTTGAAACACCTTATTAAAATCTGGAAGTGTTAAAATAGGTTGTTCTGTAACTTTTTGTTTCAGCAGTTTAAAACTCTTATTTTTTCCATTAGTCCACTTGAACTCTTTTCTATCCCCTCTCATTGTTTCAGTCAAGGGTCCACAAATACTACTAAAATTTCTAGTAAACTTTTTGTAAAAGTTAGCCAAACCATGAAAAGATCTTACCTCAGTAGCACTCTTTGGAGTACGCCATTCAAGGATAGCTTGTACTTTCTTTGGGTCCATTTTCAGACCTTCTGCTGAAACTACAAATCCCAAATACACTAACTCCTTCACAAAACTGCACTTCTTCAAATTAATCAACAATTTCTCATCTCTTAACTTCTCAAACACCATACGAATATGCATCATATGTTCCTCTAATGTCTTGCTGAAGATCAAAATATCATCTAGGTAAACAATGACAAACTTACCAAGAAATTCTTTCAGAACCTCATTCATGAGCCGCATGAAAGTGCTCGATTCATTGGTTAGCCCAAAAGGCATGACTAACCACTCATATAGTCCTTCCTTTGTCTTGAAGGCAGTCTTCCATTCATCTCCTTCTCTGATCCGAATTTGTTGATATCCACTCTTCAGATCTATCTTTGAAAAATACACAGCTCCACTCAAACAATCCATAATATCATCCATTCATGGCAATGGAAACCTATACTTGATTGTGATCTTGTTTATTGCTTTGAAATCTGTACATATCCTCCATTCTCCATTCTTCTTTGGTGCTAATACTGCTGGTACAGCACATGGACTAAGGCTCTCTCGAATCAATACCTTCTGTAACAACTCATGTACTTGTCTGTTCAACTCTTCACTTTCTGCTGGTGTCATTCTGTGTGCTGCTTTGTTTGGCAAACTGGCTCCTGGAATCAAATCCATCTGATGACTGATCTTCCTTACCGGTGGTAATCCATCAGGTACATTATCAAATACAATATCCTGAAACTCATTCAACAAATCTGCAACCTCTAGAGGTACATCCTCTACTTCCTCTTTACCAGCTTTTGGAATTAAAGCAAAACACACATGCTCATGCCTCATACCATCTAAGAATTTTCTTCCATCAACAAAAGTTATTCTTGCATTACCACATACCTTTTCTTCGGTCTCCTTCAATGGCTTTAGCTTATGTTGCACTCCATCCTTTGTCAGGGAATAGGTATTCGCACGACCATCGTGTACAACACATCTGTCAAACTGCCACGGCTTACCCCAAAACATGTGACATGCATCTATAGGTATGATATCACATAGTACCTCATCATGGTACCCACCAATCTTGAACTTTACTAGGCACTCTTCACTGACCATGACCTTGTGGTCATCCTACACCCAGGCAATTCGATATGGATGTGGGTGCTTCTATCTCTTAAGCTTCAACTTTGTCACGATCTCTTTTGACACCAAATTGTTAGTGCTTCCACTATTAATAATCACATCACGACATTTACCCTCACACTTGCATCTAGTGCAAAACAGGCTCCTCATTTGTTCAGGTTCATTCTCACCACTCAGCAGGACTCTTCTGTTAATCAACGTTTTTCATCTTTCAGCATCTTCAGAATTTGAGGATTTGGCATCTTCATCTACATGTGCCACTCGGGCCTGACCTTCATTCCTCCTATCTGTCCTTCCATTGCGTTGAGGACATTCAAATGCCCTATGACCTTCTTCTCCACAGTGAAAACATGTTCCACGGAAAGCCTCCTCTTCCTGAACCTTGTCATCTTCGTCTTCCTCTCTGATCTCTATTGTTCTGATTTTGGAAACGATTGGAATTGTTTCCTCTCTAATTTTGATTGCTACTGGCCTCATCCTTCTTTTTTGGATCTTCATTTCAGCCTCCATATGACCGTCCACCAGATTGTCCACTGCAACCTCTTCCATTTTGTCTGCTCTCGAACTTCTTGTTTAGCTTTTCCTCTACTTTTAGGGCAAACTGGTATGCCTCTTCAATACTGTTCATTCGAACTAGATTTAGCTCCTCCTGAATGCTTGGCCTCAACCCATTAAGGTAACGGGCAACTTTCTCCTTATCAACTTTCGCATGGCCTGTTTTTACGAGGATTCGATATAACTCCTCTGTATACTCCTGAATAGATCATCCCGCTTGCTTCAAACTTTGCATTTTCTTCAGTAGGTCAAGCTCATAATCAACAAGGATGAACTGTCACTTCAATTTATCCACCATCCGATCCCATCTTGTGATTTTATCTTTCCTTCTTCTATTTCGCTCCAATTGAATCTCTTGCCACCAGATCTTCGCATGACCTTTTAGTCTGGCCTTCGCGAATTTGACCCTATCAGAATCCTCAATATCTTCATACTCAAAATATTCTTCACATTCATTGATCCAGTCGATCAACTCCTCTAGGTTAAGATTTACTGAAAATGCAGGAACCTCAATCTTAGGTCTTTTCCCGATCTTGGAAATGACCCTAAAAAGTCTTTCTTCCTCCTGGTTCACAATTTTGACTTCTCCTTCTTGATCTTCTTCTTCGGCTTCATCCTCGCTTTCGTCTCTGACATTAAGATTCATTCCTCTGCGAATCTCTTCTTGCAATGCTCGCACTTGTCTTTGGAGTGCTCTAACCTCAGGTGTTACAACACCAGCTCTTTCGGCACGTTCCCTTCGTGGAGGCATTTTCGCGATGTGTGTTGAAACTTTGACCACGGTCCTGGTGCAAACTGCCTCACAGTCGGCGATCTGTTTACACACTCAGGAAAACTTGGCTCTGATACCACTTGATGAAGGGTGCTCCCCTTAATACCACAAACACAACAAAAACAGAGAAACAACAACAATATGCAAGAACAAAAAATGGGCTTCTTATTATCTCCACAAATGTGGAATTACAAACTTTCAGAATTACAATATGCAAAGCCACATGGGCATTCCCTTACAATATTGTTTAGGACAAAGCCTCGAATCAATGCCCAGATCTACTACCCAGAACTGCCTAGACAACACCGCGGGCCTTCTTTATATAGACAATTTCCACCGCCCGAGAAGGTTCCAAAAATTTAGCCCTTAAGGCCGATTATACATAGAATTATTTTATTTTCACAATTTTTACAATAGGGTGGTCCCAAAAGAAATACAAAATATGCTTTTAGGTAGCCCAACTTCCAGAGGCCATAATTTTTTAACCGTAGCTCCGTTTTTCTATTGTAACCACTTTTCGGAAACGCCATGACGAGATCTACAGTGCCTAATAGGCGCAAGCGCCAGTCAGTTGGGGGTCGATCGTGATTCGGAGCCTCTAAGACTTTCAAAATTGATCTGAAAGATTTCGTACCCAAAAACTTCAATAACTTCACCAATATTGATGATGTGGCAATGAAACTCAACTGGTAGGCTGAAATGACTAGGATGAACCTCCAACTGTGAAATCAAAACATTTTGAGATCATATGACCAACTTACTAAAAATAGTAAGTTTCCATAAATAGCAGGTCTGCACAAGATAGCCCTTATTGAAAAGCAAACAGAAATATTTTTGGGTGATGCAAGATTCCTCTTACACCTAGGATGCTTCTGCATCAGTTATCCTATTGATTGCCCTAGAATCAGTACATAATCTCCACTTACCTCCATTCTTTGGTGCCAAAACCACTAGGACAACACATGGGCTAATGCTCTTTCTAATTAACCCTTGCTCTAATAATTCTTGAATCTGCCTTGCAATTTCCTTGTTTTTGTCCAGAGTCATTTTGTATGCTGCTTTGTTGGGCAAAGATGCTCCAGGTACAAAATCAATTTGGTGACTCATTGCTCTTTGAGGGGAAAGAGTAGCTGATGTGCCATCACTGATTATGTCTCTAAACTGATCCAAAAGGTGCTGTACTTCTTTTGGCAAAGTGGCGGGTAGTGACTTGGTCTCCTCCATGGGTTTAAGGACTATGGCTAGTCCAACTCCTTCCTCATCTTTGAGTTCATGCAAGAACTCCTTCCCACTCATCAAAAGTACATTATGATCACATGTACTTGTAGCTCCTTCCCCTACTAGGGATTCTATTTTATAAGTAACCCCATCTTTCTTAAAGGTGTACATGTTCTTTCCATGGTAGACGGCATCCCGGTCATATTGCCATGGTCTACCTAAGAGAAAATGGCAAGCATCCATTGGTAGGATGTCACAAATCTTATCTTGCTATCCACCGATCATAAACTCCACCCATACTTGTTCATTCACTAGGACATTTTGTCTCTTGTTTAACCAGATAACTTTGTAAGGATGAGTATGAGGTATCTTCACAAGCTTCAATTTTTGGACTGCCTCCTCTGAAATTATGTTATCAGTTGAACCTGAATCAATGATAACCTTGCACACTTTTCCAAGGATCGTACATTTGATCCTAAAAAGAGCCCTCCTTTGCTTAGGTTCCTCTTTGACCGGTTCTTTGAGTAGAACCCTCCTAAACATGAGGTTCTCACCATGTTCTGAATCCAAACTAACCTCTGGTGATTTAACACTACTCACCTCCTCTTGTGCATAAGTTATCTTCTTTTCCCCTTGTGAACTTGAAGCTTTGTCCAGGCACCTATAAGCAGGGTGGCCTAATTGACCACAATTGTAACACTTCATGCTTGCAAAGTGTGACCCTCTACTGAAGCTGCTTGATTTGCCTCTTCCACCACCATGAAATCCTCTTCCTTTGCTATAATTACCTCTTCCACTAGGCCCACTGTTTTGTTCAACCAGCTTAGAATCTCCTTGACTTCTTGGCTCATTACTCCTTCCACCATAGCTACCCCTAGGCCCTCTAGAGTCTCTTCCTCTTCCTCTACCTCTAGGATTTGTATCTTGTCTCTTCTTGTTTTTCTCTTCCACTTTCAATGCTAATTGAAAACACTTGTGAACAGTAGTAGGAGTCCACGAACTAATTTCCTCTTGAATATTCCATCTTAAACCACTCAAATATCTGGCCACCCAGATACTCTCTTCTTCTTGGACTTTAGACCTTAAACAAAGTTTTTGAAACTCCTCGGTGTAAGAGGCCACGTCCATTTCCTTCTGTCTGAGACTTTGCCTCTTCTTGTGCATTTGGATCTCATGATCCTCAGGTAGGTAATTATTTTTAATCTTTTTTACCATAGCCCTCCAATTGGCTATTGGTCTTTTCCCCTCTCTTTCCCTCTCTTCTTGGAGGAACTTCCACCATGTTAGAGCTGGTCCCCTGAGTATTGACTTGGCAACCTTCACCTTTTGTGCCTTTGAGACACCTTCACACTCAAAATGATTCTCCATCCCTTCAATCCATTCCATGACTAACTCTGAATCCATCTTGCCGGTGAACAGGGGTATCCCTTCAAGTGCCTTGCCTTCCAATGCCTTAATGGCATTAAGGAAGGGTTCCTCCTGCATTGGAGGATCTGGTTTTGCTATGTAATCATCCTCATTCACTGCTTTTCCTTTGTCATCTTCAACTTCCAACTTCTCTTTCATCCTATCAGCTACCTCTACAACTTCCTCAATCTTATCCTTCAAAGCTTCTACGGTTTCTTCAAGGATCCTATTCCTCTCCTTTTGTTCTACCACTTCCCTTGCCAATTCGGCACTGGTCACCATGGTGGCTTCTCCTACTGATGTACTTCCACCTTCTGACATACACTGTCTTATCCCAATCTTTTATTGGCTCTGATACTAATTTGATAGGGAGGTCTTTACTCACTTGTCCTAATTCACCTAGGACTTGATCCAGGTCCTTCTCCTGACCTTTGTAGGGTTATCTTAGACCCTATTCAATGAGGGATTCTTGACAATCACCTCCACTACTCTAGACCTCTCTACCAAGTTTGTATTCCCATTCCTTCTGCTTGATCCCTCTCATGAACTCATTCCTTCAAGTTCATCACCTTATCAGAAAATTGCCATCTCACTGCTATTAGGATAGAAGACTTCCTTTTGACAAATCTTGACTTGATTTGAGGTGTTCTAATCTCTATCTACTCCCATTCACTAGTCGATCTCCTTGGAATAGGCCTAAAGCCCTATTAGGCCTTTCTAGGTCTTCAAACCTCCTTTTTTGGGTATAACTCTCAAACCTTCCACACAAGTTGTAGAACTAACTTCATATCTAGACACCCTTTTGGAAGTTATTTAAGATTTTCTAGTTCTTGGGTCCTCAATGTGTTCGTACAGTACTTGCTACAACCATGCCTATTTTCTAGGCCTAATTAGGCTTCTTTGGTCTTCAGTGAAGGTTTGGCTTCCACACCCTTATCGGATTGGTCATGGGCTCTCCTTAGGATTGAGTCTTTGGCATATATCCTTCCCTTATCTTTGCTTGGATTGACTCCTTCAATCCCCGAGCCTTCTATCCAATGCTGATCACAGTCAAGCTTTCCTAGCCGGACATCCATTGGCTCGCCTAGGGCTTGATCTCAAAATTAGCTCCATTGCAAATCTGGCCAGGATAATACATATTTACAAAGTATATAGAATACCCTAGCATATCCCAAAGGGCTGTACAGTTCCCTCCATGAGATCTCATGCTATGTCATTTTAGTGCTCTCCACTCTGAATGAACCAGTGAATTGGTCACAGAGGAGGAATTTAAAAACAAACAAAAGAAGCAACCTAGCTACCAAACCAAAACACACAAAAGAACTTAAATACAATGCAGAATCAACACATGCAAAGTTATGGTCTGGTCTAATCCATGGAGTAGGAACAATCGAGCTCTGAGCACTATTATAGCTTTGCAGAGCGCACTAGTCAATACATTAACATAAAACAAAATGATTACAAAAGGCCAACCTTGTTCTTTGGTCGGAATATCCCTTAAATATCATAGGGGAACCGAGCTAAATCGGTTAGAAGGACACCTAACTAACTCTGGCCCTCCGGAGACAGTTTGGTCAAATGTTGTCATGACAACTTTTACATCTTTTCTTACAACTTCCTTTAAACCATACCAATGAGTCTTTAATGAACTCAAAGGTGCATCCAACCTTCCTAAGACCATTTCTTATGTTATTTCTTCATTTCATATAGTCAACCTTAGTCTTTGACTGACTGGCATGTTAAATTAGCAATTAGACCAAACTTCCTAGGTACACCCAAGCCTAGTAAAACCTTAGTTAAGACTTCTATCAACCTTCCTAGAACTATTGAATCTCCTCACACACACACTAGGGACTTTTCTAAGTCCTTATTGGACAGGGATTTGGCTAAGGTCACTACAAGCCAAAAATAATAAGCTAGGGTAGCCAAGACCCTAGGTGCTCCTGCACCAGTTAACAAAGTCAAGGTCTTACAGTCACTTGATGACTGTTAATGACATCGAAGACAAGGGCGTTTGGTTTGCATCAGTGGTCATCGGCTACAAAATCTATCAATTGAGCAACCTTAACAGTGTACCGGGAGGAGCTATACACGCCACGCACAGGACCATACATAATAATGCACAATACGATATTTGTGCTATGTTGAGAGGGCACCTTTTCGAAAACCTGACGAAGCTCGGTCTGGTAAAGAAGAAGCTTCTCAAATATGGAACTTTGCTGGTATGTTTGTTTTTCTACTATCAGAATTTCTTTCCAGGCATAGGAAAGGTTACATGGCAGGTAGACAAACCGGTTATGGTACAAATAGGAGAACTGGTAAATAACCTAGGAAATCAGTTCAATAAAATTATGACAGATTATTTTGAGGCCTTCCAGCTTAGAATGCACGCCAGGGAAAGAATTCCCTTGGCCATTGTTGAATAATACAAGGATGAGGTGTGCTTTTTGGTTAGCATCGATCACTGTATAATCTAGCCTATAGAGCCTAGAACAGAGTATGCACCGGAACTCGGGTGAGATCTCTACCAAGGTAGCAAAGGCATATGTTGATGCATTGCAAGATAGTGACCTAGGTCTCTCTGCATACCGGTTTGGCACCTATGAAGAGATTTAGGAAAATTTGAAGAAAAAGACATCAGTAAAGGAATCGAAAAAGGTATATGTAAAAAGGAGTCCTACACCTAGGAAGAAGAAAACGATAGCAGAAAAACTCAAGGTTCAAAGGAAAAGGACACAAAAGGCGTATAGTGCACAAGGGGAAGAACCGGAAGAAATAGAAACTGAAGAAACAATTACTCTTAACTAAAAGAGACTGGAAAACTGGTGAAAGAGGATGCATCGAGAGGAAGGAAACCAACCATTGAAGAAGTGGTTGAAGGAATAAAGGAGTCAGGTGGATTGGGAGCAGCTGGAAGGAGATATGAAGTGAGTAGCGAAGGAGATAAGAGAAAAATACAAGAAGCACTAGTTCATTGTCTCTACAAGTTCAATTATACTCCCACTGAACTTCATAAAGTAATACTTGATGATCTACAGGAAATAATAGAAGGAAGATTTAAGTCTTCAATAGACAAGGAAAGAGAGTTGAGAATAAGGGCTCTACTTGAAGTGCAAAATCATCTTACTCTAGTAGAGGCAACCCATCAAGCTAACCAGCATAAACAGAGTTTCAAGATAAGAAAGAGAATTAGTCAGGTGTTGATTGGAGAAGTGGACAAAGTGCATGAGGAGGGAGTCTCTACATGGACAAATCTTCTTCAACAACAAGCAGAGGTAGAATGCCAGAAGACCGCAGAGCCACCGGCGATTTACACTAGAAAAAGAAAAGGCATATTGGGAGTTGAGACTCCGGTCAAGCCAAATATTTCAACTGAACCGGTCATTGTTGATATCACCGAAGTCATAGCTGGTGACCTTACTCCACCAATCCTACTTGCTTCTCCAGTTAAAGGTAAAGCTAGAACTTTAACTGTAGATAATATAGTAGATGAAGTTATGGATTTTGGTGAAGTGTCAAACGTAGCTAAATGGTTCAGTGTTTTAGTAGAAGAGGATAAGCAGAAAATAGATATTGCTCTGTTGGAAACCTTTTTAGATTTCAAAAGGTGCTGTTAGTTATGACTAGGAAGGTCCACAGTGTTGTTCAGTCAAGAACCAAGGACAGGTCAGGTACAACTGACATTAATAAATGTAGGAAAACCGGTGACACATAGTAATAAAGCTCTAACTGATCATCAGAGAAACTAGTCACCAAGGAAGATGCAATCGGTAACAGGAACCGAGGAAAGGGTGCTACCGGTACAACCAGTAAAAGGGATGGTGACAGGTTAAGGTTCGTGCCTGTGCACAACCTAAGGATATAAACCGATCTGTGAAGATTTCATCAAAATTGATGAACCGGGGAAAGTCACAGTCGACAAATGGTTGTCTGAATCTTTGACTAGCGGGATTTGTTGTGCAAAATCCGGTAGACTTTGTGTTATCAAGACGATTAGTGCAAGGTGCAATTGAGGGTTTTAATGCCGGAGTCTATGGCATTAAAGCATGTAGAAAACTCTAGTAAGGAAAAAGTTTGTGGCATGCATCGGATGTTTCCTCAGTGAACTGAGACTCCACTTGGTGATAGATCCGAAGGTGATCTGACAACAGGTCGTGCATGTAAAAAAAAAGCAGAAAGGGAAAGAAGTTTATATATTCGTCTGTTTGTGATGAATATAGTTTGCCTTCATTCTGCCAAAGAAAAGAGTGAACTTGTACGTTGAATAAGCTACTAAGGTGAAGAGATGAGAGGAAGTAGAGTGTGCAAGGAAGCACAATAGCCAAGGAGAACATACCTGCAGTGACCGGTGATGATTCTCAGTTGAGAAGAACAACAATCTTATCAGGCTCAGAAAAGTCATTATTAAAAGATCAAACCCTCGATTGCTATCTAACAATTGCAATAGGAAAATCCTAGTATTTTGGGTGGACTTTAATAGGTTCCTTGTATTAAATCCCTTAACCGGGTGACATATGTTTAGGTGTTCTAAGTAGTCTAATCAGACAGGTTCTAACAGGCCTTATTTATCAAATCCCTTAACCGGGTCACATCTAACAGTGTGTTTGTTATCCTTTAAAAGGGAAGGCTCCTTATAGGGGGCACTTCAGAAGAGTGCATAATTTGTGAGGTTTCCTCACACTGTGGTTTTCTCCCGATTTGGGTTTCCACATGTTAAATTTGGTGTTGTTTATTGTTTGATTGTGTGATAACTATTTCTGTGATAGAATTTGTTCCACTTACAGTTTTAGTTACATTATACCAATTTTGTTTTTAAGTTTTAGTGTGTGCTGATTCACTCCACCTCAGCACTAGTTGGGACCATCACGCACTTGGCTTGGGATCTGAGCATCGATATGTTTGATGTTTGGTTTTAATGGAATCTTGGTGACTCTAGGCATGACAACAATTCTATTAGAGTGGAGCAACGGAAGCTTGATGGAGAGTTACTTTTCTCGCATACTTCCAGGCACATGCGCGTGGTCATGTTGCGGCTTGAGGGTTCCAGTGGATACAGTTATCTGTGTCCGCGCCTAGTTTGGAATCCTAGAGTATTGATGATGGATTGCTTGAGGGAAAGCAATCTTTGGGCGGCGAGGATTTGTAATGTCCCCATTTTTAATAAATTATTTTTTATTGATTAGTGGTCCCTGAATTTAAATAATATTATAAATGGACCTTTAATTAATAAAAGGGAGCCCATTTTTATTATTATTATCCATAGGTGTTTGCCGTGTCGGCGTTCTTTTGTAAACTCTCGGGAGTTTCTCCGAAGGGGTATTTATGACCGGCGTGTTGGATGTATTTTTCATGTTGAGATTTGATATTTTATTTGTATTTGCAAATTCCCGTTGGGATTCTGTTGGCTGCCATTTCGGAGGTGAAAGATCCTCCCTATTTGGTCTGTTGCAGTTTCGGTGGTTCATAGCCACCCTAGTTTGTTGTTGGAAATATCATTCCAATATTTCACTGTGCGCCCAAACTATTGTACTTTGTTTGTTTTGGATCAGGCAACTTTGAAACACCATCTTTGTATACATCTATTCGCATCTTTGGCATTAATACAACTTGTGGTATTGTGGATACTTGACATTCATTGTTCTATTGTATGTAGCACTATTATTATTGAATCTGAATTACTTCTGTCGTCGCTAATGTTTTGGCGACCTCGCATCTGTTCTTGTGTTATCATTATTAATTCATCTTGCGTCTTCTGACTTGCGAATTATTGTTGTGTCTGCAACAATCACATTTAATTTTTGACGAAGGAACAAAGGAACATCATCCAACGACTAGAAGACATTCTCAACCACCGTACCACTGTCAACCCACCTCCTTTTCTATTCTGTACAGCCTCCCCTGCCACACCGTACGACTTCCACCTACCATTCCGTATGCTCCCAACACAACCCTACAACATTTCTTGCCACATTGTACGACTTTCAACCTCTATCGTACGACCTCGTTTGGCGACTGCATGCGGGCTCAAACTTCCACCGCACGACAACCTGTTGACCTGGACGGTTTCTGTACAGCTTCTCTAGTCTTTTGTTTCCCTTCATACAGTCCAGATCGGGGTAACTGGCATTTGAAGGCGTATTTTGGTAACGTCACGGTTAGGTACATTACACTTATTAGGGTCCATGAGAACTCCCTCCGCATTGATAATATGACCAAGGTACAACTCAGTCATTCCCAAAGCACATTTGGAATCCTTGGCATACAAGGAAGCCCTATCCAAAATACCAAGCAAAGTATCCAAATGAATTAGATGGTCCTCCCAAGTTCTTCTATAAACCAAAATATCATCAAAGAAGACTAACACAAACTTCCTCAACTGGCTTTGGAAGACCCTATTCATGGTGGACTGAAAGGTAGCCTGAGCATTGGTCAACCCAAAAGGCATGACTGGAAACTCAAAATGTCCACAATGGCATCGAAAAGCTGTCTTCTCAATGACCTCCTCCCGAACTCTAATTTGATGATACCCGAACCTCAAATCTATTTTAGAGAACGATGCTCCATGTAACTCATCAATCAGCTCATCTATGCGTGGAATAGGATACCTGTTTTTAATTGTTTTATGATTCAGCATTTTGTAATCAATACACATCCTGAGTGTACCATCCTTTTTCTTCACCAAAATAATTGACGAAGCAAAGGGAGACTTACTCGGCCTAATGTGTCACATAGAAAACAACTCCTGAATAGTTTTCTCAATCTCATCTTTCAGATGCTTGGGATGCCGGTAAGGAGTAATCATGATAGGCTTAGTGCCCTCCTCTAACTCAATGATGTGCTCAATGCCTCTGCCAGGTGGCCTACCATGAGGTAAATTGATAAACACTTTAGAGTGTTTAGTTCTAAGATCCTGTATGTTTGGATGATACGCTGGTTTTCTTGTGTCCTCACTTGTGGGTAATAATCTGCACTCTGCTGCCCAGTCTACCACATCATGACTCATAAGACATTGCATACGTCTAAGTGTAATAGTCTTCAAATTATCCTCTTTGATGGCCTTGAGAATATGTTTCTTTCCATCCACTTCAAACTTGATCTCCATGTCCTTAAGGCTGAGATAAAAAGCCTCAAGAGAATGTAACCAGCTCATACCTAGGACCAATTCTGTCCCTCCCATGTCAACCACATAAAAATCAGATTTAAAGTCATAATTATTTAACCTCAAGGGCAGATTTGGGATAATCCTGTCACACTTAAGCGTGTAACCATCAACCACCTTAACACTAATACCTTCAAATTCCTCAGTCTGTAAACCTTTCCTCGATACCAACTGTGAGTCTGTAAAATTATGCGTAGCACCTGCATCCAATAAGGCAATAACTCGCTGCCCTGCTAGAAGTCCATGTAACCTGAAAGATCCCTCTTTTTGCATGTTGGAGAGGTAGACAACCTTAAGTTTAGGATCATCACCAACCCTTTTATATGTAGGCACTTCTTCATATATCCCTTCATCATTTTCAGTTTGCTGTCCCGCATAATCAGAACTATGCTCATTCTCAAAAAACCATTCCATAAGCCTATTTCTTCCTTTAGGCTTCAAGGGGCATTCATGTTTTTCATCATAGGGACCCCTGCAATAAAAATATAATCTTTTCCTTCTCAAATCATTAAGAGTTTCTTGATCAAGAGGCCTTGTCATAGGTCTTTTAGAATCTGGTCCATCTATGTTTTTTGGGACAACACTATTGTCAAATGAAGAACTAGATGGTTTTGATGGAAACCGATTGCGTGGGGCTGAAAACTCCAAGTCCCTTTCCTTTTTCATAGCTTCCTGTAAGGAAGGAGGATCAAAAGATTTAACCCAGCCCTTGAGAGGTTCAACTAACCCTTCAATGAACAACATAACACGTCTCCTTTTTGAAATGTCATACACCATGATTGAAACTTTTTGAAATTCACTAATGAAGGCCTCCAAACTACCAGATTGCTTGAGCTGTGCTAACTCATGGAAATAGGATTCAGGGTCCTTGTCAAATCTCTCCACCAACTTGTCCACAAACTCCTGATAAGTCAAAATCTGATCATGATGTAACAAAACCAATCCATGGTAGCACCAATCATGAGCAATGCCATCAAGATGTAATACAGCTAACCAGATAGCGTCCTCTTCTGAGATAGGACGTAATGACGTATATGTATCCAACTTCTGAACCCAAGCTTTGGCTGTCATTTTCCCACTCCTATCAAAGTGAGTCAAAGTTAGTTTGCTAGTTGCTTGTTTAAGATCGTTCTGCTAGTTGCTTGTTTAAGATCGTTCTGTCTAGGTCTCTGTCTCATGTCAGGACCAGGCCTACCTCTGGAATGCTCCGTCTTTTGTGTCAAGAATCTATCAAAGTTAAGATTTCTCTTGATGGCTTTAGGCAAAGCATCCCACTCTGCAAAATGAGCCACCATGTCATCAACAAATGGTGATGGCTCAGTATCAATGTTGACTGTATCCATCTCAGGGCTCAAGAAGGTGGGGCGTAAAGGTCTATCACGCGTGCCTATAGGATCAACTCTGAAACCCTGTCTATCGTCAATCCTGGATTGGTGAGAACTCACTGATGCACTCCGAGTGCCCCTACCGCTGCCATGATCTCCAGGTGAGGTCATGCATTGCAAGGTGTTAGATAATTGTTGCAAAACATTTGCAACATGATGTTGTCCTTCTGCTAAGTTTCTAAAAGCATCTCTGGCTTCCCTGTCAACATCATTTCCAATGTTATCTCTATTCCTGTTACCTGTATGATCAACCTGTGGACCCTTTTTACTACCCTCTGGAGGTGGTGAAGCTCTACCCCTGCGGCTATAGTGCATACCAGGTAAAAATCTATCTGCTATAGCTGGACCCAATCGTCTTCAGGCTTGCAAGATCCGAGCTCTAATACCACTGTAAAGAGCTTGAGTGGCTCCTTGTTCAAACAACTTGTATATTCTTTTTTTTTTGCACTTTTAATTTTTGAAATATAATCATAAATTTATTAACTAGATTCTTCCTCAAAATCGTAATTCGACATCAGCATCATGAAATTATTTAAAAGCTCAACAATGATACAATCAATTTGAAAGTTCTAAATTAATAGGAGAGCCTTCGAATATTATTAGGAAATGCTGGCACCTTATTTGAATAAAAACGTGACTGCTGGAGATTCAATATGCAGCCCCTCTAAGGATGATGCCTGTCCAAGACACATCCTTTCCTTGCTGTGTACTGATCGTATACCAACTCTGGATTGATTCTTAGACTTAAACAATGGCACCAAGACTGTCACACACCATTTATTGACTTAGGTGAATCCCACAATGAGTACGGTAAAAACAAATCCGTACGGCAGCAAGAAGACCGTACATTCCTTAATTCCAACGCAGCTTGTCAAAATTCAGAACAAACACCATTCATTGGCAATGCCATCCAACTCATAGTGCAAGAATTTGGAAGAAGTTATCGTTTCTCTCCAAATTGTAAATCAAACCCTTGCTTCTCTTCCATTTTCGATTTTCTCCTCAACTCATAAAACAACATATAATAAAGTGGCAATTAGATGAAGTTTTCGAAATCCTCCAAGGCTTTAATAAAAACATTAAAAACAGGGCTTCAACCACACACTTCACCTCAAGCTTGAATCTTACAACTTTCATTAAAGAAGCTTCAACAAGACACCATCAAATTATAACATGAAATAACATAAGTCTTTTAATTAAGCCAATCTTAATTAAATAACTTCATCTACACAATGATGTAACTAAATCCTTTTGAGACCAAAGCCCTTACTACCCTGCCCGAAATGGAAACCGGACAAAAATAGACTTACTATAAATAGTAAGTCTATCATAGAGACCCTCTAAACCCACCGTCAACTCACGAGGATCGCATTAATGAATTGACAAAAACACCCTACTGACACCTGCTAAAACAAGGACATCACACTGCATCCCTCAAAGGGCCCTCTAACCAGCTTCATTAGCTTACAAGGGTCAATTAATAGGTCAATCCCTCGAACTTTGATGCTCACGCAAATGGGGACAATATACCAAGTCCATTATTACTGACAAGGATAGCAAGTTCCTCAGTATTTTTTGGCAGGAACAATTTAGATTGGCAGGAATAGAGTTGAGTCCTAGTATCAGCTACCATCCTCTGACAGATGGTTAGACGAAGATTGTGAATTAACGGGTAGAAGGTTATCTCCGTAATTATGTTGTAGTGCAGTAGAGTGCATGGGTTAAATGGCTATATCTTGGAGAATATTTCTATAATTCAACATACCATATGACTATCGATGTGTCATCCTTCAAAGCTCTCTATGGTTACGAACCATTGTCTTTCACTGACTTGGCCATTCATGACAATCGATCTCTTGGAGCCAAGGATTGGTTGTAGGATCAATAGGATATCCCAAGGGCTCTTAGAGATAACATTCAACATGCACAGAATCAACAAAAGATATATGTTGATCACCACAGGACAAAGAGGACTTTTGAGGTTGGGAATATGATGTTTCTTTGCCTTCATCCATACAGACCGATCTCGTTGAGGAAGAGTGGCTCGGAAAAAAATAGATCCAAATTTTATGACCCATATAGGATAGTGAGGAGAGTTGGGGAAGTGGCATATGAGCTAGATTTTCCATCTGATAGTCGGATTCATAATTTTTTCATGTTTCATGCCTCAAGGGGGCTATTGTTTAGCACGTTGTACCTACTCCTAGATTACCCCCTTTGGATGAGGTAGGAAAACTAATATTGGTACCTACAGAGGTGTTGGAGATAAGAGAGAAAAATGTGAGAAACAGGATGATCAGGGAATATCTGGTGCATTGGAGGGATTTACCCCTTGAGGATGCAACATGGGAAGGTGAATAAATTCTATAGCATCCAGCTTTACGATTGCTTTAGGGAAAGTGATCTTGGGAAAGGAGGACTGTAATTTTCGCTTCTTTTTCGTAATCTCTCTAGGGGTGTGATTAGCCTATTTTCTCATCCCTATAGCCTAACAAATTTAATTAAAAGGGATGCCTGCCAATCACAACTTAATTTAAGGTGAAATAGAGAAGAAATTAATATTGTTTTATGGTTTCTATAGTTTAAAGTTACTTTATAACATAAAGTTATATTATAAAATTAAAGTGACTTTATGAATTAAAAACGTCTTTATCCCACATTCCTAAAAGTACAAACACTCACCGACTTGAGAAGCTATAAAAGAAAAGGATATTCTTCTTCCCAGGAGATGTTATGAGATTTTCGGTACCATACTAAATCATGTGGCGTGGTTATGTTTTTAAAATGCTTTAAGGTGCATCTTAGTTCTGCTAAATCAAATTCATGTGAATAAGGAAAGGGACATAAGATTACATTATTGCATTTAAAGATGCTAAAAAGTAAAGGCACAAATAGTGTAGGGTGACTCGTCATTGCCTGGATGATGAGCCCAGCTTGCGTTGCTTTGCCTTATCTTCAGTTCCCCCGCTTGTCTTGTGTCCAACCACAGAATAGCCTGCTGCTCCATTCCTGCATGCGAGAGTTAGAAATGACGTTAGATCTCATAGATCTAAGCAATGACACGTCATCATGCACTATGAGTGCCCACATCTGCAAATATATAAGTTTGTTCCCCTTATACATCATAAGTGCTAGTCTATCAAAGATATCTGAGAAAGGAAGAAGTATTAAAGAAAAAACTCATATGCCATTTTTTTTATAATTAGTTTGCTTCCTATGCAGTTACAGGTGTCTATCATGTAGCACGTGGAGTTAAATGTGGCTCCCACAAGGGTAGAGCCCAGCGTGCTACAGGATAGCAAATAAACTATATTGGGACAGTAGCATCAAGCTGGTATACAACAAGATATAGTAAAAGTACAGTCCATACATTGAGTACAATATTGCTAAGCATTTCAAAAGAGCTGTCATAAAATCAATATTTAATATTTCAAGACAGGAATAAGCTCAAAATAATGACATGTTATGCCATCAAAGAAAGATGGAGAAGCATAGGGAAATGATTTTAAGACAGCTACAAAGGACAAGGTTATGTTCATCATGAAAAGAGAGCTGCTACAGGAAGGTGATAAAAAAAAGTAGTGGTCATAAAGCACAAAGAGCAATCAATGCAATGAAATCAAATCAGCTATGAGACAACCAGAGGCTACGTAAAGATACAAGTATAGCTTCAGCCCTATCTATCAATGGTGCTTTCATCTTGTTATCTGCATGCGTTAGAACATGAAAACCACAACATACAACTATTGCAACAATAACAGTGGTGGTCTCAGAGACGGTAGGACAGAGATAACTAGCATCTATTCCTGATGTGCATCAGCAAAAACATGTATGGTGCTTTCCAACATGAATAAGATAACAAAGTTTAAAGAATGAGTAATGCTGCTCGATACAGTTGGTTGTTCAAAGATGGAATAATCCTATTCAAGTGCCATAACAGCTATAGGAAGATAGTAACATCTGAAAGTACAATGTTATTTAGCTTTCAAAGCAATTTCAAGAGACCAATACAGTTCACGGAGGTCATAATGCGTATTCAAGCATGGACAGTGAATAAAATCTGAAAATCCTTTCATCATTATCGATGCAGATCATGTAAAGAAGCAATGAAAATAAAGCAAAATGAGAATCTTCAGCTGAGGTTTGAGCAATCAAAGCCATATATTTTATCAATTAGCAACATAATAACAATATAAAATGCAGATTTAATGAATAGAGGGCAGTCTAAGAAGCATTGGAAACCATCGTCACAGAGAATGCCAACCATATACAACAACCTCATACAAAGGTCTGGATCATAGCTGTTAACATAAGATAGTGGCCTCGAAGATCAGCATAGGGAATATGGATGATAATGGAGATCTCAAGGACTAGATTCTATTATTTTTTATTCTCAAAATAATGATCAGATATGTTCTATAAAAGCATTTTTCATTATTACAGTTAGAGACGAGTCTACTTCATGAATGCAACCAATATCATTGTTTTCAGCTATCAAAAGTGCATAGTCACGTCTCTTTTTCCAAAGAGTAGAACGAAAAGCCCTCAAAATATGTTTTTAAGCTTTCCAAAATGCCCAGATGCTAGCATACAAGCCACGTTAAAGAGCAAGAATATAGAGTTTTTGAACAATGGATCACATGATATTGAAAACCCTCAACTGTGTTAAACACAAGGAAGTTTTCCAGCAATAAACACAAAAAATCTTTCATTTTTTCATCTAAACCCAGCTTGATGGTGTTTTTAGTCCTCATACACGCCTATGTTTGGAGGAGTATATCCTAATAGAGGAATTCAGAGAGCTGGTTAAGGCGCTACTTCATTGAAAGCTTCAGATTTGTATGCGGATGTGCATGGCCGCTCAGTGTTAAAAGGAAAAAGAAAGAGCATTTCCAAAAATCTATGGATGGAAGCCAACAACAACAAAACCCTCATTCGAGCCAGCATGAGAACCCAATTTGTGAAAAATAATAACAGATACAAATTTTTGAGATACCTCAAAATGACATAAAGTAAATGCTCAGGGAAAATAAAATCATTTTTTCATTGTTGTCAGACAAAGCTCGAGTATAAAAAAGAGTTTTACGGGTGAAGAGCCTCAGCTCGCTCTAAGAAAATGGACCCTTTAGAACAAAGGTTCTCTTCTATGCAACCTTAAGAAAAAAAGAAGAATACACAGAGAAGGAAAAGGTTCTATTCACATGGTTTCAAAGTGCAGTTCGAGCATCAAAATTACCTGCAAACAGCCCCAATCTGCATACAAAGATCCGATAGTCCCATCTTTAAGCTTGAAAAGCTCAGTCAAACCTTCATGGCGATTGAAGAAGCAAAATACAACAAATGGCTTAAGAAAATCCTTTAAGAAAGTCCTTCAAACCTTTAGACAACGCACATAATGGCAATGAAGGCTTGCGTGAATATCTCGAAGCATTTTTCCAAGCTCTCAAACCCTCATCCATGGCGGCTGTAGCGACTCTCTTCCTCAAAGCAAAATGGCGAAAATAAAATGATTTTAGGGTTTGATAACCCTTTGTATAATTGCCAAAGGAAATGGCATTTTTTGCCTCATTCTTTCCTCATCTCCCTATGTTAATACCCCGTTGGTGAGTCCTTGGTTCAAAGTGTTCTTTCTCACTTTACCACTTTGTTTCCATGTTTTTTAGTAAACTATATTATTAAGATGGTATTATTTCATCATTTTATCAATATAGTTAGTGATAAAAATATAGTTTAGACTTTTAAAATTAAAATAAATATATATTTTTTGGACATCATTAATAATAATTATTATATAATTTAAAAATTTATTATTTTTAATAAATATATTATTTTAATAGTACTATTAAGTGGTTCTATCATCGCTTAATAAATATTATTAAAGTAATTACTATTTATTAAAATAATAAATTTTAAATTATATAATAATTATCATTAATTTAAGTATTAAATACTTTATGATTCATTTTATTTAAATGAATTATAAATCATTTAAATATTAAGGTACAAAATCAGATATTTATTTTACTTTTAAAAATCTAAGTGAGATATTTTGTAGAAACATGACCAAGTGTTAAGGTCATGGGGATGGGTTTGAAAGTTTGCAGCGAGTTATGACGTTTCAAGAGCTTTTATGAGTTTTTCAGGGATAAGACTGTATTTATGAGGTCATTTATGGTGATTTTTGAGGAGAGATAACTTTTGGGCCTTTTTTATGCCTTTTTGAAGTCGTTTGGGGGGCTTCAAATTGGCCTTGGAGGTTGAATCTGACCCAGAATTTATTGCTTTCAAGATGAAGTTGTTTCAAAATCGGATAAGTATGAGTTGAAGGCTCATTTGTAAGGAGTTTTTTTTCCCTTTAGCTTGCTGTTTTGTAACATTTTTTGAGTTCTTGACAGAGGCAACGTGTCTTTGTAACCTATTTTCAGAAAGATTATATAGATTTGTAACACCTTTTGACAGTGAAATTCAGCTTGTGCCTTTTTCTTTTTCTGTGTTTGTGTGTCATATATTGATGCCTTCTACAAAAGTATTCAGTCTTTTGCAGGCTGAAAGTTGTGTTGAGAATCAGTTTTAGATTGTGAGGAAGTTATTCTCCTTTAAGGAACTGTTATTTTATCCTTCTTACCAATTGCTGATGCAAGGATTGTGAGTTATTGAGTTGTGTAGGGAAGCTTTTTATTACTGATCATTTTGTGTGTTAATTATTTGTTAAATCTCAAAGATACAGTTTAGTGCATCACCTCTTAGAGTTAGATTTCAGCTTTCCTGTTATCCTTCTACCTCTTTTCCTCAACAAGCTTAGTTTAGGTGAGGTGTTAGCAATTTAAGTTGTCATTAGTGTAAATTCACAAACACCATGCACCGGTAAAAGCTCACTGGTCACTCATGTTACTTAGAAGACACCCGTAGACTAAAAACATAGTATATGCATCAGTAGATGAAGGAAAGGGGATACATCGGTAAACTGATCTAAGTACACAGTACCGGTGTCATAATTTATACAAGGGGTGAGCCGGGTATAAGTTTTACTGGTCTAAACTGCCTAAAGATCCGCTCCGGATTTTGCGGTGTAGTTTGAGTTAAAACCAAATTATACGGGACATCCACCGCTCTGAAGCGGAGTTTTCTTTTTAACAAGAATGAGCTTTATTTCTACGGATGTTCTGCAAGGTAAACTTTAGATCATAACGCATAGCTTTTTGCTACTTGCATGATTTATCATTGAGTTTACAGCCTGGCAGTTCTATGAGTTAAGGGTATCATTACGGTGAACTCTTGTATAAATACAGGTCATAGGACGCAAGAAAAGTGTTGTTGATAATTGGTGAATGGACTGAACAAAGGAGAGATACCTTCTGCGAGAAGTGCTACAGTCACAGAGGTGAAAGGGAATAGAGATCAATAGCCAGGCAAACCAGGAAAGATCAATAGGTATGATCTAATCAGACAATTAGTGTCATAATAGATCATTGCTTTTGCAAGGTGTGAAAGCAAGTTAAAATCCCCTTATCAGGGTGGACATAATCGGTTCTTTCTAAAATCCCCTAACAGGGTAACATCATTGTTGATGTTAAAAGAACTCTAACCAGGCGACTCTTAACAGGGTTAAGATCTTAACCGATCTTTTGGAAAATCCCTTAACCGGGTAGCACCTTAACTAGTTCTTTGTAAGTTCCTAACAGGGCGCCTTCATTTTGCACTAGTGAAGTTGTGAGCTCTGTCTCACCGTGGTTTTTTCCTTCTAACTGAAGTTTTGCACGTATATATCTTGTGTTGATCTGTGTACTTTTATAATTATGAATGTTTGTTTTTACTTTGCTTAGATTACAAGAAGTACTAAACAAGATTGGAATTGCAGTAGGAAATAGTTCTTACTGATTCACTCCTCCCTCTCAGTAACTGGTTAGTAATAACAATTGGTATCAGAGCCTAGTTCTCTATACTTAAAAGTTTAACAGCTTGAGAGAAAGATCATGGAGGGTTACCGGTATAAGAAATAGCTAGAGGAAGCCAACGACATTATTGCCTCTCTGGAGAATAGACTGAGGAGATCACTTGCAAAGAGAAAGGAGCTAGCTCTACACTTGAATGAGAGCAATGAAACCATTGATGAACTCTCTGGGCAGAGTGGATCTGATGAAGCTGAGGAGGTAGTATTCAAACTCATGGAAAAGAATCAGATCCTGACTGATCAGATCTCCAACCTTAAGAGGTAACAAGAGGATAATACCCTGAGGATGACTGAATTGATTGAGAAAAAGGGAAGAGCTGAAGATGAAAGGAATTCAGTAGTCAAGTCAATAACAGCCTCTGAGAAAGCAAGGAACCGGCCAGAAGAAGCTGTAGGAGCAAATGAGCTTATCATTCTGCAACTTCAAAAAGACATGCAGATTGTCACTCAAGAAAATGCCAACATGCAGAAAGGCTGACATGATAGGGATGAGGCATGCAAAAGATTGGCACTGGAATTGTATCAATTGAAGGAACAGATGAAAGAACTTGAAGAAAGAAATGAAACCCTGAGAAGATACAATGAGAGCTTGGTCAAGCTTGATGAGCAACTTAAAGCTCAAAGAAAGCATAAAGATCAAAGCGGTCTTGGATTCACCGGTGAAGTCACCAAAGAAACTGGTGAGTCTTCTAGAGCTAAGACAAGCAAGAAAGAAAAGAAGAAGTTGTTGGAACAAAAAGGTAAGAAGACCTTTAACACATCTTGCAATCATTGTGGGAAACCGGGTCATAGAACAAATAACTGCAGGAATGCATCTGTAAAGCCAAACGACAGCTACTGCAAGAAATGTTGCAAGTTTGGCCACAAGACCAATGAATGCTGGTCCAGCCCCACATCGGTGTCCATTGGAAGCAGGGGAAGCTTCAAGGGCTACTGCTATGCATGCAACAAATTCAGACACAAGGCTAAAGAATGCAGATCGAAGACTATGGCATTCAGATCCCCAAGACTAGTATTTACCAAGAGAAACAAGAACTGGAGCACAACAAACTGTGCAAATTGTGGAACACAAAGCCACAATGACTCATGGTGCAAATCACCCAATACACGAAGGGTGAACCCATGGAAGGCAACTGGGATAGTCTGCTATCATTGCAACAAAGTTGGACACCTAGCAAAAGATTGCAGGAACCAGTCATCCAACAAGAAGAAAGAACTGGTCAAACCGGTAGAGAAGATCAACAAGGAAGAGAAGACTGAGAAAACAGTCAGACAAATTTGGTTCAAAAAGGAATCAAAGAGCTCCGTTGAGGAGAAGACAGAGGAAAGATCATCATTTGCAGATGGTGATCTCTTCAGCAAACTGAGCCATAAAGGCCTAGAGGGAACCGGTAGACAATCTACCGTTCCCGGTAAGACTGATGAGAATTGGACTCACTCAGTCTACAAGGATAACCGGTCAGGTAAGCAAAACTCAATCGAGGACTTCCAAACTGAAAAAGCCGGATCACGGGTTGGAAAAAATGGAAAGAAAAGTTAGGTAAGACATTTATTACTGTAGCCATTTAATGAATAGTTACCATTTGGTAATTACCATTATGACCTAACCCTATAAAAGAAAGGAGAATTACTCAAGTTTTTACTTTGCTTACTTTGTGATTTATGAATTCTTGTGCTAAGTATCATTCTCGCGCTTTGATCACTGAGAATTACTGTCTGTAATACCGATCTAAGCTACTTTCTACAAGTTATCTGTTAGGAAGAAATGACCTAATCATCCGCTATTGTGAAATTGATCAAGGGAGATCAAGTGGATTGACCTGCATACGATATTGCACTAGTTCAGAACAGAGAGAATGACATGGCTGGAGTGCTCTTGTCTGTACCAGAAGGAGTCTTCTTAACCGAAGATGTCATGACGTTCATCCACGCCAAGCAGGAAGAACTTGGCAAAACATACATTTAGGGTGAGTATGTCTCCCTGTGTGAAAATGGAAGATTGCAAGATCGATACGCAAGGCTAGTGTCGTCCGGTCTTATCAATGGAGTCACCTATCCGACCATCTTCCAACCTGACTGGATTCGACTAGTCCTCAGTCGAGTGCATGATCTAGGGTTTTGGCTACAAAAGGGAGCAGTTATAGAGATAACCAAGGATGACATACATCAAGTCATTAGTTATAGTCAAGTAGGGGAAGCCCTGACACTGCGAACCATAGCAAATGCAATCGTCACCAAGTTGACGAAATCCAAATCCGATGGTTGTCTCATGACTGTGAACGACATCGAAGATGATGGGGTTTGGTTTTCTTCTGCGGTGATAGGCTATAAGGTCTATCAGTCCAGCAACTTGAACAACATACCGGGAGGAGCCATACATGCATCTCTCACCGGATTATGGACGACAACGCCCAATAGATATCTACGGAATGCTTCGAGGGTAGATATTCGAGAACATGAAGAAGCTCGGTGTTGTCAGGAAAAAATCGATGAAGTACAGGACCCTGTTAGTGTGTCTTTACTTCTATTACTAGAACTTCTTTCCGGGCATTGGCAAGGTGACATGGAAGACCGATAGACCGGTCATGCACCAGAGAGCTGATTTGGCCAACCAACTGGGAAACCAGTTAAGCAATGTAATGAATGAATATTTTGAAGCCTTTCAATTAAGGATGCATTGGAGGGAGCGGATACCATGATCAATCATTGAAGAATACAAGGATGATGTGTGTTTTCTGGTTTCCACCGATCATTGCATAATACAAGCAGTGGAACCAAGAACAGAGTATGCTCCTGAGCTTGGATATGAGATCACTTCCAAGATTGCTAAGGCATATGCTGATCCCCTAAATGAAGCAAGATTGGATCTCTCTGCAAACCGGTTCAGCACGTTCTCAGAGATTTTAGTGAATCTGAAAAAGAGGGCACCGATCAAGAATGTTTACAAGAGGACCCCCACACCAAAGAAGAAAGCGGCCACCAAGCATGTGAAGAATCGAATATGGCTATTCATGAATTCTCAATATTTATTTAAAAATATCTGCAGCTTATTGGTAATAATACTCATGCGAAACAATTCTGAAACTATTCAATTGAAGTATCGAATTGCAGACAAAGGTTTTCTTTAAATTATCATCAAATGTAATTTTATTCAGCTAACTAAACATAAAAATCTCATGTACAAAATTTATAAGGCACCTGGAACTGATAATGCACTCACACTAATACTCCTGCTGCATAATTGAAACCGCCACCTTGAAGGAATTGCACGTGATTGCAAGTTAGCAATACGTATAGGAACCAACGTTGAATGCCATGCTCATGAACTATGCGGCTGATTGTAATTCCCAATGCCAAAGCACTCCAGCCAATGACACAGATCCAAAATTTGATATTCCACCCAGACTTCACTCATGTGAACAGAAATGAACAATCTCTGCTCGGTTTTTAATCTTCACGTGCCTGGGAAAGGGTTGACGCCAATGCCGTAGTAGGAAATTCGCATCCAAGAAATGCGACTCCTAATATATTTTAAAATCGCTGCTCCACGATAATTTCCAGCTCTCAAATAATCCACTATCTTTGATTGCCCAAATACTTTCGATACTCAGTAAAGATGTAACTAGCTTCTGTCTAAATAAACCAGCACCTTGAATTGATTGAATTCAGAACACAATTACATCAGCAAAGTCGAATTCCAGAATTGAAGCTTTCATTAATCCGATATACGGCAGCATCGAATTGAGATCACCAAAATAATTAGATGTAAAATTCACCACCGACAGAAGATGGCTCAAATTACGAGATGAGGAATCAGTCCTCGAAACCCTAGCCAGGATTTGTCTTCTTCCCAAATTCCAAGAAAAATAATGATTGCATAAGATAATAAAGTGCTTTTTCGAGTAGAATATATAGGCTTTTTGGAAAAAGCAATTTTAAATATTTTCACTTAATTGGCTTTAAAAAATAACTTCACTTTATAACATAAAGTTATAAAGTCATAAGTTATTAAATTAAATCAAAATAATTTAATTTAATAACACATTTAAAATATAAGCCACTAAACTGTCTGACTGCAATCAACGAACTTTTGACAAAGCACCAAGTCCAACTGCCCAACTAGGAATAGGCAGTGCCGTGCCAGAAATAGCCACTGCTAAAAATAGACTTACCAAAAATAGTAAATCTGTCCCAGAAACTCCCAGAGACCCTCAAAACATACTGTCAACTCACGAGGGTCGCATTGATGAACTGACTAAGCTGAATTGCAGAGACTTGCTAAATCAGGGACATTACAGTCCTCCCTCCCTAAGATTGCTTGTCCCCAAGCAATCGCAATCCCGGGTGCTGCAGAATATCCTCAGGCTCCCAAGTGGCATCCTCATCAGGAAGTCCGTGCGACTTCACCAAAAACTCTCTAACAACTCTACGCTGCAGATGCCTCTCCCTGGTCTCCAAAATAGCCTCAGGGACCAACTCCAATCTGCTCTCATCATCCAAGGGAGGTAACGTAGAAGATGGTACAACATGCTGACCCAATGCCTTCTTGAGGCGTGAGACGTGGAAAACATTATGAACCTTGCTATCAGGAGGTAAATCCAGCTCATATGCAACCTCTCCCACCCAGTGAACTACACAGAAAGGTCCATAGTAACAGGGCTTGAGCTTCTCAGCTCCGCGCTTCTTGATAGAAGACTGCCTGTAGGGCTGTAGCATCAAATAAACCATATCATCCACCTGAAAAGAACGAGCAGTCCTCCTCTGATCAGCGTACTGCTTCTGCTGATTCTGAGCCCGCTGAATATTATCTTTTAATGTCTGCATGATATCGTGACCATCCTGTAACATATCCCTAGCACTGGGCTCTCGACTGTCACTGCATAATAAATCCATGAAACTAGGTGGATCATACCCATACAAAGCCCGGAATGGTGACATCTGAATAGTCATGTGATGAGTGGAATTATAACAAAACTCACACAAATGTATCCACTTCACCCAAGCCCACTGTTGAGAAGAAACATAATTCCGCAGATAGCCCTCCACCCATTTATTCACTATCTCAGTCTGACCATCCGTTTGGGGGTGGTAACTAGTGCTGGGAGTCAATTTCGTTCCACATAACCGGAAAAGCTCCTGCCAGAAATGACTCATAAAGAGGCTATCACGATTGCTCACAATAGTCCGGGGCAAATCATGTAATTTGAATACCTCCCAGGAAAATAACTTAGCTAACTGAACAGCTGAGAAAGTGGTGGTAATCGGAAAGAAATGGGCATACCTGGTAAGACAATCTACCACCACGAAAATACAGTCTCTACCTTGGGCTTTCGGCAAACCCACAATAAAATCCATACGTAAACAAGCCCACTTCCGTTCAGGAATGGGAAGTGGCTGTAACAACCCGGCCGGATAAGTATGCTCTTGTTTGTTCTGTTGACAAACAGAGCACTCACGGACATACTACTGAACATCTGTCTTCAGCCCCTTCCAAGTGAACCTCTCACGAATCTACCTATAGGTCTTAAAGAAACCTGGATGTCCTGCCAAGGGCGAATCATGGAAAGCCTGAAAAATGATCTGTCTGACACTAGACCTAGGGACTAAATATATCCTCTCCTTGTAAATGATCAGCTCATTCACAAGTGTATAATCATTGTCCTGTACACTGCCATCAACAATACTAGAGGCCCACTGATCACGAGCATACTCTGCAACAATCAGATGTCTCCAATCCTCAGCTATCTCTGAAATCACGCACAAGTGTTGTCTCCGTGAAAGGGCATCAGCTACCACATTTTGAGTACATTTGATATAAGAAATATCAAAGTCATAGGACTGCAACTTGCTAACCCACTTCTATTGTCTCTCATTAAGATCACGTTGCCCGAGGAAATGATTCAAGCTGTTATGATTAGTTTTAATACAAAATTTGCTCCCTACCAGGTACTGCCTGAATTTGGCCAAGGCATGCATAATGGCCAACATTTCCTTGTCATAAATACTAAACAGCCTCTCAGGACCCCTGAGCTTACGACTCTTAAAAACAATAGGGTGGCGATCCTGTGATAGCACTGCGCCAATACGTTCCCTTGAGGCATCACAATGCAACTCGAAGGGTCTCATGAAATCCGGTAGTGCCAAAACCGGGCATGTAGTCATGATCACGTTGAACTTCTCAAAACACTCCTGAGCTTGATCAGTCCAAATAAAAGCACCCTTACGAGTTAAATTAGTAAGCAGCACTGCATGTCTAGAGAAACCTAACATGAATCTCCGATAGAAAGCACATAAACCAATGAATCCCCTCAGTTGTGTCAAGTTTCCTGGTGTAGGCCACTCCAAAATAGCACGAACCTTGTCCGGGTCAATGCGAACTCCCTTTGCGCTGATGATATGCCCCAAATACAGTAACTTTGTTATGCCTAAAGCACACTTGGACTCCTTGGCAAACAACGAGGCCTCATCAAGAATGCCAAGTACTGTATCCAAATGTGCTACATGCTCATCCCAAGTCTTATTATAGACTAATATGTCGTCAAAGAAAACAAGAACAAATCTCTGCAACTGGCCATGGAAGACTCTGTTCATAGTAGACTGAAATGTAGTGGTAGCATTAGTCAAACCGAAAGGCATGACTAGAAACTCAAAATGGCCACAATGACACGTGAATGCCGTCTTCTCCACATCCTGCTTTCTAACTCTGATCTAATGGTATCCGGATCTCAAGTCAATCTTGGAGAAGTATTTGGCCCCATGTAACTCATCAACAAGCTCATCAATACGAGGAATTGCGTACCGGTTTTTAATAGTTTTCTTGTTCAGCATCCGGTAATCTATACACATTTTGAGTGTCCCATCCTTTTTCTTCACCAAAACAACTGATGAAGCAAAGGGAGACTTACTCGGCCTAATATGTCCCATAGCAAGCAGCTTCTGAATGGTCTTTTCAATCTCTTCCTTCAATCGCTTAGGGTGCCAGTAAGGAGTAATCATGATGGGCTTAGTGCCCTCTAACTCAATAATGTGTTCAATTCCTCTGTTAGGTGGTCTGCCATAAGGTAAATCATTAAACACCTTGGAGTGTTTAATTCTGAGCTGCTGAATATCCGGATGATAAGCTGGCCCATCTGTGTTATCTGATGTAGACAACACCCTACACTCTGTTGCCCAATCAATAACATCATTATGCTTTACCAAATGCTGCATACGGTTGTAGGAAATAGTCTTCAAATCACCACCCTGAATGGCCTTAAGAATGTGTCTTACCATCCTTGATGAACCTCAATTCCATCCTTTCCGTATTCATGTAGATATCTTTAAGTGAATGCAACCAGCTCATGCCAAGGACTGTATTTGTGCTGCCCATGTCAACCACATAAAAATCTGCCTTGAAGGAATAATTATTCAACTTTACAGGAAGCTCAGGAATCTTTTTATTTCACTTGAGAGAATAACCATCAGCTATTTGTACTCTAAGTCCTTCAAAATCTTCAGTTTCAAATCCCCTCTTGGCCACCAAATGAGAGTCAATAAAATTATGAGTAGCTTCTGTGTCAAAGAGAGCAATGACTCGCTGCCCTGCCAAGAGACCATGCATTCTAAAGGAGTCTTCATTTTTCATGCTCGTGACGTACACAACCTTAAAATTAGAATTACCCACCTGTTCATCATCATTAACTGGAACCTCATGTGAATCATGCTCATCATCAACTCGCTGTCCCGAAAAATCAGAATCATCTTCATCATCATAAAACCACTCCATCATCTTATTCTTTCCCTTTGGTTTCAAGGGACAATCATGATTCAAATCATAGGGCCCTCTACAATGAAAACATAATTTCCTTCTCCTTAGATCATTCAAGGTCTCTTGATCCAAGGGACCTATTGTAGGATGACTAGAATCAACTCTATCATCCCTTTTAGGCGCTGTCCTATCATAGGAAGTATTGGGAGGTCTCGCAGCAAATCTATTCCATGGAGTAGATGCTTCCAAATTCTTTGCTTTTTTCATAGCTTCTTGCAAGGTAGGTGGGTCCAAGGACTTAACCCATCCTCTGGTAGGCTCCATCAGCCCCTCCAGAAAGAGCATAACTCTCCTCCTCTCTGAAATGTCATAAACCATAATAGACAACTACTGAAACTCACTGATAAAAGTCTCCAGGTTACCTGTTTGTTGCAATTGAGCCAACTCTTTGAAATATGTTTCAAGGTCCTTATCAAACCTTTCTATCAATCTATCCAAGAACTCCTGATAATAAAAAATCTGGTCGTGTCGAAGTGACACCAACCCATGGTACCACCAGTCATGGGCTATACCATCCAGATGTAGCACAGCAAAGCGAATGGCGTCCTCGTCAGACATAGGATGTAAAGAAAAATAAGTGTCCAACTTGTGAACCCAAGCTCGTGCTGTCACCTTACCACTGCCATCATAATGATCCAGAATCATCTTGTTGGTTTCCTGGCACAAATCTATATCCCTAGGCTTCTGTCTGTCAAGTACAGGCCTACCTCTAGTGTGCTCACGTTTTTGTGAAAGAAACTTGTCAAAATTCAAATTTTGTTTTATTGCATGTGGTAAAGCATCCCACTCAGCATAATGTGCAACAATATCGTCTACAAACGGGGCGGCCTCAGACTTAGTGCTAACCGCATCCCCCTCAGGTCTCAAAAATACAGGACGTTGTGGCCTATCATAAACACTAGCATACCCTGCTCTGTGATGTCTGTCCTCCTGCCTAGGATGATCCTTAGCTCTCATCTTGTCACCCACATGTGACCTGTCATTTGCTCTAGATCGATGAGAACTAGTTGAAGCACTCCGAGCGCCTCTATCTCGGCCATGATCAACAAGGATTGTCATACGCTGTAATGTATCAGATAACTACTGTAGTACAGTAGCAACATGATGCTAACCGTCTGCAATCCCTCGAAAAGCATCACGGGCTTCTCTATCAAGTTCCGAAGCAGTAGTGGCATCCCTCTATTCTGAACCATCTGCATTACCTGAACCACCCGCATTACCTGAACCACCTGCACCCCTGTCTCCTATACTGCCAAACTGTATCTCAAGTTCTCCCTCACCAGGAGGAGAATTAGGACCTCTGCGGGAGTAGTACATACCAGGTCTAAACCTTTGTGCCATGCTGAACCCAAATTACCCTGCAGGCTGGCAAGAATTTGGCTCTGAGACCATTGTGAAGAACCGAATATGGCTATTCTTGAATTCTCAATATTTATTTAAAAATATCTGCAGCTTATTGGTAATAATGCTCATGCGAAACAATTCTGAAACTATTCAATTGAAGTATCGAATTGCAAACAAAGGTTTTCTTTAAATTATCATCAACTGTAATTTTATTCAGCTAACTAAACATAAACATCTCATGTATGAAATTTATAAGGCACCTGGAACTGATAATGCACTCACACTAATACTCCTGCTGCATAATTGAAACCGCCACCTTGAAGGAACTGCACGTGATTGCAAGTTAGCAATACGTATAGGAACTAGCGTTGAATGCCATGCTCATGAACTATGTGGCTGACTGTAATTCCCAAATCCAAAGCACTCCAACCAATGACGCAGATCCAGAATTTGATATTCTGCCCAGACTTCGCTCACGTGAACATAAATGAATAATCTCTGCTTGGTTTTTAATCTTCACGTGCCTGGGAAAGGGTTGACGCCAATGCCATAGCAGGAAATACGCATCCAAGAAATGCGACTCCTAATATATTTTAAAATCGATGCTCCACGATAATTTCCAGCTCTCAAATAATCCACTATCTTTGATTGCCCAAATACTTTCGATACTCAGTAAAGATGTAACCAGCTTCCGTCTAAATAAACCAGTACCTTGAATTGATTGAATTCAGAACACAATTACATCAGCAAAGTCGAATTCTAGAATTGAAGCTTTCATCAATTCGATATACAACAGCATCGAATTGAGATCACCAAAATAATCAGATGTAAAATTCACCACCGACAGAAGATGGCTGAAATTACGAGATGAGGAATCAATCCTTGAAACCCTAGCTAGGATTTGTCTTCTTCCCAAATTCCAAGAAAAATAATGATTGCATAAGATGACAAAAGTGCTTTTTCGAGTAGAATATATAGGCTTTTTGGAAAAAACACTTTTTAATATTTTCACTTAATTGGCTTTAAAAAATAACTCCACTTTATAACATAAAGTTATAAAGTCATAAGTTATTAAATTAAATTAAAATAATTTAATTTAATAACACATTTAAAATATAAGCCACTGAACTGTCTGACTGCAATCAATGAACTTCTGACAAAGCACCAGGTCCAACTGTCGAACTAGGAATAGGCACTGCCCTGCTAGAAATAGCCACTGTTAAAAATAGATGTACCAAAAATAGTAAATTCATCCCAGAAACTCCCAAAGACCCTCAAAACACATTGTCAGCTCACAAGGGTCGCATTGATGAATTGACTAAGCTCAACTGCAGAGACTTGCTAAATCAGGGACATTACAGAGCAACCCAAGGCTCAAAAGAAGAAGGCGAAACCGGTATCTGCTACTCAAGAAGTAGAACAAGAGGAGTTAGACTCAGAAGATACAGTTCCTTTAATCAAAAGGAAGAGAGGATCAAGCAAACCGGTAAAGGAGGATCCACCAAGAAAAGCCAAGCTCTCAACTGATGAATATGTGGCTTTACTGAGAGAAATCGGGGGAATGAGTTCAGTAGTGTCAAAATACAAGTTTGCTAATGAAGAAGATAGGAGAAAGATTGAAGAAGGGGTTGTGCACTGCCTTCACAAATTTAATCTGCATCCTACCGAACTTACTAGAGTTGTACCAAAGGATCTCCTAGATATAATTGAAGCCAGATGGGAAGCTTCAATGGAAAGAGAGGAGTTGAGGATTTGAGCTCTTCTAGAGGTTTAGAATCACCTCACACTAGAAGCCACAGAACAAGCTAAACTCCATCACTAAACCTTCTTAACAAAAAGGAGGGTCGGTCTCATGCTGGTTGGTCAAGCTGAAAAAGTGCATGATGAAGGAGTAGAAATGTGGACCAAACTTCTTCAGAGCCAGCAGAAAGCAGAGGAAGCTCGACGAAGAGCAACAATTCCACCGGTTGCTGACACTGGTAAAGGGAAAGGAGTGCTTGGAGCTGAAGCACCAATAATAGTGGACATCACAAATGACAAAAGCAACGAGCCTGCATGACTAGCCGTTCTCATCTCTCCGAGAAAAGATAACACTAAACCTATGACAGTCAATGATATAGTTGATGAAGTAATGGACTTTGGGATAGTAGACAATGCTTCCAAGTGGTATAGTGTGTTAGAAGAAGACGATAAAAAGGGAGTCATAATAGCAATAGTGGAAACATTTCTAGACTATCATACAACTCTAAGGGACTACAGGTCAAAGTTTCCACCGGACTTGAATTCTAGGATTCAAGCCAAATGGAGAGCCGGTGTAGGAATAAATACAAGAATAAGTAGATAAACCTTGACTCAAGTAAGACCAGGGCTAAGTGGAGACCGAATAAAGCTTCTATTAGAAGAAGCATCAATGAATTTGCAACCCGGAATCAGAGTTGCCAAAATAATAAATGGACTTCATAAAGAGGTCTATGAAGAGACCCTAGATTTCTGGAAAAAGTATGACTTCAGTACCTTGGACAATTTAGGTCCTCAGGATCAAGCTGAACAGTTACAAGCACCAGGGTCAAATTCACCACTGGTGAATCTGCCACCGGAATGGAAAAAGGTCAAACAGAAGAATTCACAGCTAGTGAACAAATAAATGTTGAACAAGAGATAGAGATTGAAGTACTGATGGGTGAACTTCATACAGCTGCAAAGCAACTGAATGCACTACATCAACAAGAACAGAATATAGAGGTTGAAGAGCTACTAGAAGCTGATGTTCAGGCCGAGGATGAACCACCTGCCAAAGAAGACCTACCGGAAGAAGAGGTTCAACCAGAAACTAAAGCTCAACAAGAAGCTGAAGAGAATAAGGGACAAGAGGAAGAAATCCCAGTCCACACTGAGCAAGCTCAACCAGAGCAAGAGCAAAGGCAATAGGAACAAGCAGACATACGAAGCTCATCATCTAAGAGGAAGTTGTCATTTGCCGAAGTGAAGGAAGCTAAGAAGAGTAAGGTCACCGATACAGTGGTAGACATCAATAAGATGTCAACAAGACAACTAAAAGTGCTGACCAAAAGGAAACAGGACATGGTCCTGACTACAGTAAAGAACATTTTGAGCAATTTTGTACCAGACGCTAACCTAGATGAAGATGAACCGGTCATCGATCAGTTAGAAGTTTTGGCACATGCAATCGTTGAGGATCTCACTGATCCATAAATAGTGGCAATTGACCATTATGAAAAGAAAAGAGTGGAGATTCTCCACAAACAGGTTGAAGAAATCAAGGTTAATGTGACTACTAACCTGAGAGTGTTGCAACAACAACTACAAGTGGCAGGAAGTTTGATGTCCAAGACTTCAAACTTTGATTTATTTTTGCAAGATCTAACAGAAAAGTCTGCCAAGACCACAAAGGACATTAGAGCTTTATATTCCCAATTCGACATAAAGAATAAATCTGCAACACATTTTAGCAGAGAAATGACAAGTTTGACTCTTGTCAAAAGGAAGACTGTAGAAGAGGAAAACAAGAGAATCCAGGACATTGTTGGATTTCAGCTATTTTTAGCCCCAACATTTGACTCCATGCAGCACACTGCCACAACAATAGAGGCTTTGATAAATGAACCGGATTACAAAACTGTGGAAGATATGGAGAACATTGTTTCTCTTAAGGGCCCAAAAAAACATAGAATATATAACCGGTTAGTGGGCACCATTTCTTTCCTCTGCCAAAACAGTTTATAAGGATATCTTCACCAAACTTCAAACGTGAAGAGAAGCATAACCCTTTGTCAGATGGAGGCAAAATGGGGAAGAAGAAGCAGTATAGAGCAAAGGATATAGCAAGGGAAATGGGAAGTGGAGCAAGAGTCAGACAACAGAGGAAAGAGCAGACCAGAGCAGATCAGAACAGGAACAGGATAGAATAGCTTCAGTCACTCAACCACTGGATCACTTAGACAGGGAAGTCTGGAACACAAGGGAAGTATGCTACAAAGGAAAGAACAGTCTACAAGACCAAGGTATAAATTGTCACAAGTGAGTATGGTTTTGTGTATGGTTTTGCCACCAATGACAAAGGGTAAGATTGTTAGCAATTTAAGTTGTCATTATTGTAAATTCACAAACACCATGCATCGGTAAAAGCTCACCGATCACTCACGTTACTTAGAAGACACCGGTAGACTAAAAACATAGTATATGCATCGGTAGATGAAGGAAAGGGGATACACCAGTAAACTGATCTAAGTACACAGTACCGGTCTCATAATTTATATAAGGGGTGAACCGGGTATAAGTTGTACTGGTCTAAACTGCCTAAAGATCCGCTCCGGATTTTGTGGTGCAGTTTGAGTTAAAATAAATTATACGGGACATCCACCACTCTAAAGTGGAGTTAGCTTTTTATCAGGAGTTAGCTTTATTTCTACGGATATTTTGCAAGGTAAACTTCAGATCATAACGCATAACTTTTTGCTACTTGCATGATTTATTGTTGAGTTTACAGCCTGACAGTTTTATGAGTTAAGGGTATCATTACGGTGAACTCTTGTATAAATATAGGTCATAGGACTCAAGAAAAGTGTTGTTGATAATTGGTGAATGCACAGAACAGAGGAGAGATACCTTTTGCGAGAAATGCTATAGTCACAAAGGTGAAAGGGAATAGAGATTAACAACCAGGCAAACCGAGAAAGATCAACAGGTATGATCTAATCAGACAATCAGTGTCATAATAGATCATTGCTTTTGTAAGGTGTGAAAGCAAGTTAAAATCCTTCTATCAGGATGGACCTAATCGGTTCTTTGTAAAATCCCCTAACAAGATAACATCATTGTTGGTGTTAAAAGTCCTCTAACCAAGCGACTCTTAATAGGTTAAGATCTTAACCGATCTTTTGGAAAATCCCTTAACCGGGTAGCACCTTAACCAGTGCTTTGTAAGCTCCTAACAGGGTGCCTTCATTTTGCAGTAGTGAAGTTCTGAGCTCTGTCTCACCGTGGTTTTTTCCTTCTAATTGAGGGTTTCCACGTATATATCTTGTGTTGATCTGTGTACTTTTATAGTTATGAATGTTTGTTTTTACTTTGCTTAGATTACAAGAAGTACTAAACAAGATTGGAATTGTAGTAGGAAATAGTTCTTACTAATTCACCGCCCCTTCTCAGTAATCGGTTAGTAATAACATGAGGTACCAGATAGGAAGCCGACCTTCATCTAGAGATCCATTCCAGCTATAGGTTACCCACAACCTTGGTTTGTTTCCATGTTCCTCAAAATTAGTCAAGTAGTTTTGGCAAATTGATTAGAGTGCAAGTTTTGAGTGATAACAGTTTTTGTCATGCCTGGTGGGACTAGTGACTGAATTTTCAGCCATTTTTACGATATCTTTTCTATTGTTAGTGTGTACAACAATATTTTCAACTTGAAGGAGGTTTAAAAACTTACATACTTGGCGACTCTGAGCTTTGGAAGGCAGAACCAGTATATCATATGAGAAGAGTGCAAACAAGGAGCAACTCTTCATTTTTTGAATATTTATAGCTATCTCCACTTAGGAGAAGAGGGAGAGCAATTGAAAAGCCCAAAAGGCCATTGGTTTATACAAGAAGAGCTAGGTCTACCCTTGTTGCAGCAAGAAGTAACATTGTTGTTCCTGTTAAGATTGTTACTCAAACTGCTGTTCCGGTTTTCACTGCTCCAAGAGGTCAAACCTTGCAGATTCCAATGGCAGTTCAGAGGAACCAGCCTTTCGTTTCATTCAATCAAGGAAGCCCTCTGAATCTAGCTCAACATGATGTCATTCTTGTTGCTGCATTAAAAAGTTTACCATATTTTACAGGTGATGATCAAACCACCCCAGTTGAGCACATAAAAGATGTAGCTAATCTTTGTGCCTCGCACCATGTTACAAAAGATAATATTGTCATGAGGTTGTTGGCTGCATCATTCAAAGGAAAAGCTTTGCAGTGGTTTAGAAGGCTAGCGGTGGGTTCTATCACTGATTGGGACCAACTGGGTATTGAACTTTGCAAGTTCTTTGAAGATCAATCAGATTATCTGTCTCTGGTAGAGCAGCTGTCCGCCATTAAGAGGGCCCCCCATGAGCAAGTAACAGACTTTAACTTCCATTTTCAAAGGACGTGGTAGAGAATTCCTCAACAGTAAGACCCTCTGCTGATCACGAATTTCTATATTTTCTAACGGGTTTCAATAGTGATATAGTGGTCATGAGACAATCCATGGGAGGTGCTACACTCCCAGACGCTTATGACATGGCTGTGAGAGCTGAAAACAACCTTATACAAGTTGAAAAAATTGCCCTAAGACCTCCCATGCCAATTTTTCTAGTAGCTCCTGTAGTTCAATCATTAATACCCTTGCAAGCAGCCCCTTTAGTTGTTATCCTGGCAGTGCCAGCATTACAACGCCTAATACAACCCAATAATCAAGGGAGTGCCCTTCTAGCTCAATCTGCGAATTTATAGGAGAATAAGGGTATCTTACAAGCTTTTGGTAATGAAATTGTGAACAAAAAAAGCAACAAAGTCAAAGTTATAAGCCATACCAGCCTTCTTATCAACCCCAGTACCAACAAAATTAGGGCAGTAGACCTGTTTATCAGCCAAATAACCAAGGCCAAAGACCAAATCTTAATAAAAGGCCTTACCAACCTTATAGTCCCAATGTCGCTAGCACTTCAAAGGAGCTGGTCCCCACTCAAAACAACTTGGTGCAGGATTATGAGTGGTGTTTTCCATGTAATCAATAGTACAATCAAAGTAATTGCACAAATGGGGTTATAAATCAGGCCTTAATGGTTCAAAATGTTTTAAATTCACAAACTGATGGTTCTAATGAAGCCGCTTTACAACAACATGAAGGCAGGCCACTAGAGACAACGCTCTTGAATTGGCAAGATGATGATTTTTGTGGCATAAATCAGGTTGTTCTCTCTGTTGTAAACAACACCAGAACCAAAAAGAGGGCAATAGAGAGTGAGGCAGCAAGTTGGTGGGCCGTCTAATGCTGAGAGTGTGTGGATTTTTCCAAAGGGATCACCTTCAACAAGCAAAGAACAACCTATGATTCCAATACAACCAACTGCTGTTAACATTGATGCTGTTGCTACAAAGGCCCAATCTAAGGTTAGTACGACTTCTTTTAATATTCTGGATCACATGAAGAAGGCAAATGTATCTATTTCCATGCGGGATTCTTTGGGTATTCCAGGTCAAAAAGACCTTTTGCAATCAACTTTATCGGGTTGAAGTCTTTCTAGTAAGCCCGAAAGCGAAGAGACTAAAGTTGTAATGACTAATGCTATTGTAAAAGAAAATGAACAACAGGTCCCAACAGTTAAACCCCCACCCTTTTATGTATCTCTGGTCATAGGAAAACACCTAGTCCCCAACTGCATGATTGAATCAAGTGTAAGTACTTCGATAATGCCCAAACAAATCGTAGACAAGCTGGGTATCAAGTACGAGCTGCTTGAAAAGGGAGTTGTACAGTTAGACGGGACTGCTGTTAATACCATAGGAGTCATTAAGAATCTTGATTTGACCTTGCAGGCTTGTTCAAACTTCTCTATCCTGCAAGATATTTATGTCATAGAGTACTCTCCTTATTTTACTATATATTTATAAAGGGATTTCACTTCGAAGATTGGGGGATACTTATCCTTTGATTGGTCACATATGTTTTTTAGAACCAGGTATGGCACCAAAGTTACCATAAAATCAGAGCCTCTAGCCAAAGCTAATATTGAGCCTTACTCCCGAAGCCTCATTAATGCCAACTTGCTTGCAAGTGAAGGAGAGGAGCAACCAGTTGTTCAGGAGGGCAATACTCAAACATAGGCCATTCCAGATATTCTTCTTGATGAATGGGCTTTTCGAAATCAAGCAGAAAGTCCATGTGAGCATGTAGGACATGCCGGTTTGGGCATATACTCAATTCATGAGGCTGATTCATTTATACTCAACGTAGAAAAAGGTGCTGAACAATAGTTTGGCCAGCAAGGTAATCAGTTATGGGAGTTATTTTTTGATGGTGTGAGGAACACAGTAGGAGCTAGTGGAGGTTGCATGTTGGTTTCCCAAAGTAATGAGAGGTATTTTTCAGCTTTTCGTTTCTATTTCAGTTGTTCAAATAACACTGCTGAGTATGAAGCCTTGATCCATTGCTTGGAATGGGCAAGGAGAATTGGTATTAGCTGTTTAAAGGTGTATGGGGACAATGAGTTAATAGTCAATTAGGTGGGAAACCAAAATGTTACCAAGAATGAGCTGCTTAAATCTTACAAACATAGGGTATGGGATCTTCTTGATAGTTTTGAGGCCTTTAATCTGATTTTCATACCCAGAAATCAGAATAAACATGCCGAAAGATTGGCTGCTATTGGTGCTGAATTCGACATTCCAAAGGAGATTAGCAGCGAAAAAACCAACTAGCATGTCAAGGTCATTATTAGACCTGTTGTACCTGATAATAATACACATTGGCAAGTATTTGAAAGTGGCCAGCAAATAGTCAATTTTTTAAGAGAGGAAGCTGAATTTTGGCATGCCAACCAGGAGAAGTTTCAACAACAATATGATGGCCAGATCATTCAACTAAAAAACAAAAAGATGCCAAAGGGTTTGGTCACCCTTGGGTCCATTTTCAATACTGATGACGAGACTAGAAGGTCAAAAGCCAGCATGCAAGTTCAACAGGAACACTATGAAGAGGTTGAGGTATTTAAGGGAAAATTGCTCAAGCTGGGTAAGGTATGTACGACAAAGGAACAACGTTCATTTATTCAGCTTTTTCAAGAATTTAGTGATGTTTTCGAATGGGAGTATACTGATTTGAAGGGGTTTAATTCCCAACTTACTCAACACACTTTCGAGCTTGAACTTAATGCTAAAGCAGTAAGACAAAAACAAAGGCCATTTAACCCAAAGTTGGAACAACTTATGCAAAAGGAATTAAACAAGCTGATTGAAAGCAGTATTATTTTTCCAATTAAACATACTTCTTGGGTCTCAAACCTTGTGCCAATCAGAAAAAAGAGTGGCGAAATAAGGTTGTGTGTTGACTTTCGAGATTTAAATAGAGTGTCATTGAAAGGCCGACATCCCTTGCCTTCTATGGAGAAGATCCTTTAGGTATTCTCAGGATCTGAGAGATTTTCCTTCCTAGATGGATATTCCGGTTATAATGAGATTTTAGTAAGGGTGGAAGACCAGTTCAAAATAGCTTTTAACACCAAGTGGCGTACCATGGCATACAAAAAAATGCCTTTGGTTTGTCCAATGCTGGGGAAACCTTTTAGAAAGCCATGGACATGGCTTTCGATAAGTTAATGTATAAGATTGTTTTGGTATACTTGGATGACATCACTATTTTTTCCAGGGAGGCAAAAGACCACTTAAACCATCTAAGGCAGATTTTTGAAAGGTGTAGAGAACCCAGGATATCCCTTAATCCCAAGAAGTGTGTTTTTGCAGTTCATGAGAGAAGATTGCTTGGTTACGTGGTGTCTAAATAGGGTATCACCATTGACCCCAAAAGAATAACAATGATCTTGGCTCTTTCTTTGGCAGCATACAAGAAGGGATTGCAAAGTTTCATTGGTTGAATAAACTTTGTTAGAAGGTTTATTGTAATGTCCCCATTTTTTTGCAGATCATTGATCTGATGGTGCCAGGTGATAATTGCGATCCTCGTGGTCTGGTGAGGTGTTTAGAGGGTCATTGGTGTGAACTTACTATTTATAGTAAGTCAATGGATAGTTTCGATGAGCTTAGATGAGTTAGAGGAGTTGAATGATGCTCTCCGTTTTCATTTCTGGCTTCCAGTTTGGGCTCCAAGAATCTTGGAGAGAGCGTCTATTTTTAGTAAGTCACTTTGGTTCATTCATCATCTTTCATCATCAGGATCAATCCTGTGCAGACGGATTTTGATTCAGACGCTTCTTCAGTTGTTTTCGCAAGACGGGTGGTTTATTATTATTATTTAATTAAATTTGCTAAGGTTGCCATTTTTGTTGGTATTATATGCTGGATACCTTAGTGTTATAGCTCGTTGGAACCAGGATGAAAAGTTTTAAATCTTGGGCACAAGAAACAGGGACCTTGCGTGTCATAATTTCATGATATTGGTGAAAAGGTCCTTTTTGGAGCCAAATGAATTATTAAATTATATTATTCAATATGTGCCTAAGTATGTGTTTTAAGTGAAAAGTGTGTGAGAGAAGACACTTTTTAATTATAAAGCAATGCTTTGTGAAAGGCAAATAATCCATTGTTCATTTTGATAAAAATTATGAAGTCTTTTGTTGAGAGCTTTCAACAAGGGTTTGAGGACTGATTCCTCTTTGTTGCACTTTGAATCATTCCCGTGGTGGTGAATTGTGCATTTGATTCTACTAAAGAAATTCTGATAATTCATGGCTGCGAATTGATGCTGATGTATATCAATTTGGTTCAAGAATAAATTGAATTCATTACTTCTACAATTGGGTTCGATTTTCTCTTATCAGGACACCATTGCTGAGTAAGGGAGGCTGATGTATCTCCTTATGATTGCTGCATTGACTGTACGACTGCCTACCAATAAATACAGGCTGCATTAATTATTTTGGAAGCTGCATTTCAATTTCAGGGAGCCATGTTTTGATTTCAAACAGCTGTGTGGAGTCCTTTCTTGCCTGCGAGTTCTTCCTAGGAGGCAGCGTTTTGATTCCTTGAGCTGCGAAATTCTTCCTAGGGCTGCGTGATAACACCAGGAGTTTATTCATCATTCAACACGCATACTTTGCTTGCCAGGTGCCATTTTCTGATGGAATTAATTTTCAGAATTTGAATTTACAAATTCTTTGTACGTTCATACTTGTGAGTTTAATTTATAAATGGATTATTTGAAATTTATGATATTATAATTGTGAAGAAATATCCAAGTTATATATTTTCCTTGATAAAATTCTGTGGAAGTGTTATCTATTTCAAAGAATTGAATTTCCTAGAGCCAAGAGCCAGTCAGGCTCTTTACAGTGGTATCAAAGCATTTTTCCTACCATCCTGTGGGGTTTGGATCCATTTATTTTCTGAAGTATTTTAAAAGTGACCAGCACTTCCATTTTTCCTAGCTATGGATAAATACAGGAGATCCAGTTCCGGAACTCATCATAGCAGTAAGGGAAATAGATCGGAATTAAATGCTTTAGTAGAAAGCATGGAGAGACTTAGACTGCATCAACAAAGATTGGCAGAGAGTTTGTCAGATCTAGTTATAGTAGATAGGGTAGCAAGATATATGGTCTTTGCCTTTAGAAGGCCGACATCGAGTTTGCAGGGGAGAAGGCTAGAGTTTTCTCCGACAGTTATCCGTGATGTTGATGTTCCTACATCTAGTTCAGCACCTGCTATTCCCATTCGCAGTGCTGATGATGGATTTATTGCACTAGAACTAGTGGATGTTTCAGTGCCATTGGATGACAGCAGTGCTGAGCATCACTGGGTTGAGGCTCCCAGGGAAGTCACTACGGATTGTACAGAGGCAGCTGATGTTGCAATTATCACCGAGTGTTCAGACTCTTTCATGGAGGGAGTTATTATTGGAGATGTTTATGTCAGCTGTAGAAGTGTTGCTCCAGTTCAGGAGGCAGTTGCTTCTTTAGATAGGACCGAGACATGTACAGAGTCTCCCAGTGGTGAGGTTGGTGATCTGGGCATTACAGCGGGGTCAGTTGATGACAGTTCGTGCTCTAGCATTATTGGTGCACAGCTTGACGTTGAGTCATGTGTGTAGAGACACGTGTTCGTAGATGAGATTTCAGTAGATGTGGGAGCTGATAGTATAGACATATCTGATGACACTTTTGAGGATGTTGTGAGTTGCATTGGAGATGACACCCCCTCTGAGATGTTGGGTGATGACTGCGAGGAGCGTATGAGCTTTGACAGCTTAGAGATTTATGATAGCAGTCGTAGTGTGGGATCAGTACAGGAGACAATGGTTTCTTCCCGTGTTGAGGATGTGTGCATGGAGCTTTCTGGTGATGACACTCAGGATGGGAGTGTTGCAGTTGATTTGGGTGATGTAGTTTCATGCCACTATATAGTTGATTCACATGACGACATTGAGTCGTGTTTGCAACCAGAGTTAGTAGAGGAGATGCGGATAGATAATGTGGACACTAGCATTGCAGATATCTTCGATGCTGAGAGCGAGGACAATGAGTGTTGTAGTGTTTCTGGCTTCAGATGGTTGCAGAGGATGAGGTAGTTGGAGATTGTGTTGAGTCAGATTCAACAGCAGCTTCCTCAAGGTTAGATGAGGACGTGTCCAATGCCTATACTCAGTTTGTTGATGTGTACTCAGATGAAAGTACACAGAGAGACGATGATCTTGAGGGGAGTTTGTTGGATATAGCTTCCTCTCATAGTGTAGACAATGCGTTTGAGGTTGTTTGTAGGAGGCCTATTGTCCAGAGTCATCATGTGACTAGCCAATTGCGAGTTGATGAGAGAGATATTACTTCTACTCTCGAGCATTTTGATGACGCTCGTCAGTTGTTGGCTGTTTATGGTTGGGGTGCCCCTATGACAGATGAGTCCATCGGTGGTTACCTTTCATTGACAGAGATTCATTCTTTGCATGAGGCTGTCAAGATTTTGAGACAAAATTACTTACAGATGGTAGCCGACTGAGATCACCTAGTGGAGTAGGGGAGTACAGTTTATGAGGCACTGATGGATAGAAAGGAGGAGGTGAGTGAGCTTACCCAGGAGCTCACAGTGACTACTAAGGTTTTAGAGGACACTCAGTGGGTTCTTCAGGAGTCACAAATCTAGTTAGAGGAGGTGACCGTGGAGTTGGAGCATTTATGGTCCACACCAGTCCCAGACCTAGTACGATTGCACATTGAGGTGGTTGGTGGTGAGTTTGCTCTTACGGTTGGTGATGAGGAACATGATGATGTGGCAGACACACATGTTCGGGATATGGGAGCACTTGGTATGGATGAGGTAGGAGTACTCGTGGAGTCAAGTTCTCAGGTTGATTTGCTTCCTTTAGCTAGGAGTGAATCTATTTCATCATCGCACATAGCTGATAGCATGGGGCAGTTGGCTGTGCCCCATTTTCAGAGGGATCAGCTGTGGATTGCAGGGGAGCAAGTTGATGCTTCCACGTATAATTTCTACTGCACTGAGTCATTTATGGAGTATTTACTTGAGAATGCAGATGTGTGACATGATTTTTATAGTGTCTCAGGGTACGCTCATCCGAGGCTCTTGTGCTATTCGGAGGTTGGTAAGGAAAATTCTGGAGACTCTATCTACTATGCTTCCCCATAGGGATTTCGAGGTTGGGTTTGTTGAGAGGGTTGCTCAGGTTCCTATCCAGCCTATAGTTATGCGGATTCAGAGGTTGGAGCCATCTTATGATTCGCAGTTCGATAATGATGAGCTATTGATAGATATTGGGGCTTCCTACCTGCAGAATACAGTGGGGTATGTTTATCATTTGTCTTTTGACCCATAGGTAGAAGATTTTTTCTCACGCAAGGGTAGATTGGCTCCTAGTCCTTATCATTCGTTATGTGATGGGTTCTCGCCATCAGTAGTTGATGGGAGTTTTGGTTGCAAGTTAGTAGCATGTGACTTGCAGAGTTATGGTGACTGCAGAGATTATGCAGTGTGTGGATATCCGGGTCATGGTACAGCTTTGTTCAGGGGTATTCATCATTGTTGTGCAGATGGTCTACACACTCAGTACAGGTCAGTTGGGTGTGCAGGGGGAGTTCAGTGTGTATGGGATCTAAGTCTCCCATACATCTTGGTTTTTGATGGTCCTAAAGTTCACTTCTTTCGGGATCTAGGCAGAGACAGATTCAGTACAAGAGTTTGGGTGAGTAGTTGTTTTGGGTCTCTTTACGGAGTTATCCGATTTGCATTTTGGGTGATGCTACAGGAGCCTACAGTTTATGTTAGTGGCATAGTATACTTTTTTTTGTGGGATCCAGGTGGATTATGATGTTTCTTGTTCCGATGATTGCTTGGGGACAAGCAATCTTGGGGAGGGAGGACTGTAATGTAAAGTGCCTTGACAAATTTGATGTTTTATCCCTGTTTTTCTGCCTTAAGAATTTTGTCAAACCCTTCCCTTGCAACCTCAGTTTGCTGATGTTTGATTGTTTTGGTTTGGTTTTTGATGCCAAAGATATTTGAATGAATACAAATGATCGCAAGTAGCTAATTGAAAGACTAAATGATATGCAACTTCTTTTTATTCTTTTCCAAATGCAAATACATGTATTTCTGATATAAAATGCACACCTACAGCCAAGAGGTATTTTTACAAACATTTGGCATGCAACCTATGAAGAACTATGCAATGAGATATTTTGTCAAACAATTGTTATGCAATCAGTTGTAACATTAAGACAAACAATTGCCATGAACCCTTATAACTCCAATATATATATATATATATATTGCAATGTTTATGATGTTACAAAGGGAATGCAATCTATATTTCTCAATCAAGACTCTGGGCATACAAATCTGATTACACCTCAATGGCAACCAACTGATATGAAACTCTTACAAACTGATTTAAGTGATTAAAACTGATTTAAGTGATTACAATGCATAGAACTAATATATGACCTTCCCTAACAAATGGAGATCCTATTATTTGCAATAATTGGCAATACAATGATGACTAAGTGAAATCGATGGAACCTGGAATGAGCTTGCAGCCTCCAAAGGATCATTCGATTCTCATTGATGCAGCCATGATTGCCTTCCAAAATGCCGTCCCAATCTTCCTTGGTGCAAGGCGACCCTTTGAGAATTTATTTGGAATTTTTGGCAGCCTTATTGACAAAATCGCTCCCCTTGAAGGAGCCGCCCCTGCTGTTTGGATAGACTGATAAATAAAAATAATTCCCAGTTGTAAGTCCCACCAAAATGCAATAAAAATGGTTGTTGGCCTCAGAGCAATTGATCCCTCAAATACCCATAAAATTCTCGTCATTTATTTGTGAGCTGGAAATGAAAATGCAACTTCTCCATGACTGATCTGCAGATTGAACAAAATTGCAGCCCTCAGGGTCACTCCAAAATTGTCTTCCAATGATTGCTTAAAGTCCAAATGAAGAAGACTGAAGTATCTTCCTCCACTCCATCTAGGGTTGATATCTCACAACCGAAATTGGCACCTTAGAGTCTTCAAACCCTCAGGCAAGTATCCAAGCATTCAAGCTTTCAACACAAGTAGATGAATATGTAACTCCAGATGTGTCAAATGACCCCCCCAAAGGCTCCTTATAAAGATTTCACAAACAACTCCAAGAAGCTTCTAGAAGAATCCAACACTATTCTTTTTAAGTGACTTTTTGATATTTTATTATTTTAGTCACTTTAATATTAAATCAATTAAATATAAAGTTACTTTTTAATATTTCATTGTTTAGTAACCTTATAAGTAATTAATTTAATATATCTTTTCCCCCTTATTTCTTCCTTTTTAGCCTTCGGGGAAAATAAAAGCTAAAATAAAATAACTGGTGCCAGTCAAAAAGGGGACATTACAGTCCTCCCTTCTTGGAATTGCTTGCCCTCAAGCAATTGCAAACCTGGGTGCTGTAGAATTTGCTCATTCTCCCATGTGGCGTCCTCTGCAGGTAGATCCTTCCATCTCACCAGGTACTCCTTAATCACTCTGTTCCGCAATCTCCTCTCTCTGACATCAATGATCTCCTCAGGCACCAAGACCAAATGTCCCTCCTCATCAAGTGGCGGAAGATCCGTAGAAGAGATAACTTGCTGGCCCAATGCCCTCTTGAGGCATGAGACATGAAATACATTATGAATCTTGCTGCTCGCGGGCAGCTCTAACTCATATGCTACCTCCCCAATCCTCTTGATAACCCTGTATGGACCGTAGAACCTTGGTCTTAGTTTCTCTGTTCCGCTCTTTTTAAGAGAGGACTGTCTATAGGGCTGCAATCGTAGATATACCATATCACCAATCTCAAAGCTGCGCTCCACCCTGTGTTTATCTGCATAATTCTTTTGTTGATTCTGTGCCATCACCAAATTATCCTTGAGTGCTCTCAGTATGTCCTGACTCTCTTGAATCCAATCTTTGGCTTTGGGAGCCCTACTCTCACCAAAATCCATCTCTACAAATGAAGGTGCATCATACCCGTACAAAGCTCTGAAAGGACTCATTCCAATGGACATATGGTGTGTGGTATTGTAGCAATACTCTCCTAAATGCAACCACTTGATCCAAGCTCGCTGCTGTCCCGCTACATAATTACGCAAGTACCCCTCAACCCACTTATTAACAATCTTTGTTTGCCTATCAGTTTGAGGGTGATAACTTGTACTAGGAGTCAAATCAATGCCTGCCAGTCTAAACAGCTCCTGCCAAAAAGCACTCATAAATCTGCTATCCCTGTTGCTGACTATGTTCTTAGGTAGCCCATGCAATCTAAAAATCTCTCTAAAAAATAGCTCAGCCACCTGTGAAGCCTTGTACTCTGTCGGAATAGCAAAGAAGTGTGCATACTTTGTTAGCCGGTCTACCACCACAAAGATGTTGTCTCTACCCTGTACCTTGGGTAGGCCTGTGATAAAGTCCATCGAAATACTCTCCCACTTCTGCTCAGGAATGGGCAAGGGCTGAAGTAACCCAGCTGGATGTGTATGCTCGGACTTATTTTGCTGACAAGTCACGCATTCTTTCACATGTCTCAACACATCATCCTTGAGGCCTTTCCATGAAAACCTCTCTCTAACCTGTCTATATGTTTTAAAGTAGCCCTGATGGCCTGCTAGGGGTGTATCATGGCAAGCTTGTAGAATTTTCTCCTTCAATTTTGATTCTGGCACTAGGTAGATCCTATCCTTGTAGTAAATCACATCATCAACTATCCTGTACCTGTCATCCCGAATCAATCCATCCATCAACTCGCAAGCAAATGTATTCTTGGAGTACTCCACTAGTAAGATGGATTTTCAATCTGCCGAAATCTCAGAAAGTGAGCAAGCTGAAGGCCTCCTGGAGAGGGCATCTGCAACAATGTTCTTTTTCCCCTTAACATACTCTATGTCAAAATCATATGCCTGTATCCTGCTAACCCACTTCTGTTGTCTCTCGTTCAAGTCCTGCTCTAAGAAGTATCTGAGACTGTTATGATCTGTCCTCGCCACAAATTTACCCCCAACTAGATACTGTCTGAACTTCGCCAAGGCATGCATAATGGCGAGCATCTCCTTATCATAGATGTAGTATAGTCTCTTAGCTCCCCTCAACTTACAGCTCTCAAAGGCGATTGGGTGTCGATTCTGCATCAATACTGCACCAATACCTTCCCCTAAAGCATCACACTCAAGAATGAAGGGCTGCGTGAAATCAGGAAGTGCCAACACTGGACAGCTGCTCATCACCTCCTTGAGCTTATCAAAAGCTCGCTGTGCCTCTGCTGTCCAACAAAATGCACCCTTCTTGGTCAAATCTCTCAAAATGCGCCCAACTGTGAGAACCCCTTAACAAAACGCCTGTAGTAACTGCACAGTCCGAAGAAGCCCCATAACTCTGTAAGTGACCGTGGTGGGGGCCAATCAAGAATAGCCTGTATTTTCTCTTGGTGCACTTGGACACCCTCTGCACTGATCACGTGTCCCAAATAAAGAATTTCTCTGAGCCCGAACTCACATTTCGAAGCCTTAGCGTACAAAGACTGCTCCTCCATGATGGTAAGGATCTCATCAAGCTGCTGCATGTGTTCTTCCCAAGTTTTACTGTATATGAGCAAATCATCAAAGAATACCAAGAGGAACTTACGCAACTGTTTGTTGAAGATATGATTCATACAAGATTGGAATGTGGCAGGTGCGTTAGTTAATCCAAATGGCATCACCAAGAACTCATAGTGCCCATAGTGGCATCGGAAAGCAGTCTTGTGCACATCTTGTTCCCTCACTCTAATCTGATGGTAACCCGATCGAAGATCAATCTTTGAAAAATATACTACCCCATGTAACTCATCCAATAACTCATTGATCCTGGGTATCGGGTACCTATTCTTGATTGTTTTCTTATTGAGGGCTCGGTAATCTATACACATTCTCATGGTCCCATCTTTCTTCTTCACTAGGACCACTGAAGAAGCGAAAGGGCTGGAGCTAGGACGAATGTGTCCCATATCAAGCAATTCCTTGATTGCTTTCTCGATCTCATCCTTAAATTTCTTAGGATGACGATAAGGGGTAGTAATCACTGGCTTAGCCCCTTCTTCCAACTCAATAGTATGCTCGAAGCCTCTGTCTGGTGGCCTCCCTGGGGGTATCTCACCAAAAACCCTGTCATGTTTCCCTAATAGCTCCTTGATGTCAATGTGAATTGGCTGTCCTGAATCTGTAGACTCCTTAGGAGTGATCACACACTCCGCTGCCCAAACTATGTCATCATGTCTTAAAATACTCTCCATTCGTCTAGCTGAAATAGTCTTAGGTGCTTTAGATGCGATACCTCTAAGCACCACTCTACGCCCATCAGCATCTCTGAACTTGAGTTCCATGGTTTGGAAGTTCTGTGAGTACTTCCCTAATGACTGCAACCATTGGACCCCAAGTATGGCATGGATATCACCCAAGTCTACAACATAGAAATCATCTGTAACTGTATGGTTGCCCATCGAAATAGGCAACTGTGGAATCCACTGAGTACAAGCTATCTTATGCCCATCAGCCACCATCACACTGAACCCCTCAAAATCCTCTAGAGGAATGTGCCTCTTGTTCACCAATGCTGCATCAATGAAGTTATGAGTAGCTCCACTATCAATCAATACTACTATCTGATGACCTTGTAGAACCCCACGAACTTTGAAAGAGCTGAACTTAGGAGCACTGGAGATAGAAGCAATGATCTCATCATGATTCTCCCCCTCTGAACCGTTATTGTTTTCCCTTTGAGGTTCCTCTTCCTCAGAACTGCTCTCATCATCAGATATCACCTCAATTAAGTGAGCCTTGCCTTTCCCTAGGCAACGGTGTCCACTAGTCCATTTCTCTTTGCAATGATAGCAAATCCCCTTAAGCCTACACTCCTGTCTATAGGCTTCATCAAAGTTCACCTTATTACTCTTTTTCTAGAATGGCTTCTTCCCCTTATCCTTATGGGATGTGAAAGGCTTGCTAGGAGCCCTGATGCTAGATGTAGAATATTCCATGTCTCTAGTCTTCCTGATAGCATCCTAGAGAGAATCTGGTTTGAAGGCCTTAACCCAACCACAAAGAGGCTTTGTCAATCCCTCAATGAAGAGCATAACCAACCACTGTTCTCAAATATCTGTCACCATAACTGCCAACCGTTGGAACTCTGTGATGTAAGCATCCATTGAACTAGTCTGCCTGAGTTGTGCTAACTCCCTAAAGTGAAGTTCAGGATCCTTATGATCAAACCTGTTAATGAGCTTCTGGGTGAATTCCAAATATGAAGTAATGTTGGCATGCCCCAAGGTGACAAGTCCATGGTACCACCATTCATGTGCTTCACCTTCCAAATGGAGTGTGGCGTACTGGATAGCCTCTGTTTCCAACATAGGATTGAGCTGCAAATAGGTATCAAGCTTCTGAACCCAAGCTCTAGCTGTACCATTGTTACTTCCATCAAATGATGGTAAGGTTAGTTTTCCCACCTTACGCTGCAAGTCTTGATTTTGCACTTCCCGTTGATTGTTTCTTGGTCTATTTCTCAATTTAAGACCGCAAAAGTCTACTAGTGACATGGCAGCCCTGAAATCATCACCTAGGGAGTTGTACTCCCTCAAATAATCACCATATCCCTCTTCTCTTACTTGCTGGTCCTGATTTGCAGCACCCTGTTCTCTCAAAAATGTAGGCATAAGAGGCCTAGGAGTAGCTCTACTTGCTGTTCTAGCATTGCTTTGAGCTGTGTCATTGTTTTCTTGACCCCCATTGTGTCCATTGTGTCCATTAGTCCTGTTATGGTTTCCATCATTTCCATTGTTTCTGTTATCTAACAGCTGTCTAAGGATAAGTGATAGTTCCTCTCTTCCTCTTGCCATTTCATCTCTCAACTCATGTTGCCCTCTTGCAAGAGCATTAAGCATTTGCTGGGTACTACTTTCTTCCTTGAGTTCTAAAGGACTTAAGCCCTTTCTTACCCTGTTATAGAATTTATCCAAAGGATTTATGAATGGAATATCTAGAAACTCTTCACTCATAACCCGTACAGGATGGCAGGAACTTTAGCTCTGATACCACTGTAAAGTGCCTTGACAAATTTGATGTTTTATCCCTGTTTTTCTGCCTTAAGAATTTTGTCAAACACTTCCCTTGCAACCTCAGTTTGCTGATGTTTGATTGTTTTGGTTTGGTTTTTGATGCCAAAGATATTTGAATGAATACAAATGATCGCAAGCAGCTAATTGAAAGTCTAAATGATATGCAACTTCTTTTTATTCTTTTCCAAATGCAAATACATGTATTTCTGATATAAAATGCACACCTACAGCCAAGAGGTATTTTTACAAACACTTGGCATGCAACCTATGAAGAACTATGCAATGAGATATTTTGTCAAACAATTGTTATGCAATCAGTTGTAACATTAAGACAAACAATTGCCATGAACCCTTATAACTCCAATATATATATATATATATATATATATATTGCAATGTTTATGATGTTACAAAGGGAATGCAATCTATATTTCTCAGTCAAGACTCTGGGCATACAAATCTGATTACACCTCAATGGCAACCAACTGATATGAAACTCTTACAAACTGATTTAAGTGATTACAATGCATAGAACTAATATATGACCTTCCCTAACAAATGGAGATCCTATTATTTGCAATAATTGGCAATACAATGATGACTAAGTGAAATCGATGGAACCTGGAATGAGCTTGCAGCCTCCAAAGGATCATTCGATTCTCATTGATACAGCCATGATTGCCTTCCAAAATGCCGTCCCAATCTTCCTTGGTGCAAGGCGATCCTTTGAGAATTTATGTGGAATTTTTGGCAGCCTTCTTGACAAAATCGCCCCCCTTGAAGGAGCCGCCCCTGCTGTTTGGATAGACTGATAAATAAAAATAATTCCCAGCTGTAAGTCCCACCAAAATGCAATAAAAATGGTTGTTGACCTCAGAGCAATTGATCCCTCAAATACCCATAAAATTCTGGTCACTTATTTGTGATCTGGAAATGAAAATGCAACTTCTCCATGACTGATCTGCAGACTGAACAAAATTGTAGACCTCAGGGTCACTCCAAAATTGTCTTCCAATGATTGCTTAAAGTCCAAATGAAGAAGACTGAAGTATCTTCCTCCACTCCAACTAGGGTTGATATCTCACAACCGAAATTGGCACCTTAGAGTCTTCAAACCCTTAGGCAAGTATCCAAGCATTCAAGCTTTCAACACAAGTAGATGAATATGTAACTCCAGATGTGTCAAATGACCCCCCCAAAGGCTCCTTATAAAGATTTCACAAACAACTCCAAGAAGCTTCTAGAAGAATCCAGCACTTTATTCTTTTTAAGTGACTTTTTGATATTTTATTATTTTAGTCACTTTAATATTAAATCAATTAAATATAAAGTTACTTTTTAATATTTCATTGTTTAGTAACCTTATAAGTAATTAATTTAATATATCTTTTCCCCCTTATTTCTTCCTTTTTAGCCTTCGGGGAAAATAAAGGCTAAAATAAAATAAGTAACTGGTGCCAGTCAATAAGGGGACATTACATGTAATGTCCCCATTTTTTTGCAGATCATTGATCTGATGGTGCCAGGTCATTATTGCGATCCTCGTGGTCTGGCAAGGTGTTTAGAGGGTCATTGGTGTGAACTTACTATTTATAGTAAGTCAATGGATAGTTTCGATGAGCTCAGATGAGTTAGAGGAGTTGAATGATGCTCTCAGTTTTCATTTCTGGCTTCCAGTTTGGGCTCCAAGAATCTTGGAGAGAGTGCCTATTTTTAGTAAGTCACCCCGTCAGGTTCATTCATCATCTTTCATCATCAGGATCAATCCTGTGCAGATGGATTTCGATTCAAATGCTTCTTTAATTGTTTTCGCAAGACGGGTGGTTTATTACTATTATTTAATTAAATTTGCTAAGGTTGCCATTTTTGTTGGTATTATATGCTGGATACCTTAGTGTTATATTTCGTTGGAACCAGGATGAAAAACTTTAAATCTTGGGCACAAGAAACAGGGACCTTGCATGTCATAATTTCATGATATTGGTGAAAAAGTCCTTTTTGGAGCCAAATGAATTATTAAATTATATTATTCAATATGTGCCTAAGTATAAAAAATGTTTTAAGTGAAAAGTGTGTGAGAGAAGACACTTTTTAATTATAAAAGCAATGCTTTGTGAAAGGTAAATAATCCATTGTTCATTTTGATAAAAATTATGAAGTCTTTTGTTGAGAGCTTTCAACAAGGGTTTGAGGACTGATTTCTCTCTGCTGCACTTTGAATCATTCCTGTGTAGGTGAATTGTGCATTTGATTCTACTGAAGAAATTCTGATAATTTATGGCTGCGAATTGATGCTGATGTATATTAATTTGGTTCAAGAATAAATTGAATTCATTACTTCTACAGTTGTGTTCGATTTTCTCTTATCTGGATGCCATTGCTGAGTAAGGGAGGCTGATGTATCTCCTTATGATTGCTGCATTGACTGTACGGCTGCCTACCAATAAATACAGGCTGCATTAATTATTTTGGAAGCTGCATTTCAATTTCAGGGAGCCATGTTCTGATTGCAAACAGCTGTGTGGAGTCCTTTCTTGCCTACGAGTTCTTCCTAGGAGGCAGCGTTTTGATTCCTTGAGCTGCGGAATTCTTCCTAGGGCTGCGTGATAACACCTGGAGTTTATTCATCATTTAGCATGCATACTTTGCTTGCCAGGTGCCATTTTTTGATGGAATTAATTTTCAGAATTTGAATTTACAAATTCTTTGTACATTCATACCTATGAGTTTAATTTATAAATGAATTATTTGAAATTTATGATATTATAATTGTGAAGAAATATCCAAGTTATATAGTTTCCTTGATAAAATTCTGTGGAAGTGTTATCTATTTCAAAGAATTGAATTTCTTGGAGCCAAGAGCTAGTTAGGCTCTTTACATTTATTCCAGATATTGCAGATTTGTTGAGTCCATTAACAACCATGTTATGAAAAAATATACTATTTAGTTGGACTAAGGATGGGAAGAGGAGTTTTGAGCTGATTAAGGAGGCACTTGCAGCAGTGCCTACACATAAATCCTGATTTTTCTAAGGATTTTGTTTTATACACCTATGGATATATTGAATCTATCTCAACAATGTTACTACAACGCAATGATGAAGGCCTGGAACAACCGGTGGCATTCTTCAGTCATGGTCTTAAGGACTACGAGCTCATGTATTCGTTTGTGGAAAAGCATGTGCTTGCTGTTATAAGAAGTTTAAAAAAGTTTAGGCACATGTCAAATAATAGGATCATTCTAATGGTTGCTCATCCTAGCATAAAAGAGTTCTTTCTGAGTAAGGATTTAAGTGACAAGAGAGCTGGTTGGGTGATGAAAGTGACGGAATGTGATGTAGAGATTAAGGTCACCAAGCTGATCAGGAGAAAAGGGTTATGCGAACAGCTTGTTGATGCTGTAAGCAGAAAAGAAGAACATGAGAAAGAGGCTATTCTGGTTTTGCAAGATGACGAACAAGTAATTTTAGCTTCTGTCATTGATCGGGTGCAGCAAATGACACATTTTTTGCAGACTAATGAATGTCCACAGGGCTTAGATAAAGCGAAAAGAAGGTATTTTCGACTGCAGTTCATACCCTATGTCCTTTTGAATAATATTCTATTTAGAATGGACTTTAATGGCGTTCTTTTGTGATGCATTGAGGCTGATCACATAGAAAAAGTGTTGCATGAATTCCACAATGGGTCAGTTGGAGGTCACTTTTCACCTAGAGCAACAACTCTTAAGGTATTGAAAGGTGGCTATTATTGGTCGACTTTGGTCAAAGATGCACACCTGTGGGTTCGAAAGTGCAAGGAATGTGCGTTGTTTGCTGGTAACGAAAGATTGCTGGCCTTACCCTTGCAGCCTATTTAGGTTGAACAACCTTTTATAAAATGGGGGCTGGATTTTATTGGAGTTATAAATCCCCCATCTAGTGCTGGCCACAAGTGGGTCTTAACAACTACAAATTAGTTCACCTAGTGGACCGAGGCGGGGGCACTTAAAGAGGCTAATGAAGGAGCTGTCCTAAGTTTCTATGAAGAGCTGGTTTTCAGGTTTGGAGTTCCTGAGTCCATTATCTCAGATAATGCTGTAGCTTTTGTTGGTTTTAAGATTTCTGATTGGGCTGTAAAAAATGAAATTTATCTAAACACATCTTCCAATTATTATCCGCAAGGCAATGGCCAAGCGGAATCCACCAATAAGAATCTGATCAGAATTATTAAAACGACCATGGACAGTAATCAGCGAGGTTGGCATACCCAGCTGAAATCAGCTTTGTGGGCTAATCGAAACACTCAAAAAAGGTCAACTGGGCAGTCACTGTTCAAACTTGTTTACGGAAAGGAAGCTAGGCTACTTGTTTCTTTAGAACTTCCAGCTCTTCGCTTGGCCAATCAACTTGATGTGTTGGAGGAAGAACCAATGATCGTAAGGTTGGCTCAGCTTTTTGAGCTAGAAGAAACTAGGTCTGAGGCCTTGAGGAAGATGGAACACCATCAAGCACAGATGAAGAGGTCTTTTGACCAGAGGGCATCTTTGAGAGTTTCTAGGAAGTGGACATAGTACTGAAATGGGACATACTCAAAAGAAACCCTGGAAAGCACTCCAAGTTTGATGCATTCTGGAGCGGGCCTTATATTATCTCATAATGTAAACAGCATAATGCTTTTCAACTGCCAAGGTTGGATGTCAACATGGAGTGAATTCCAGTGAATGAGATTCACCTCAAGCATTGTTTCTAAGGTAGGATCTATCCTTGTACATACTAGAGCCGTTTGTAGCTAGTAAATAAGTGTTGCGACACATTAGATTTCTTGCAGTTTTCTTTTCCCTAAGTGTTGGCTGCACATTTTAGTTAGTTGTTTTTGAGAGGGGCAAGCGTGTGTAATAAGCTACATTACATGAGATAGGCATCCATCATATGAAACAGTGGATACATATATTCATTGTTGCACATCATACATCCCTACCTCATCGAATCTAATTTACTACAACAGTTTTCTAGGAAGCTGTACTTTTGTTTTAGCCTCCTTTAATCCATTTGGTAAACATATATCATTCAAGGTAGTGAGTCTATTAATCCACTACCGTAAACCATACATATGTACCGAGTGTATTAGAAGAGGTTGCTGTTTGGAAGTGAGCTGCAGCAACAAAAGGGAATGTGTGTTTTTTGAGGTTTTGTGTTCCAAGTAACTCTGTACCCAATGGACAAGTCTAGGCTACTGGTCATAATGTCTAGCAGGTAGACATATAGCAGATGTCGCAAAAAATGTTACCGATTTTCGGTACCATACTCAATCATGTGGCGTGATTATGTTTTTAAAATGCTTTAAGGTGCATCTTCGTTCTTCTGAATCAAATTCATGTGCATAAGGAAAGGGACAAAAGATTACATTATTTCATTGCATCATGCAAACTACTTTCATAAAAATGCAAAGATAGAACATTTTGAGAAAAAGTAATCTTTATTGACAAAATAAGTGAACCATGTCTCGCACAAGCTGTGAGACTAACCCTTATGATACAAATGAAAACAAAACTATACATTTAAAGATGCTAAAAAGTAAAGGCACAAATAGTGTAGGGTGACTCGTCATTGCCTGGATGACGAGCCCAACTTGCGGTGCTTTGCCTTATTTTCAGTTCTCCCACTTGTCTTGCGTCCAGCCACAGATAGCCTTCTGGTCCATTCCTGCATGTGAGAGATAGAAATGACATTAGATCTCATAGATCTAAGCAATGACACGTCATCATGCACTATGAGTGCCCACATCTGCAAATATATAAGTTTGTTCCCCGCATACGTCATATGTGCTAGCCTATCAAAGATTTTTGAGAAAGTAAGAAGTATCAAAGAAAAAACTCATATGCCATCTTTTTTATAGCTAGTTTGCTTCGTGTGCAGTTACAGGTGTCTATCATGTAGCACGCGGAGTTAAATGTGGCTCCCACAAGGGTAGAGCCCAGCGTGCTACAGGATAACAAATCAACTATATTGGGAGAGTAGCATCAAGCTGGTATACAACAAAATAAAGTAAAAGTACAGTCGATACATTGAGTACGATGTTGCTAAGCACTTCAAAAGAGCTGTCATAAAATCAATATTTAATATTTCAAGACAGGAATGACCTCAAAATAATTACATGTTATGCCATTAGAGAAAGATGGAGAAGCATATGGAAATGATTTTAAGGCATTTACAAAGGACAAGGTTATGTTCATCATGAAAAAAGAGCTGCTAGAGGAAGGTGATAAAATTAAAATTAGTGGTCATAAAGCACAAAAAGCAATCAATGCAATGAAATCAAATCAGCTATGAGACAACAGGAGGCTACGTAAAGATACAAGTATAGCTTCAGCCCTATCTATCAATGGTGCTTTCATCTTGTTATCTGCATGCTTTAGAACATGAAAATCACGACATACAACTATTGCAACAATAACAGTGGTGGTCTCAGAGATGGTAGGACAGAGATAACCAACATCTATTCTTGATGTGCATCAGTAAAAACATGTATGGTGCTTTTCAACATGAATAAGATAACAGAGTTTAAAGAATGAGTAATGCTGCTCCATATAGTTGGTTGTTCAAAGATAGAATAATCCTATTCAAGTTCCATAGCAGCTACAACAAGATAGTAACATCAGAAAGTACAATGTTATTTTGCTTTGGAAGCAATTTCAAGAGACCAATATAGTTCACGGAGGTCATAATGTGTACTTCAAGCATGGACAGTGAATAAAATTTGAAAAGCCTTTCATCATTATAGATGCAGATCATGTAAAGAAGCAAAGCAAATAAAGAAAAATGGGAATCTTCAGCTGAGGTTTTAGCAATCAAAGCCACATATTTTATCAATTAGCAACATAATAACAATATAAAATGCAGATTTAATGAAGAGAGGGCAGTCTAAGAAGCATTGGGAACCATGGTCACAGAGAATGCCAACCATATACAACAACCTCATCCAAAGGTCTGGATCATAGCTGTTAACATAAGATAGTGGCCTCGAAGATCAACATAGGGAATATGGATGATAATGGAGATCTCAAGGACAAGATTCTATTATTTTTTATTCTCAAAATAATGAGCAGATATGTTCTATAAAAGCATTTTTCATTATTATAGTCGGAGACGAGTCTACTTCATGAATGCAACCATTATCATTGTTTTCAGCTATCAATAGTGCATAGTCACGTCTCTCTTTCCAAAGAGTAGAACGAAAAGCCCTCAAAATATGTTTTTAAGCTTTCCAAAATGCCTAGATGCCAGCATACAAGCCATGTAAAGGAGCAAGAATATAAAGTTTTTGAACAATGGAGTACATAATATTGAAAACCCTCAACTGTGTTAAACACAAGGAAGTTTTCTAGCAATAAACACAAAAAATCTGTCATTTTTTCATCTAAACCCAGCTTGATGGTGTTTTCAGTCGTCATACACGCCTATGTTTGGAGGAGTATATCCTCATAGAGGAATTCAGAGAGCTGGTTAAGGTGCTACTTCATTTAAAGCTTCATATTTGTATGTGGATGCGCATGGCCGCTCAGTGTAAAAAGGAAAAAGAAAGAGCATTTCCAGAAATTTATGGATGGAAGCCAACAACAGCGAAACCCTCATTTGAGCCAGCATGAAAACCCAATTTGTCACAAATAATAATAGATACAAATTTTCGATATACCTCAAAATGACATAAAGTAAATGCTCAGGGAAAATAAAATCATCTTTTCATTGTTTTTAGACAGAGCTCGAGTATAAAAAAGAGTTTTACGGCTGAGGAGCCTCAGGTCGCGCTAAGAAAATGGACCCTTTAGAATGAAGGTTCTCTTCTATCGAACCTTTAAAAAAAAGTAGAATACACAGAGAAGGAAAAGGTTCTATTCACATGGTTTCAAAGGGAAGTTCGAGCATCAAAATTACTTGCAAATGGCTCCAATCTCCATACAAAGATCCGTTAGTCCCATCTTTAAGCTTGAAAAGCTTAGTCAAACCCTTATGACGATTCAAGAAGCAAAATACAGCAAATGGCTTAAGAAAATCCTTTAAGAAAGTTCTTCAAACCTTCAGGGGGCGCACATAATGGCAATGAAGGCTTGCGTGAATATCCCCAAGCATTTTTCCAAGCTCTCAAACCCTCATCCACGGTGGCTGGAGCGGCTCTCTTCCTCAAAGCAAAGTGGAGAAAATAAAATGATTTTAGTGTTTGATAACCCTTTGTATAATTGCCAAAGGAAATGGCATCTTTTGCCTTATTCTTTCCTCATCTCCCTACGTTAATACCCCGTGGGTGAGTCGTTGGTTCGAAGTGTTCTTTGTCACTTTACCACTTTGTTTCCATATTTTTAGCAAACTATATTATTAAGATGGTATTGTTTTATCATTTTATCAATATAGTTAGTGATAAAAATATAGTTTAGACTTTTAAAATTAAAATAAATATTTTTTATTTTGGACGTCATTAATAATAATTATTTTATAATTTAAAAATTTATTATTTTAATAATACTATTAAGTGGTTCTATCATCGCTTAATATATACTATTAAAGTAATTAATATTTATTAAAATAATAAACTTTAAATTATATAATAATTATCATTAATTTAAGTATTAAATACTTTATGATTCATTTTATTTAAATGAATTATAAATCATTTAATAATTAGGTACAAAATCAAATATTTATTTTACCTTTAAAAGCCCAAGTGAGATATTATGCAGAAACATGACCAAGTGCTAAGGTCATGGGGATGGGTTTGAAAGTCTGCAGTGAGTTATGGCATTTCAGGAGCTTTTATGAGTTTTTCAGGGATAAGACTGTATCTATGAGGGCATGTATGGTGATTTTTGAGGAGGCATGACTTTTGGGCCTTTTTTATGCCTTTTTGACGTCCTTTGGGGGGCTCAAAATTGGCCTTGTAGGTTGAATCCGACCTAGAGATTATTGCTTTCAAGATGCAATTGTTTCAGAATCACATATGTATGAGTTGAAGGCTTGTAAGGAGTTCTTTCTCTTTAGCTTGCTGTTTTGTAACTTTTTCTGAGTTCATGACAGAGGCAAAGTGTCTTTGTAACCTATTTTCAGAAAGATTATATAGATTTGTAACACCTTTTGACAGTGAAATTCAGCTTGTGCCTTTCTCTTTTTCTGTGTTTGTGGGTCATATATTGATGCCTTCTACATAAATATTCAGTCTTTTGTAGGTTGAAAGTTGTGTTGAGAATCAGTTTTAGACTGCGACGAAGTTATTCTCCTTTTAGGAACTGTTATTTTAACCTTCTTACCAATTGTGGATGCAAGGATTGTGAGTTATTGAGTTGTGTCTGGAAGCTTTTTATTATTGATTATGTTGTGTGTTGATTATTTGTTAAATCTCATAGATACAGTTTGGTGCATCACCTCTTAGAGTTAGATTTCAGCTTTCTTGTTATCCTTCTGCCTCTTTTCCCTAGGAAGCTTAGTTTAGGTGAGGTACCAGATAGGAAGCCGACCTTCATCCGAAGATTCATTCCAGCTACAGGTTACCCACAACCTTGGTTTGTTTCCATGTTCCTCAAAATTAGTCTTTTGGCATTAACCGGTAAGGATGTAACTGGTATATGGAAAATATGTGTTGTCATTGATGTTTAGGGATGCAAACATTGTTCAATCAGGAACAAGCAGGTTCAGTTGACAATAATAGGTACAAGAGAGACTGGTGAAGGAGACCGGTGACACATAGTGAGCAAGAAGAGGTACTGTCTCTGTAACTAATAAAGCTCTAATTGATCATCAGAGCAACCGGTAACCAAGGAAGGAGCAATCGGTAATCAAGGATTCAAAACTCTGACCGATAAAGTGTATAATCCGAACCGAGTAACCAAATCGGTATAGACAGAGAAAGGAAAAGTGACAGGTAATGCCTATGACCTGTATAGTGCCTAAGGATTGGAAACCGAGACTGTTGAACCGATGAGTCACAATTGATTAACACCTGTGTGACTCTTTAACCAGGATTTGTTGCACAAAATCCATACGACTTCGTGTTTTAAAGAAGATTAGGGCAAGACGCAATTGAAGATTTTAATGCCAAAATTTATGGCATTAAAACATGGAAAAATCTCATGTAGAGGAAAGCATGCGACACATATCTGTCGTTTCGTTTATAAAATAGAAAAAGCATATGGCATGCTTCTGTTGTTTCCGCAGTGAACAGAGACTCAACTGGGTGATGGATCTGAAGGAGATCTTTGTGGAGGACGTGCATGCAAAAAGCGGAAAGGGCAAGAAGCCTATATATTCTTTAGCCTGTGAAGAATATTTTTGCCTTCATTCTTCCAAGAAGATAAAGAGTGAACCTATACGCTGAGAGAAGCTACGAAAAGGTGAAAGGAAAGAGAAGAGAAGAGTGTGCAAGAAAACACAACAATCTGAGGAGAGCATACCCGAGGTACTTGGTGATGACTCTCAATTGAGAAGCACAACGATCTTATCAGGTTCAGTAAAGCCATTTCAAGAAGATCAAACCCTCTATTGCTCTCTAACAATTGCAATAGCAAAATCCCAGTATTTGGGTGGACATTAACAGGTCCCTTGTATTAAATCCCTTAACTGGGTCGTATCTAACGTTGCGGTTGTAATCCTTTAATAGGGAAGATTCCTAACAGGGCGCACTTCAGAAGAGTGCAAAATTTGTGCGGTTTCCTCACACCGTGGTTTTCTGCCAATTTGTGTTTCCACGTGATAAATCTGGTGTTGTCTATTGCTTGATTTTGTGATATCTATTTCTGTGATACAATTTATTTTGCTTACAGTTTTAGTTAGTTTATATCAGATTTGATTCTTAAGTTTTAGTGGGTGCTGATTCACCCCTCCCCTCTTAGCACCGCTTGGGACCATCATAGTCAAGTAATTTTGGCAACTTGATTAGGGTGCAAGTTTTGAGTGATAACAGTTACATAATATGGTTCATGTTTTCTGATTCCCGTTGAATGCATCAGACTTATACATATGTTTGAGAAAATACCTATGCAAGTTGTTTGAGTTTTGTAATACGTTTCGGCACAAGGAAAACTTAGAAACATCAGTGTAGCCTCTTCACTCCCAACTGTTCGATGTAATGCCAATGTTACTAATCTGAAAATATAAAGCCAGAACTAGACAGGGATCTTACACTTTTTTGGTTGGGACATTACATATAATTGAATAAAGATTTGTTTATGGTTGTTCAAATCGCATATCCAAATATGAATTTTAAAGTAGATCCATATTTTTGATCTCCCAAAAGGAGAGAAAATGTCTAGGATTAACAAGTTGCATTATGTTTCAACAATTTAAAGTTTAAGCACAGACTTGATGCTTTAACTTTAGCTTTTTCTTCATTATAATACTTTTCTAATCTATTACCTGATTTATTTTTATTAGTTATAACAAAAGATGATATAAAATGTGTTGTTTTTTCATGTACAAGAAAATATAAAACATAATTTTCAATATATAATGCCAACTACAAGGGAATTGTGTTGATGCTAAAATTAACAGCCGCAGTTTTAGTATAATTCTAAGCAAAATTGTGTATAGGTAATTCATGCTCTAGTGCTATTCCTTAAGAACCAAAACTTAATTTCAGACTTTGTTTCAAAGGAATTTGCAGAAGTCTACATGACTGAAACTTTTTCTTTTACTAAAAAATTAAAAATTCTGAACAGGGCTATGCATATGTGTTTCATGCAGTTGACTCTAATCCTTCTTAATTAGGATTGAAATTCAACTATCAATTGTCACTACTTTGTGGAAATAGCAATATGTTGAACTAAACATTATCATTGACATACAGTGAAAGTTTATTTTTATGCTGGGAAAATTTGTGCTAGCAGCTGCCTATTTCTGAGCTTCCTCATTGTGTCTTTAGGTCTTGATCAAGCATTCAAACGTACTTTACTGAACTTTAAGTTATATTGTAATCACACATTTGGACTTGATCAGCAGTTTATTTGAAGAAATTCTCTTCCTTATGCAAGAACGGCTAAATTCTAGTCAAAGGCTATCTTATAATGCCCAATGAAGACAATTTCAGGATATCTTTTAATATATTTTCAACGTCATTCTTGTTAACCAAAACAATCATTTTATACACTATTCTTTTTTGTGTCATTATCTCAAGATGTTTCATTTAACTATGTTCGATAATTTTTGTAGCTGATTCTAGGTTTGGATGTGCATGTTGCAGGTAGCTTGATGGCAATACCATAAGTGGCAATATCCCTGAAGAATTGGGTGACTTGAAGAATCTTTTGAGCCTAGATCTGTCCCACAATAACATTACTGGCTCCATACCTCCGACTTTGGGAAATTTGATGAACTTAAGTGTGCTGTAAGATTAATAATTCCTTCTCTTTATTTTTCTTCTCTTTTATACATGTTTATGTCATAGAGTGAGGAAAAAGTGTGATATTTGAGCCTTCCTAGCATAGGGAAATTTAATACTTTGATTTGGAGCTTGGTTTTAGCAGTATGTTTCATTTTTATGCCTTATTGTAATGCATATAAAGTCCATACAATAAGCCCCGGATGGTAGTGTTACCCATTTTCACCTACCAGCTCAACTAGGTAGAGCCTTGCTTGCTAAAGAGTGATTGATAATCTAAATGTTCATGTTAGATGCTTATGATAATTACTTTGATTTATTCATGCATATGAGTTTTACATTTTATGAGGAAAAGAGAAAAAGAAAAAACATACAGAAAAACTGATTAATATTTGATCTTTTCTGAAGATGTAAAACTTTATTCATCAAAGTGTTTATTAATGCTTCACACAAGCCGTGAAACTAGCTAAAGAAATAAATAAAGGCTTGATTTAGCAATGTGAATACATATGTGAACATAAAGGAAAGTAAGAGGCTCATAGGGACCAGTCATTGCCTGAATGACTGGCTGTAATGCTGGTTGCTTATGTTCTTTGTGTCCTCGCTGTCTCTCTTTTCCACACTCCCGTGCTAGATCCTAAAAGTGAAACAAAAGAATGGGTTAGATCCAACGGATCTAAGAAATGATCTGCCTGACCCACCATCCTACCCCACAATGCATCAACATTCCTAAATCCCAAGCCCTCTTTTATTTTCTAATTAGTTTGTTTCCTGTGCAGTAATCCAAACTATTATTGGCACACAGATGTAATATGTGGCTCTGTCATGTCCCCATTTTGGCTGACATTGTTTTGCGTGCCGGATTTTCCTATTATCGACTCTCATAGGCAAATGATTTGGAGAGAGAGTCATTGTGCTGATCATTTGATTGCATATTGCTGACAGAGCCTACATTCGATAGAGCCTACATCCAGTTTGAGGCCTACGTTCAGTTATGAGACTTTTGGGGCCTACATTGTTATAATTTTAAGTTGAGATTGCATTTTTTTATATTATAAAGTTACTTTATTATAAAGTGCATTATAATATGATTTTATAAAGGATGTTTCTAGAAGTTCTTAGCAACTTCTCCAAAAAGTGAATAAATAGAGGGCTGGGCCTCTCATTTGAACATGCATGGATTTGAGATTTCTTCTACTTCTTCATTGTGAAGCAATTTGTAGCCTTGTGGTCTGCAAATACTATTCGATCTTTGGGAATGAATCACTCCCCTAAATTGGCATAACTGAGGTAGTGAAATATCTACTGAAAGGTTGCAAATTTGGAGTTGGTACTCAACCATCTCATTGGTACTTCATTGAGAATTTGATGTAAGGTTTGTGATTGAAACAGCATTTCAGGAGGCATTTTTAGTAGGGCCGAAATTATAGGCGGCCGTTTTTAGTAGGTCCGAAAAAGCAGATCCGAAAAAGCAATCCGAAAAAGCAGATTCGAAAAAGCAGTCCGAAAAAGCAGATCCGAAAAAGCAGATCCGAAAAAGCTGTCCGAAAAAGCAGATCCGAAAAAGCAGTCCGAAAAAGCAGATCCTAAAAAGCAGATCCGAAAAAGCAGATTCGAAAAAGCAGTCCGAAAAAGCAGATCCAAAAAAGCAGCCCGAAAAAGCAGTCCGAAAAATTATTGCAGCCATCTACAATCAGGTTCCTCATTTCTCATTTGGCATTTGGCATATTTTTTTGAGAAATGTATATTTTCAGCTGAGTACAAAATATAGCTTCAGCACTTTACTATTTTACATTGTACTTGTCTTTGTTTGCCATTTGGCATTATTGGTAACAAAGGAAGGCTAGGATTTTGCAAGTGAAAGGGCATTGTAATTTTCAGTCTATCTATATTGCAAACTTAGGGTTTGATGATCATATCATTGACTGGAAAATGTATGGCATTGTTGCAAATTGTTGACATATGAATAGCATATGGTTTTGAGCAATTTTCTACATCATTGATAGTGTTTTAGATGGTATTTGGTTGCTATCTATTATTCTGAAATTTTGGGACAGCGAACTCATATATTGCAAAATAATTTCCTATATTCAGTATTTTTCTTTCAGCAGTGTATTCAGTGCATGCCAACTGTTTGACAAATTTTCTCAGTTCAGTATTAGTGGTTTTTAGTGGCCTTTATAGTAAGGGTCATTACAGTGGTATCAGAGTGGTTTCCTGCCAGCCTGATTGGGTTATTTCAGACTGAATTCAATTGTCAGCATGGCTTTAATAGGAGACAAGGAATTGAAAGAGAGAATGCACACTGCATTGAAGAAACTAGATCATCCATTTCAGCGAACAAAGAACCTCCTAAGAATTTTAGAGGAGTTGGAAACTTATTTAGGCAAGGTTGATCAGTCAGATTCCTATGCTATGCAAACAACTTTATCTCTAGTATTTGGTTCTTTGGTGAAGCCCCGATTATTGAGACATCATGATGAGGTGGTAAGACTTGCAGCTCTCTCTTGCATTAGTGAAATCATGAGGATAATAGCTGGCTTTAATTCTTATGATGATCAGATTATGAGAGAGGTACTTCATGCCATGGTGAAAAGCTTCGAAAGGTTGGATGACATCAGGGACCCTCATTTCACAAAGAGAGCAAGATTACTTGAAGTATTTGCATGGTGTAGGTTTGAAAACATTATGTTGTCAATAGGTTGTATTGATGACATTCGCAGAATGTTTAACACATTTTGGAATATTTTGGATGAGTTTCATTCTAGCGATGTATTAGCATCGATGCACTCTATCATGTTCACAATCTTGTTTGAGGAGAAGGATGAAATTTCTAAACTTTTGGCAGAAGATTTATGGCATGTTTGGACAAAAGAGAGGAATGTGTCACCTATGGCATGTACGTGGTTAAAGAGCCTGATTAATAGGCCTAAGGATCGAAGTACCTTCCCTATGACAGGCAGAAACTTCTATGATGAGTTTGACAGACATGCTGATCCGGTATTGGGAGATGTTAGCACATCTTCACGTAATGATTTATCTGCATCATCTTCACAGGCAGAAGTGGTTACAGATGTTGTACAGGTTGAGCCAGTTGCATCAGAAGGTGATATCATAGGCACACCAGATGGCATGAGTGGCACTGACAGTGATTGTGGTACAGTTGGTCTTGATGATGTCACAGGTGCTCAAAATAGTAACTACAGCACAGTGGATTCAGATGATGATTGTGAGGAGGTTGTTGTGCTTGATGATGAGATACCTATCAGCGATGAGCAGACATTGAGTATTCAGGACTTTGCTGATAGAGAGTCTCAGGCACAGTTAGATGCTACATCACACGAGGTTGACGCATATAGTAGTTCACATGTTTTGTCCAGTCAGCTTAGGGTAAGCGAGGATGGGATTGTGACTTCATTATCTCATCATGACAGGATGCGGGAGATGAGAGAGGATCACATCCGGATGATTCAGTTACGGCGCAGACATAAGGGAGTACAGGCAGAGTCTTCTTGTGTTGACTTACAGGCGATTAGGGAAGGAATGGGAGCGATGAAGATGAGTTATTTACATCTTCTTTTAGATTGTGACCATCTTCTTAGCCTTGCTAGAGATCATTTAGATGCCTTGAGGATGAAGGAGGAGGAAGTTGGCAGGCTTTCTCGAGAGTTCGAGGACACTCAAGCCTCTTTGTTGAGTACTCCATTGGCATTACAGGACTCGGAGAGACATACTGATTTGTTATAGGGAGACATCACCGGCACACTGGATTGTTTGATTGATACGGATAATGATTACGGTACGGTTGATCTTGATGATGTTACAGTGATCGAGGATAGTACAGTTGATTGGAATAGTGCAGCAGAGAGACATGTGGATGGGTATGGCGTGGAGTTGAGTTCAGCTTCATCTTACACACCTGATACTCAACTTTCTACGACAGGCGGACCACATGAGGTTGTCGATAGTTGTGAGAGTTCACCTTGCATCCAGGATTCAGGGATAGTGTCAATTATGGCAGACATGGATGTGGGATCAGCTGATATTGGATTGAGCAGGCTACTCAGGTACGGATTTTGCTTGAGGTGTCAGTCGGTTCCAGTTTACAGATGAGGGCTCAGGATTGTTACATTGGCATTTGGAATTCTGTTGACTGGAGATCTTTATCATCTATTGGTAGCAGTGATTGTTTGGATGCTATCATGGATTTGATTAACAGATTACACGGTGTTGTTCTCATTCATACGAGCAGCTTGTTAGATGTTGGTATTAGTCTTTATACACCGATGTTAGGAGTTGTGTGCATTTCCAGTTGACCACTCAGGGTGCAGTGGGTTTTTGATGATTCAGGCACATCTGAGGTGTTAGTATTTATAGATGAGTCCCAGGATCATATGGGTATTGATGACATCCAGGAGTATGCTATGGACAGTTTTGAGGACTTAGCTCCCTCGGCAGATTCATTTGTTACGACGGAGCTGGATAGCGATGCTATAGTTTTTGATACTCCATATGATGATGTGAGCTTTGGAGTTGACTTGCAGAGTATGGATGGTAGTGCTCCAGAGATTAGTGACTTTGAGGATACTCCTTTGGATAGTGTGGCAAAGGAGGATTGTAGGAGACAGTCTAGCCAGCGTCATCATGTGTCTAGTCAGCTGAGAGTTAGTGAGCGAGACATTGCTATCGCTTGCGAGCATTTCGATGCTGCTCGTCAGTTGTTAGCAGTTTATGGATGGGGTTCTCCTACTAGCGATGAGTAGGGAGGCAGTCATTTCTCCTTGACAGAGATCCACTCTTTATGGGAGGCTATCCGTATTCTGAGACAGAATTATATGCAGTTGGTAGCTGACAGAGAGCATCTTATAGAGTGGGGCAGTACAACATATGGTGCATTATTGGTCAAGGAAGATGAGGTGAGTGAGCTTAATCAGCAGCTCGAGGTCACTTCTGAGTTTCTTGAGAGTACATAGTTGGCTTTCGAGGAGTCACAGTTTCATTTGGCCGAGGTGACCAGGGAGTTAGAGCGACTGCAGTCTTTACCAGATTCTGTACAGTCATAGATTGTGGTGTTTGGTGATTCGAGGATGTCCATGGTTGAGATTGTCAGAGACAGTGGAGATGGGGAGGCATCCATCCTAGATACTAACATTGGCACATCGAGTTCGTCTCCACTATAGTCAGGTTCAGTTGAGTTGGGCGCTAAGCATTGTGGTATGTTTGACTTGGTGGTGGTCTCTACTACTGATGGCACGGAGACTAGTGATGTTGTACCAGGGATCATGTTTGATGTTGGTGAGCCGGCAGTTGGCTTGGTTCTTGTTTGTGATACTACTCCTTTGGAGGTGTCTTCGGAGGTAGTAGTTGGTTCGGGCTTGGTTAGTGATCAGTTGCAGTTAGTTTCATTTGGATTGCAGTCTGAGCCACTGACTGAGATTGACACATTCTATCAGCCTTACACTGTGAGGTATGCTCATCAGTTTACTTTTGATCCATATATTGATGAGATGATGATACGGAGATGTACTTTGGGCTCTAGTGTTTGTCATCAATTATGGTATGGTTTGACTCCACAGGTAGAGAGTTGCGAGGCATATGACATGGTGTTGGGTTCTGTGAGCGACAGCTGGATGATTCGTGACTAGGAGATTGGGGGCGATACTGATGTTGTTGATGATTCAGCCGTTGTTCTTGATTTCACTCCCTTGGCTATGTCATCTCCTGACTTAGCTAATGATCAGTCACAGTTGGTTGCATCACGTTTGCAGGATGAGCTGGTTGGTTCTCTTTACTGGCACTATATTTCAGGGTATGTTCATCGGCTTGCTTTTGATTCATGTATTGAGGAGTTGATGGCAGGCAGATTTGGTTTGATTTATTGCTATCTGTCGTGTGATGCCTATTCGCCATCAGCGGTGCATGGGAGTTATGGTTATGAGACAGTGGTCGGTGATCTGCAAAGTTGTGTTGACCGCAGGAGTTGTACAATGTGTGGATTTTCCATACTTGGTACAGTTTCATTCGGGAGTGTACACCATTGTTGCAGAGTTGGATTGAACATTCCGCATAAGCCAGTGGGATGCGTTGATGATATTTACTGTGTTGGCAATTTGAGTTGTTCTCTTGACTTGGGTTCTGATATTTTCAGAGTTGGTGTTTCGTGGGTTCCTGACTGTGGCAGTTATGGAGTTAGAGTTCGGTTGAGCAGTGGTTCACGATTCATTCGTGGATTCCTCTCGGTTATATTGCAGAGGATATTGCAGGAGCTTGCATTGGTTGACAGCAGTTCAGTTCATGACTACATTTGGGATCCAGGTGGATTGATTGCTCTATTGCTCAATCATTGCTTGGGGACAAGCAATTTCAGGAAGGGCGGACTGTCATGTCCCCATTTTGGCTGACATCGTTTTGCGTGCCGGATTTGCCTATTATCGACTCTCGTAGGCAAATGATTTGGAGAGAGAGTCATTGTGCTGATCATTTGATTGCATATTGTTGACAGAGCCTACATTCGATAGAGCCTACATCCAGTTTGAGGCCTACGTTCAGTTATGAGACTTTTGGGGCCTACATTGTTATAATTTTAAGTTGAGATTGCATTTTTTTATATTATAAAGTTACTTTATTATAAAGTGCATTATAATATGATTTTATAAAGGATGTTTCTAGAAGTTCTTAGCAACTTCTCCAAAAAGTGAATAAATAGAGGGCTGGGCCTCTCATTTGAACATGCATGGATTTGGGATTTCTTTTACTTCTTCATTGTGAAGCAATTTGTAGCCTTGTGGTCTGCAAATACTATTCGATCTTTGGGAACGAATCACTCCCCTAGATTGGCATAACTGAGGTAGTGAAATATCTACTGAAGGGTTGCAAATTTGGAGTTGGTACTCAACCATCTCATTGGTACTTCATTGAGAATTTGATGTAAGGTTTGTTTGTGATTGAAACAACATTTCAGGAGGCATTTTTAGTAGGGCCGAAATTATAGGCGGCCGTTTTTAGTAGGTCCGAAAAAGCAATCTGGAAAAGCAGATTTGAAAAAGTAGTCCGAAAAAGCAGATCCGAAAAAGCAGATCCGAAAAAGCAGTCCGAAAAAGCAGATCCGAAAAAGCAGATCTGAAAAAGCAGTCCGAAAAAGCAGATTCGAAAAAGAAGTCCGAAAAAGCAGATTCGAAAAAGCAGCCCGAAAAAGCAGTCCGAAAAATTATTTCAGCCATCTACAATCAGGTTCCTCATTTCTCATTTGGCATTTGGCATATTTTTCTGAGAAATGTATGTTTTCAGCTGAGTACAAAATATAGCTTCAGCACATTACTATTTTACATTGTACTTGTCTTTGTTTGCCATTTGGCATTATTGGTAACAAAGGAAGGCTAGGATTTTGCAAGTGAAAGGGCATTGTAATTTTCAGTCTATCTATATTGCAAACTTAGGGTTTGATGATCATATCATTGACTGGAAAATGTATGGCATTGTTGCAAATTGTTGACATATGAATGGCATATGGTTTTGAGCAATTTTCTACATCATTGATAGTGTTTTAGATGGTATTTGGTTGCTATCTATTATTCTGAAATTTTGGGACAGCGAACTCATATATTGCAAAATAATTTCCTATATTCAGTATTTTTCTTTCAGCAGTGTATTCAGTGCATGCCAACTATTTGACGAATTTTCTCAGTTCAGTATTAGTGGTTTTTAGTGGCCTTTATAGTAAGGGTCATTGCAGGCTCCCACAAGGGTTCGAGCCCAACGTGCCAATAATAGGCAAGATCTTGACAATAAATGAACAACAATATCAAAGGGACGTGTAATTCTGTTACATGAAACCTTTTATTGTACATGATGCAGATTGTAAAGGAAATAAATTAATTGGTTATTTAAGGGACAATTTTTTTATGTTGAAACCTTAGAGATTGGTTGGGATAGTAGATGATCGTTATGAGATCAGATATCAACAGTTGCAAAGCAAGAGACAGAGTGTGTTTTGTGCATAAGTGGCTGAAACAACAGTGATATGACTAGAGGAGAATGGAACTTCAGAGCAGGATAAGTTACAGGTATAATGACAAACAACTTCAAAATTCCCAAACATGAGGTTCCAACAAGTAAATGAGGACTGTAGTATGAAAGAACAAAAAACTTGATGTTTCTTGTTAAAAGAGACCAATATAAATGCACAGGATAAATGCAATCTACTGATCTACATTCAGGGAATCAAACACTAACCAATGAAATCAAGTGCAGGCATTTGATTTTTGTGCATGATCTTAAAAAGGAAGGGTCATTGAATATATCTGGAGCAAGAGCATTTTTTTTTAGAATCATGGAGCAACTTAGCTAGTGCATACACTGATCAACTGCAGATTAATAAGAGCATGTCTCTAAACAATTACAAGTCTAGTATGCAACTGCAAAATTTTGATAAAAGATGCTCATTCATAACAGAATATTCAAAAGATTCATGGAAGCAAAATTACTCAAAACCATTAAATAATATTATAAAAGTATCCATTCAAATGAGCAGTCAATTAGAGTGAGTGTTCGTTGTTAAATAAATCCATCCAGATGAGGAGCAACTATATAGCAACATGAAAAAAATGATGTTTCTTGTATCAACTTCAGAATAGGGAGTTATCATCTTCAGGGGCATGAATAGAGTAATCAAGTGAATGGTCAAGTAAACAACATTAAATTCAGGATTAAGTGTGATAGTAGCAGTCCAAATGTAGTATCACTCTCTCAGGAATATACAATGATCCTAGAAATGTGCAAGGATTCAAATAAAGCCACAGATAGAGGAAAGATCATGTCTCTCAGATTAGTCATAGCCTAAAAGTAATCAAAGGAGGATAGAGTACAGAGTATGTATAAATTTGTCATTTCCTTGTAAAATAGGAAAAGCCAAGCTTCAAAGGGGGAAAAACCCTCACTCGGAACCTTCATTTCGTGACTTGCAAGTGTGAAGTTTTAAGGAAAAAGTTGTACATTTCTTCATTTTCTTCAGCAAGATAAAAGAAAGTACACTGAGGTTGTATGGCTACATGTTTCACAGCAATAGAGTAGAGAGAACCCATAATTTTCAAAATAAAAAGCATTTTATGATGCCACATCTGGAGAAGCACAATTATTAGGAAATGAAAACCTAGAAGAGATGACATGTCAGAGATCTAAGCTCTTGTATTAAATTCAAATCCTCATTTCAATACAAAATACAAAGCTTCAAAAAGACGGGGAAAAATCCACATTTCTTGCAAGAAAAATCCTCAAAGAAAATAGAGCCGCGACCCATATGCTACAACAAAACAAAAGAAGGCTCAATATTGTTTGTTAATTCATAACCTGGCCCGGGCTATAACATGGAGATTTGCAACCAAGATAGATAGCCAAAGAGGGGCTAACAATAAGAGGTCGTTGTCGTAAAAAATGAAGGTAATAGACTTGTGTTTGGAAGACATGAATACCATCAAATGATGTAATGAGCCTTGTAGGCTCTATGCTAAAGAATTTATATATTTTTTTTCTTTGAAAGTTTTGCAAATTTTGAGGTTTCCAACATATATCGATATGCATTTAAATTCTAACTTTTAAAAAAACACAATTTCAGTTTCATAAACCAAATTGTAATAATTCAAATCTACGAACATACAATTAATTTCTGTTTGATTATTAAAAAATTTCCAAGTCAAAGTGCACCTTGAAATATGCTGATGGTGGTCAGAAAATCATTAAATCGTAGCCCCCTGGAAGTTGTCTTTGCCACTCAAGAAGTTGATGCAACTTCTTCAATTGTTGACATAGCCTTTGAAGTAATTGTCGCAACCCCAAAAAATATAAAATGTGGCTCAATTTAAACCAATGTAGCCACCAGTAAGGTTAACGTGGCCTCCATGCTTGACCGCAACCACTTAACAATCATCACTGCCTATTGAATTCTCTACATGAACTACCAAGAAAAAAAACACCAGCACTTAGGGCCACAAACTGAACTGTAAATAGAAAATAATGATCAAATTTGGTTTACAACAGCACCAAATTTGAATCATTGGGCTCAAATTTACTTCTCAGATACTTCGAAGAGCACAATTCACCACTTCAATCAGTTATTCAAAGTGCAAAAAGGTGAGGAATTAGTCCCCCAAACCCTTGTTGAGAAACTCTTCAACAATATTCGCCATGAAATAAAATGTCAAGCCAAGAATGAATTTGAATTCTCATAAGGCTATATATATAATATTTAATTCAATAGCTTCACAATGACACTTTTCACTTAAAAGCCACTTGCTTTATGGTTGAACATTTGAAATATAATAAACTATTATATTTCCCTCCACTTTAATATACAATTCCAAGGTGCCCAATATACAATTCCAATAAAAATAGCAACCTATGCCAATTTAATTAAGTAATAATCAAAATTCACCCGTCTTGCAAAAATGACTGAGGAAGCATCAAAATCGAAATCTGACAACACAGGCATGATCTTGATGATGAAAGGCGATGAATGAACTTGACGAAGTGACTTTCTAAAAATAGACGCTCCCTCCAAGAATCTTGGAGGCCAAACTGGAAGCCGAAAATAAAAATTGAGAGCATCATTTAACTCTAATTCATTTGAGCTCATTGTAACCATCTATCGACTTACTATAAATCGTAAGTCCCTCAAAACAGGCCAAAACCCACATCAGGTCCCTCTAATCACCAATATTAGCCTACAAGGACTTAGTGATAGGCTAAATCTAATAACTCAGATGCTCGCTCAAACTGGGGACATTACAGTCCTCCCTCCCCGCGATTGCTTGTCCTCAAGAAATCACCAGAACCAAAGGCTCATATTGATCCACCTGGATCCAAAAGAAAAGTGTGTAATATCCCTGACATCATCTACAAACTCCTGTGATAATAACTCTATCCACAAAGCTATCCTGAACATATTGTCACCATGCCAACGATGGCAACTCAACCAATCCGTAAAGCTAAGTATGTGTCCACCTGGATCCCAGTAGAGACGTAACTCACATCCATCTACAACTAGAAAGAATGGATATTCGATATCAATTGATCAATCAAATCTCCCTGCACATTCTACCAATTTGCTCTGTGTATGTAGTCCATTTGTGCAATAGGGACAAGAACTCTCATATCCCAGATATCCACCCTCTGCAAATCATCATAGATATGTTTCTCCTGCAAGTCACCTCCTGCTAACTTGCAGTAACTAACTCCAACTGTAGATGAAAACCCATCCCATAAAGGATGATACAACCTAGGAGCCAACCCACACTGACGTGCAACCATATCCTCAACCGGTGGGTCAAACGAGAAATGATGAGTGCTCCTCACTATGTAATCATAGTGAAATGCTCCAATCTCTATCAGAGGCTCATCAAAATCCAACCGCGAATCAAGAGATGGATCCAATATCTGACTTTGAACAACTGATTGGGTATGGTCTTGGGAAACCCTCTCAACAAACCCAACCACAAAATCCTTGTGGGGAAGCATTGTAGTCAAGGTATCTACAATCTTTCCCACTAACAGCTGAATACTGCGAGAACCCCAGATGAGAGTACCCTTAGAAGTCCCAAAGGGCCCTTCCCTCAAAACTGGACTCTCAAGCAAGTACTCCATGAAAGACTCCGTGCAGTAGAAATTATAAGAAGCAACATCAACCTGCTCCCCTGCAATCCACAACTGATCATTCGAAAATTGTGGCATTGCCAACTGCCTACTGCTATCAGCTGTAAGAGATGAAGAAATAGATTTATTTCCAGAAGAAGAAAACAAATCATCCTAAAAGGTCGTCCCCAAACCAGATGATACCCTATCCATGTCTTGTGAATCAAAGGGAGTAGTGTCAGAAACTAGCACACAGCTCTTCGATGAATCCACCTTTTCAATCTCAGGCCTCTCAACAACCTGGTCTATATCATCTATCACCGTGCTAACAAATGGAGAACCTAATATCACAAAACTCTCTCTACAATCCTCCACTGAAGAACTCACCTCCTCTATGTCTACTGCATCTATCTCAAGGATGGATGTAACTATGTCTCCAACACATTCATCATTGCCAACTATAGAAGCTAACTCAACCAACCACCACTATATGCAATTGAACTGGATCTATGGCTAACAAGGACTGCATCCACTCCAACTCCACAGTCACCTATCCCAACTTCAACTGCGACTACTGAAGAGACCATTGAGTGCCCTCTAAAGCCCCAGAAGTCAATGTGATCTCCTGAGTAAGCTCACTCACCTCCTCTTCTCTGAGCATCAATGCCTCATATGTCGTACTCCCCCACTCAACTACATGATCTTGGTCGGCTACCAACTGTAAATAGTTCCGTCTCAAAATCCTGATAGCCTCCCGCAAGGAATGAATCTCTGTCAGGGAAAGTTAACCACCGCCATGCTCAACTGCCATAGGAGCATCCCATATCTTTACTGTCAACAACTAACGAGTGGCATCAAAATGCTCGATAGTAGAAGTAATGTCTCTCTCGCCGACTCTCAATTGGATAGTCACATGATGACTCAGCACAACGGGCCTCCTATGTACAATCTCAATTGCAATGTCTACACTATGGAAGGAAGTTGTATCGAACAAACTCCCCTCAAGATCACCATATCTTTGTGTACTATCATTCGACAACACATCTACCAACTGAGTACTGATATCAGACTCATCCTCATCTACCCTCAAGGAAGCTACTGCTGAATCTAACTCATCACAATCCTCAGCTACCTCGTCCTCTCTAACCACATGACAATCCAGATCCTAGGACCCATCCTCACTCACTAACAAGTCAGATTCCTCCCCCAAGGTCTGATAAATCAAGCATGACTTGCTGCAGGTAGAGTCATCCTCATGAGTCACCGAAGAAGTAACCTTATTTGAAGAAGTGGAAGCCCTAGTTGTAACAAACTCCTACCACTCATATGGTTCCTCATCCTCATCCTTGAGTCCCTGTAAAAAAGGATCCTTGGACCCAGCACCATCAGATGATAACGTTGAGTCAACTCTCAATGTTTGATACAAAAGACCAGACTCACTACAACACACATCATCCTCACACTCAACATCAGAGGTATCCATAATGCTAGTGTCCATATTGTCTAACTGAGACCCTTCTACTAACTCTGGCTGCATACATGACTCAATGTCATCATGTGAATCATCTACACTCTGGCATGAATCTTTATCAGTTGTCTCATCTGTAACACTCCCATAATGAGTGTCATCACTAGATAGCTCCATGCCCACATCCTCAATATAGGAAAAGACCATTGTCTCCATTACTGACTCAACACTACGATTGTTGTCATAAACATGAAAGCTGTCAGAGCTCATATAATCCTCGTAGTCCGCAAAAATAACACCATCATGTAAGGTGTCAAAATCCATAGTGGTATCTACAACATCCTCCACTCTCACACTATCCATGACATCAACAATAAGCTCACATAATGGATTGTTGTCCTGAAAATCAGACCCTGTGTCACTAACTCTGATAGGCTCAGAATGCTGAAACTCAGTATCACTATCTGCCAATAAGACAGACACATCCACATGTCCCTGTAAAGAGTCTCCAACATCATGTGTGCAAATAAGACTAGTGGCTGTCCTACTAAGAACAGGATCATCTCCACAATGATCAGTAGTTGCTGAAAATTCATCATGAAGATTTTTGGATGTCTCACCTATGAAGACCTCTTGTTTCTCTTCCTGCATTTTCTACGAGGAAGACTTTTTGAAGAAAGAAACCATAAACCTATCTGCCCTGTCAACAGTCACCGGATCTGAAAGTTGGGATTTTATCCTTTCCTATGTTTGCCTTAATTTCTCCATTTCATTTTGAAGGGCACTTGTTTGTTTCCTAAAATGTGACACACTGCTCAACTTGTTTCCATATTTACTGGATTTCCTGTAGTTGTCCATGATTAAAAAAAAACTTGCTAGAGTGTTGATCACTCACAAATTAAGCACGGGAACTCAAAATTTCCAACCCCGCAGGATGGCAAGAAACTGCTCTAATACCACTGTAATGAGCCCTACGGGCTCTATGCTGAAGAATTTATATTTTTTTTGTTTTTTCTTTGAAAGTTTTGCAAATTTTGAGGTTTCCAACATATATCGATATGCAATTAAATTCTAACTTTTTAAGAAACACAATTCTAGTTTCATAAACCAAACTGTAACAATTCGAATCTATGAACATACAATTAATTGTTGTTTGATTATTAAAAATTTTCCAAGTGAAAGTGCACCTTTGTAAATATGCTGATGGCGGCTAGCAAATGATTAAATCGTTGCCCCCTGGAAGTTGACGTTGCCACTCAAGAAGTTGACGCAACTTCTTTAATTGTTGACACAGCCTTTGAAGTAATTGTCGCAGCCCCAAAAAATATAAAACGTCACTCAATTTAAACCAATGTAGCCAGCAATAAGGTTAACGTGGCCTCCATGCTTGTGTTATTTCTAACCGGTTACTGAGAGGGGGGGGGGGGTAAATCAGTAAATACAATTTCTATTCCTCTTTATTACAATTAAATATTCTTGTTAATATTGAAATCAAAAGCATATTTTAATAATCATAAAAAAAAATTAAATGCACATGTCAACACAAAAGCTGTATGTTGAAACCCTCGGTTAGAAGGAAAAAACCACGGTGGGACAGAACCCGCGAAACTCCACTACTACAATAATAAAGTTGCCCTGTTAGAGGCTTACAAAGGACTGGTGAGAGTGCTACCCAGTTAAGGGATTTAATAGAAGACCTGCTAGGATCTTGACTCTGTGAGGAGTCTCCTTATCAAGACTTAAAACACAAATGAAGATGTTACCCGGTAAAGGGATTTATACAATGGAATCTTTTAGGGTTCACCTTGATTGAGTGATTTAAATATGCTTCACAACAAAAGAAATAATCTTATGATGACACTATATCTGTCGATTCAGATCATACTTGTTCACTCTTTCCTCTGTTTGGCTGTTGAATCTTTCTCTCTCCCTTTCACCTTCTGCGATTGTGTTTCCTCTTAGAAGATTCTACTCTTCTACTATCTCTTTCTCTATGCTCCAGATTTTCAACAACTCTTTCATGTCTAATGACCTCAAAACGCTCGCAGAAAAAACAAAGCTAACTCTAGTTCAACTAAAAAAGCTAACTCCAGTTTGATTGAAAAATGCTCCCCATAATCCGTTTCGGATTATCAAGCACTTAACCGGTGTGTGATATGTATCCGACTAGTCATCTCCACCCTATATGTTTTCCAAGACCTGTTGGATAAAACTTGAACCGGTATAAGCGTGACCAGTTAAGGTACATTGCTCACTTGGTCATTCTACCGGTTCACAATCATTACCTATCATGAGTACCAGTGCTATGTACCGGTGTACCAGCGTGTTTGATGTTTGCCAATGACTATGCCAATGACAACTAACTTTATGTAAACAGCTTGACCGCAGCCACTTAACAACGATGACTACCTATTAAATTCTCTACGTGAGCCACCAAGGAAAAATGCACCAGCACTTAGGGCCACGAATGTAATGTCCCCGTTTTTTAGGCTCTTGGGATTAGCCTATCATGTGACCCTCGTAGGCTAATGAGGATGGACAGAGGGTCTCTTTTAGCGGGCATCTACTTCATGATTCAGTATGCTTTGGTTTGGCTTTCGTTTGGTGTCATTTGGACTTCATTTGCTATAGTTTTGCCACGTTTACTATTTATAGTAAGCTTGATGTTGTTTGAGAAGGACCCTTTCTATTTTTGGAAAGTGCATTTGGTCACATGGGGAAATAATAGGTGTGACTCCTATTTCAGACGGCATATTAAAACGATAAGTATTTTGGGAGTTATTATTATTTTGGTGGCCAAATTATTATTAAATCATTAAATGGCTTATTATAAAGTTATAATTCAACTTTATAATTTCACTTAAGTTGAGGGTTGAGTCATCATGGGAAGGGGCCATTTATTTAATGAATTCATGGAAGCCTAAGCCAAGGTATTAATTTAAAGTATTAGAGTAAATGAATTATTAAAAGGAAAAGTATATCTATTTATCCCACATTGGTAAGAATTGTGTTTGAGCTCTCACAAGAAATAATAAAAGGGGACTTGAGAGTTCATTCTAAAATATCTATTGATCATTTGATAAAATTTGGTTGTGAAGAAGATGGCCAGGGTTTGAGGACTGATTCCTCTCTTTTGGCAATTTGAATCATCACTGATTGATGGTGAATTTGCAAACTGAATTCTGGAAATTATTCTGAATCTGTAGATGTTGATCTTGGTGCTGAGGTATACCAAGTTGTGGAGATTTGAACAATTTATAGCAAAGCTGAAGTTTTCATTGATTGAATTCGAAATTCATTCAGATTATTAGATTCCTTGGAGGCTGAATTATCTACCAAGGCTTCCGTATGGAATTTGCTAGCTGTTGTACAGATGTGACAGAGTTGTACATGTTGTACAGAATTGTTTGAGAGGAGGTTGTTTGGCTGCCAACTTTGGTTGCTGTTGGTTCAGTTAGTGCTCACCTTGGTGCGCAAGGAATTCTTTTAGCAAGGAGGTGGCTTAAGGCTTTCTGGTAGACACAAACAAAGGGCTGTGTTTCATCTTCAAGGAGCTGCGTTTTAATTTGGTGGTGATTGCAGATTGCTCATGGATGCTGCGCTCATTGGAATCATGTCTTGAAATTAAGGTGCCTATGGTTACATGTAATACATTGTAATGTTCATTGTTTGAAATGTCCTCTCAATTAATAACAAATTGATGAACATATCAGTCAATTTGATTTGCTATTGTTTAAATTATTCTGTTGTAAAATTCTCAGTTATACATTTATGAGTTTTAATTGGAAAATACAAACAATTGCAAAAAGACAAACATATAAATTGGTTGCTTGAGCAAGGAGCCAGTTGGCCTCTTTACAGTGGTATCAGAGCATTTTTCTTGCCATCCTGTGGGGTATGAAATTCATTATTATTTCAGATCTGATGTTATATTCGGAGTGACTAGCACTCTTGCTTTTCCTAGCTATGGACAAATACAGGAGGCCTAGTTCTGGTAGTCGGCGTAGCAGTATGGGAAAAAGAGAGGAAATAAATGCCTTAGTGGAAAGTATGGAAAGACTTAGGCTTCATCAACAGAGATGGCGGAGAGCTTGTCGGATCCAGAGATAGTAGAGAGGGCAGTGAGGCATATGGTCTCTACTTTTAGGAGGCCGACATTGAGATTGCAGGGAAGAAAGCTTGAGTTTTCCCTGACAGGTGCCGATGATGCAGATGTACCTATATTTAGTATGACACCTGCTAGTCCTATCCGCAGTGTTGATGATGGATTTATTTCACAAGGTCATGTGGATGTATCAGTACCATTGGTTGACAGCAGCGATGAGCATCAACAAGTTGAGGCTCCTAGAATACTCGCTACAGTTAGTTCAGAGGCAGTTGATGCTGTAGTTATCACTGAGTGTTCAGACTCTTCCGTGGAGGGAGTTGTTATTGGAGATTTTTATGTAAGCTATCGTAGTGTTGCTCCAGTACAGGAGGCAACTGCTTCCTCATTTGGGACCGATGCATGTATGGAGTCACCTTGCTGTGATGTTGGTGATTTGGGCATTACAACGGAGTCAGTAGTTGGTGGTTCATCCTCCAGCATTATTGGTGCACAGCTTGACGTTGAGTCATGTGTGCAGAGTTAGGTGTTAGCAGTTGAGGCTTTAGTAGGAGATATGGATTCAGATAGTATAGACACATCTGATGATACTTTTGTGGATGCTATGAGTTGCATTGGGGATGACACCCCCTGTGAGATGTTGGGTGATGACTTCGAGGAGTGTATGAGCTCTAAAAGCTCTGAGGTTTATAATAGCAGTCGCAGTGTGGAATTAGTACAGGAGACTGTGGTCTTTTCCTATATTGAGGATGTGAGAGTGGAGCTATCTAGTGATGACACTCATGATGGGAGTGTTGCAGTTGAGTTGGGTGACAGATTCATGCCACAGTGTAATTGACTCACATGATGACATTGAGTCATGTAGGCAGCCAGAGTCGCGGATAGACAATGTGAACACTAGCATCACAGATATCTCTGATGTTGAGAGTGAGGATGATGGGTGCTGCAGTGTTTCTGGTTTTCTATATCAGACTTTGGGTGTGGACTCAGCTTTGTCATACAGTGGTGGTGGGTTCCAGGATTCTTGGTTATAGAGACTCACGGATGAGGATGGGGAAGCATATGAGTGGCAAGAGTTTGTTACAGCTAGATCATTGGCAAGTTTTTAATGATGACAAGTAGATCATCAATTTCCTTGAAACAAAGGATAATTTTGATGAGCTCTACTTTGAGGGCAGCGAGTCATCATCTAGAGAATCAGTCCCAGATATTGATCCTGAAACTGGAGAAGAATTTATTCTATTGAAGGGAAATAAAATTCCTTAAGGCTTAGTTTCTTTAGAGAAGTTGTTTGACAAACATGACAGATATGTCAAAGAATAACAACAATCAAGGGCCAATTTTACCATGGAATGTGAGAAATATAACCTCGGGTCAGAGGCTGATCCAAAAATGGTAAACATTGGAAAATGTTGCACTCCGGTAGAAAGGGAGAAGTTCATTTCATTGTTGCATCAATACATGGATGTCTTGGCATATTCTTATGATGACCTCAAATCTTTCCATCCAAAGGAGGTACAACATGAAATACCTCTCAAGCTTGGTGCTATTCCTTTTCGACAAAAGCAAAGGCAATATAATCCAAAAATCTCAAGGACAATTCTCTCTGAAATCCAGAAGATTGTGGATGCTCGGATTATCTTTTCTATTCACCAATCAACGTGGATAGCGAATATAGTTCCAGTACGTAAAAAGAATGGAGAAATTCGCATTTGTGTGGATTTCAGGAATCTCAACCAGTTATCACTAAAGGATAATTACCCACTTTCGGTAATCGACCAAGTTTTGCAGATGGTGACAGGTTCTGAAATGCTGTCCATGCTTGATGGTTTTTCTGGCTACAATCAGATTGAAGTTAGTGAAGAGGATCAACACAAGACCTCATTTACAATGCCATGAAGTACTTTTGCTTATCGTAGGATGCCTTTTGGTCTCATTAATGCGGGAGCTACTTTTTAGCGAGCAATGAACCTTGCTTTTCGAGAAATTATTGATAAATTCATTGTTATTTATTTAGATGACTTGACTGTGTTTTCCAAAAAACGGCAAGATCATTTTTATCACCTTCAACAAGTTCTCGAAAGATGTAGGCGACATGGTGTTTCTCTTAATACCAAGAAATTAGTTTTTGGTGTGACTGAAGGAAAGCTTTTGGGACACATTGTGTCAAAGGAAGGTATAAAGATTGATCCTGAAAGGGTAAAATCAATCCAAGCTCTTATGCTGCCCTCAAGTAAAACAGCAGTTCACTCTTTCTTCAGAAAGGTAAATTTCTTGTGAAGATTTCTTCCTAACTTTGCTAAGAAAACTTGTCATATCGTGGATATGATGAAAGGTAAAAATGTCTTTCGATGGAGTCTAGAAGGAAAAGCGGCGTTTGGAGAGATCAAAGAAGCAATCACGCAAGCTCCAGTGTTAGTCTGCCCAGATTACACAAAAGATTTCATCATGTATAGTTATGCTTCCGAGCATACTATGTCTGCGATTTCAATGCAAAGGAATGATGAAGGAGTTGAGTCTCCCATCTCGTTCATGAGTTGTCCATTGAAAGCTCATGAGCTGAAGTACACCCAAATGGAAAAGCATGCATTTGCTGTTGTCCAGATAGTAAAGCATTTTAGGTTCAACATTCTAAATTCACATGTCATTGCTTTGGTGCCAGATACGACAGTTAAGACAATTTTAACACGACAGGATTTTGGTACCAAAAGAGGAAATTGGATAGCTAAGATCCAAGAATATGACATGGAAATTAAGCCCACAAAACTTATTCGTGGCAAAGGTTTATGTCAGCTTATGGCTGAAAATAAACCAGTTGCAGTGAAAGTGGAAACTCCTCAATCTTTTCCAATGGTTTTGTTCGTTAGCACGAGAGATGAGTGGTATTCTAATATCGCTCATTTTCTCACATATGGCGAGTGTCCTCGACATTTGTCATATAAAGAAAGAAGTATTAAATTGAAGGCTGTAAAGAAAGAAGTATTAAATTGAAGGCTGCAAATTTTATTCTTTGGAATAATGGTTTGTATAAACGAAGCTTAGATGGGACATTTCTTCTTTGTGTGGATAAAGCGCAATAGGAACGATTGCTTGAATCTTTTCACAACCTTGCATGTGGTGGTCATTTTTCTGCACCAGTCACAACACATAAAATCCTGAGGGCAAAGTATTATTGGCCTACCATGTTTCAAGATGCGTACCATTGGGTGCGAAAATGCGAGTTGTGTCAACAATTCATAGGTAAGCAAAAGATTGCTGCTCTACCATTAAAGCTGGTAGTAATTGAGGAACCGTTTCAGTAGTGGGGACTTGATTTCATCGGCGTAATCAATCTGTCGTCAAGCAAGGGACATACATATGTTCTTATTGCAACGGACTACTTCACCAAATGGGTGGAGGCAATACCAACAAAGAATGCTACATCTAAAGTGGTATGTGATTTCTTGAAGGAGAACATTATCTCACGTTTTGGTGTTCCTCATAAGATTGTCACAGATAATGCAGCGGCGTTTTCATCACATGACATAACAAGGTTTTGTTATGATTTTGGGATCACTTTGGCGCACTCGTCCAACTATTATCCCCAAGGTAATGGTCAGGCAGAATCCAGTAACAAGAACCTGGTTGCAATTATCAAGAAGCTGGTAGATGAAAATCAAAGATCGTGGCATAAGGCATTGTATGATGCATTGTGGGCTGATCGAATTACACCCAAACGAGCAATTGGTATGTCCCCTTTCCAATTGTTGAATGGTGTGAATGCTGAAATTCCCATTACTTTGGAGCTCCCTGCTCTGAAGTTAGCCAAGGCCATTGAAGATGATACTTTTGAAGGTGGCTTGGATAAAAGAATCATATTCCTGTCAGCATTAGAGGAACAACGTACCCAAGTGGTGGATTGCATTGCGGAACATCAGAAGAAGGTGAAGGTACTCTTTGATAAGAAAGCAAAGCAAAGAGATTTTCAAGTTGGTGATCGTGTACTACTTTGGGATAAACGAAGAGAACCCAAAGGCATGCATGGGAAGTTTGATACTCTTTGGCGTCCTCCTTTCACAATCCATCAAATCTCTGGTGAGAACAGTTTCCTGTTGGCTTACCGAGATGGAACACATTTGCGTTGCCCTATAGTGGACAGCATCTGAAGCACTATTTTGAATGAGCTCCAGATAAGTACCATTGTACATACAAAGTCCAAGTCTTTGAGTCTTTTGTGTCTTTTTAGTGTCTTTTGTCGTTTTGGTCGCCTAACTCTATAGTCCAATGGAATGGAAGAAGGCACTTAGAGAAATGGATTCTACATCTCTTCTCATTTCCAAGGATGAACATGAGACGTTCCCCAGTTAGAGCTAGCTGTTGTCGTAAATTTTGTTTTAATAAAATTTATGTCAACTATACAAAAATTTAATCATGTTTTCGATTGAATTAATTTGGCTTTAAAACTATAAGTACTTTAATTAAATAAATAAATTTATTTAGAAGTTTTAAGTCATTAAATTTTATTGTTTTTCTTAGATTTTAGTTTTTACTTTATTTTATTTATTTTTATTGTTTTTCAATTTTAATAATATATTGATAGTATATTATTAAAATTCTAAATATATTTAAATATTATATAAAATCTCAAAATATTAAAATAAAAACCTTTAAGAATACATCACATATATAATATTAGAGATTTTATATTATATTGTATATATTTTATCGTGTCATAATGCAAATTCAAACAAACCTCCTGAAATACATTATGGTTGGACTTTTTATTTTATTTTATCTATTTTTATATGCAACGTTATGTGTAAGGTTTTTGAAATCTCCAATAATATTAAGGAAGTCGGGCATTTTGATCAAAGTTACATTACACATTGCATGAAAAATGCGATGAGATATTGCTTGAAAAGTCCCAATGAATATATTTGGGCGGACATTTTACATGTCATTACACATGCAATAACACCAAATGTTTGTAATACTAAAAAGCCCGAGAATTTCCCCAAGCCATCAGACTTTTTATTTTGTATTACATATTGTAAATTGAATGACAATGTAAAGTTTTAATTCCAGAATCGGGCTTTATTTGTATTGTTGCAAAATATGTCTGAAGCGCGCCGGATAGAGGGACTCACGGTTCACGTTGAGTGCCGTGTGAGAACTCTGAGTTCTCAATACCGCATTGACAGGAGTCGCCAAGCTTTGGGGGCTTTAAAATCTCCATTCACCTTTGTTATTATCCCAGAAAAGCTTTGATACCAGTCATTTTTCTTTGCGCAAGTTCTAGGGTTTGTTCCGGTTTTTGAAAGCAAGGATATCTTTGTTTTTTGTAGCAGGTATGGGCATCCATTTATACATATTTATAGACGTTTTAGTCCAAAAACATTTTTCATTTGCAGAAGTATGTGTTTTAATGGTCGTTTATGGCAAAAACGTGGCTGTATATGCTCTTCTTATTGTTATTTTTGGCTTTAAATGGACATTTTTGACCTCCCATGGGTTTTGGATATGTTATGCTGGATATTTTTAGAGTTTTTCTTCATTTTACAGCTGCTTATGGGCTTTTCTGTATGAGTTTTGTCTAAAACGGGATTGGCATTCATTTTTGGGTCTTTTTGAAGTCATATTTCGGGGTTTTTGCTTTGTAAATACTTATCAGAATTTTTCAAGAAGTTCAAAGAGGGTTATATGCGAAGATTTCCATTTTCACAATATCATGACAAAAGGATGTTCAAATCCAGTTGAAACACAAACAAACAAATTCTTTCTAGCTTACACTCAGCATGGTGTTGAAGAATATTTCCAATGCATATGCCATCATTTCAAAATAATGTTGAGAAGTTAAATCCCTCATTCATTTGCAGCCATACCCAGAAATTTCACATTCATATCATTACCTTGAGAAAACTGAAATTCCCTTTCATTTCCATGAAATACAATATTTGAGAAAATTGCATACATATACCTTGCAAAAAATCAGTACACCTCATATTTACCATACAATGTTTCATGAAATTCAAAGCGTAATTCCTCCGAAAAGTTCCATTTTATGTTTTCATATTTCGGGATTTTTCATATCCATTGCGTATTTCATTACATGTCATTTTTACATGTAATGCAATGTGTAACCACCTCAAAAATCCCCGAATACATTTTTTGCCCAAATCCACTATAATTCCAAAATTGGGATTTTTGAGACCTATTACATGTACGGTTACATGTAATCAAAAGTGTAACTACCCCGGAAATCTCCACCCTAAGTTTACCCAAAATCAGAGATTTTTACACCAACTGCATGTACTGTTACATGCAGTCAAATGCGCAATTGCATCTAAAATCTCCTACAATTCCCAAGTTGAAAAAGCAATTCCAAGTGAAATCGGGGATTTTTGACCCGATTGCAAAACGAACTACATATGCAACTACACATGCAATCCTAAATGCAGTTGGGTCCAAAAACCCCAATTTCACTTAAAGTCCTATGTTTTTCCCTTGTAGTAGGAACTCTTTGGTCCAACTACATAAAAATATTACAAGTTGAACTACATGCAGTCAAATCTGCAGTGCACCCCAAAATCCCCGAACTGCATCCATGGATCACTAATGCAACATTTTTCAGAATTGATTGAAGCATAGCTTGCAGACATGAGCCATCAACATCTCGATGCTACAAGTGTTCATCCAAAGTCAGAAGGGCCAATCATCAGGGATGAGAAAAAGATGAAACTTAAGTTTCATAAATATTAGAATGCTTTCAAGACTGATTCCAAGCAGGTAGTAGCAGGATCAATAGGAGGGATCGTGAATAGTTTTCTACTTATGGGTGACAAAGAAAATCAGTGATTGGTTGATACCATCGAATGCAGAGGTCAAAAGTGTTATTTTCTACAAATGTTCCCACTCATGTACAGATTTGGAGATTTCCAGCACTTGGTATTTTGGTGATAGGAAAACCTCTCCAATAGAGGTTAATGTAATAGGAGTCATGTTTTGTCAGACACTTAGTTTATTTTTCATCATGCATTTTGACAAGTTACATGTAAAGCATAAAATTGCAATTACATATGTAATGAAACATGTAAAGTAAAAATTTGCAATTACGTATCTTACTACATGTAATCACATTACAGAGGACTGTAATGTTGAAGAAGTCAAACCTAGGTAGTTAGTTTTCCATATTTTTCTCATAGCATCTCTCCTATAAATACAAGAGGGCTCATTGTAAATATTTATCTTTATGCATTGCAAGAAAACTCTGGAGAAATTGTGCAAGTTCAAACTTTGCTTTAATTTGTGCAAGCTGATTTTTAGAGTGAATAAAAAGCAAGTGTTTTTCAATCTTTGAGTTGGGAAGTGTCATGTCCCCTTTCTAGAGACATGTTCTTCCATGACGGATTTGCCTATCATCGACTCTCGTAGGCAAATGGTTTGGAGAGAGAGTCATTTTGTTGATCAATTGATTGCTTATTGCAGTTGGAGCCTACATCCAGTCCGAGCCTACATCCAGTTGTAGTAGAGCCTACGTTCAGTTTGAGCCTACATTGTTATAATTTTGAGTTGAGAAATGTACTTTTATATTATAAAGTTACTTTATTATAAAAGTGCATTATAATGGGATTTTATAATGGATGTTTGTAGAAGTTCTTAGTAACTTCTTAGAAAGGTGAATAAATAGGGGGTTTGGGCTTTCATTTGGACATGCTTGGATTTGGGATTTCTTCTACTTCTTCCATTGTGGAGCAATTTGTAGTCTTTTGAGTCTGCAAATACTATTCGATCTTTGGGAACGATCACTCCCCTAGATTGGCATAATTGAGGTAGTGAAATATCTACTGAAGGGTTGCAAGTTTGGAGTTGGTACTCAGCCATCTCATTGGTACTTTATTGAGAATTTGTTGTAAGCGTTTGTTTGTGGTTGGAATAAGGGTTTGAATTCACCTCTTGCATTGATGAATTATTTTGGCAAAGATTGAAGACAATTTGGCACATTTTCAGACATTCCATACCAGGGCCTGAGACTCATATTTTCACTCATATCTCTCAAATCATTTGGAGATCGATTTTATGCATTGGGGAGGACATTATACATTATCAGGCGATTCTGTTCATGGTGTTTGTGGCAGCCAAGACACCTGCAAATAATAATTACAGGTGCCGTACTGTCCGTACAGGTACGGCCTGTACCAGTGGACTGTACAGCAGTGATCAGAGGGGGCAGTTTGGGAGCAGGATTGGTGCTGTCTTCATCAGCATTCGTCAACAGCACATTGCATAATCCAGGTTCCATTTTGATTGCACTTGGTTATTAAAAATTGCATATGTAATATTCAGATATAAGGGTTTGAAAATTCAGTCAATTCTGTAATAGTCATTGCATAAGATTCAGTCATTGTCTTTTGTAATCAGTCATATGAAACATTGCATATCTCAGTTAGAATCGATTGTATGAGACAAGGCAATCATAATCAATCCATTCTATAAGGACTGTTCTTGCATTACATAATTTGGTAGTAGATTCAAAGGTGCCAAATAATTTGTAAAATCTGAAAGTTTGCAATCTATTGTAAAAGGTTATATCCTCATTGAATGAATATACATTGGGCACTAATTTGCATTATTAAGTTGAGTGGATTTCGTTGCTTAACAAATTTCATATTCAGTCTTCACTTACAGCAGTATAGTTTGATTGCTTGCCAACTGTTTGACGAAATTCCATAGTACCATATCAGTGTTTTCAGTGATCCTACTTGTAAGGGTCATTACAGGAAGACTTGTGGAATTATTTGTGTTGTTATAAAGAGACCCTTGAATCTGATTTTGTGTAGACTTTGTGCTATAATTGTCAATTTGAGTTAATTGAAAGTGAATGCATAGTCTTTGAGTTGTGGTTCATACCGATATTAAAAATAGAAAAGAAGTTTCATGTGTTCAAGTCTTTGTGCTTATCATATTGTTGCTTCATAGTTTAAACTCTCTTCATGATAGTGTATAAGTCTGTGAGCTTATATATATTCCTTAGTTTATAGTCAACTAGTATGCTTAACAATTAATCTTTCGGTTAATTTTGAGTTTATTGGTATTATTGCTCCAACTAGTTCTTAGAGGTGAAATTGTAAAAGTTTTCAGTGTGTAGAAGTGTATCCTTGTGAAAGTGAAATCCTTCCTGAAGAAAGAGGAAGTGATATGTGAAACACCCAATTTAGATTACATTTGAGTTTCTTGTTAAGTTTTTAGTTGAATTAGTTGCAATAAGAAGGGTGCCTCCCCTAAGTTGAGAGAGATTATTTCTCATACACTGTGTCTAAATATCCCATTTTGCAAGTAGTGTGTCTACGACTACCTACAAAATATTTAGCCAACAAATACCACTTACTATAAATAGTAAGTCCAATCTGAACCCAACGAAGAGCAATCTTGGCATCTGAGATCTCCCGAGTGGAATCCAACCACTGGCTCTGTCAAAGGACCCCCTCTAACAACCTGATTAGCTTATGATGGTCACTACAACATGCTAATCCCAAGGGCCTAGAATCGGGGACATTACATTTAATCACCTCCAAGAAACCCGTTTTTGGGTCTTCCTTACCATTTTAAAGCTAAAATCCATTCATTCTTTCGCAGTCCCATAATTTCCAGCAATCTCTATATGCTCACAATACCCCAAGCTCACTCCTTTGCATCAAAAATTGTACAATGGATCCATCCCTTGAAGATATTCTCACCTTGTGAAATCTTCATGTCGCGGCTACTCAGGCATATCATATTGCCATGTCATGAGAATTTCTAGCCAACAATAGAAAAGGAAGAAGAAAAGGTCCAAATGATCGAAAGGGAGAATCAAGAAGGTTGGAATGTGAGAGGCAAAATTGAAAGAATGATCTAAAATGGTGTTTCCTTCCTATGCTAACTATCCAGTTGTGCAATAGGCTTGGGTATAAAGGTAAGGTAGGAAGATATCATTTCAGATTGAGGGGCTTTCATTTGGAATCAAAGAGAAGACAACACACACTATTCAGTTGCTCGGGCCATCTTGGAGGAATAGGAGGAAGTTTCTATTGAATTTGAAAGAGAAAGACAAAGAATTGAAAGGGGGCTTAGAGGAAGATTGGAATGTGAAGAAAGAGAAAGGATACAAAGACAAAGAGAAGTCTATAGGAGAGCTCAAAGGTCACCCTTAAGAGAAGTTCAAATTTGAGGGAATCAAGTGAATCAAAATTAGAACACAAGCTACATGAGAAGATTGGGTCTTTCTCCCTAGAAAGGTTCGAAAGACTACAATCAGAAATAATGCTTTCAAGACAGAGATTGAAAGAAACAAATGTGTTTTTCAGGAAACAACCATTATGATACAAGACAACCAAGGATACAGTTTCTTGTTCCAGATAAAGATGCTTTCACCAAACCAGAGCATATCAACTATCAGGCATCCTATAGCAGTATGAAGACCAATGAAGGATGACGTAATAGGTGTTTGTCTTGTCAGACAATCTTTTTGTCATGTATTTGTAATTTGTATTTGACAGATTACATGTAATGTAAAAACAAGATTTAATTGCATTTGATAGTATCACGTGCAAAGATGTAACATGTAATCAGGTTGCAAGTGTTTTAGGTCTTGTAGCATTGAATAAGTCAAAGTTAGTTAGTTAAGGAATAAGTCAAGGTGATTATGGGTTTTCCCCTTCTTTCTCCACCATTTTCTCAACTCTTTTCCTATATAAATGAGGGAGCTCATTGTATCTACACTCTAAGACTTTGAGCTTAGATGTAAATTTGAATTGCTTTCAATAAAAGGGCAACTTGCTTTCAAACTTTGTGTTGATTCAAGGTGTTATGTGACGACATTTTGTGGATATTGATTGTGAGTTTTGGAGCTTTGCTCAAGAGGGATTTGAATTCAATTGTGCAGACTTTGAGCTGCCTATTGCATTTAGAGCCAATTTGAACTTTTGAAGACTTTGTGTTGTAGGAGGACAAATTGTTATAGTTGGTAGTGGCTGCAATTACTTAAAACCGAAGACTTTGAGCTTCATTTATAGGTATTTTTATCAAGTTTGAGAGTATCTAGTAAGAGACTTTGTGCCTTACTAGTTATTCTACTTGAATCCTAATTCGGGATAATTGGAGGAGACTTTGGGTTCTTGTACTTATTCCACAAAATATAAAAATTTATTGCTGCCTCTGACATTGTTCTTACGCCAATTCCATGGTCACGGGTGTTATCGTAGCAATAAGACACTTTTTGTTAAGTTGGAAAGTTGTAGTTGTATGCAAATCATTCCTGAAAAAAGAGGAGTTGATTAAATGAACCACCCTTTTTGTAATTTCAATTAAGTTCCTATTGAAGCCACCTACTGTAAGAAGGGAGTCTCCCCTATTGCTGAGAGGAGAGATAAATCTTATGAGACGTTGCCTAAAGTCACAATTTTGTAAGTTGTGATCACAGTGACTTACAAAATTTTTACCCAACAAGTTGTAAGCCCTCTTCTTTTTGAATTGAATCATTTTGAAGGCAGTTGGTAGTCTGATTTATCTCACACCTATGATGCCAGATATTTATTTTGCCGGTAACTGTGTATCTAGATTGATGAAAAATATAATAGTTGAGAAACAGATTTCAGAGAAAAAATTCCCTAGATATCTAGATAGAACAAGTTACGAAGATTCAGTTTGGGGATATGTAGTTCATCAGAATATTAATGACATGCTTTCTTCAACCTAGTTAAATGTGTTGCTTTATAACTTATCAGAATATAAAGCAGCAGTTTACATTTTTTTTAATGCTAGAACATATACTAAATACCAGAATATAGTAACCGGTGTTGCTTTATAGCTTACCAGAATATAACCTGAGAAACAGTTTTGATACATCAAATAAAAACCAGAATTTATACACAACACAATCTGAGGAAACAGTACTTTTTTTGAGAATCAAAGTACGTGGAAGCTTGTAAAAAATCTAGTATGTCAGGATCGTAGAAAATGTGAAGTTCATTGCCACTATATTAAATTGTGTTTGGCAAAGACAAAGTGTACTCCAGTATTTGCAATAGAGGAACAGACTAGAGACACTCAAATTCACAGGCAGGCTTTGTGTCTTTTTCCAATAAACCATCAAGGTAGTCTGTTGGATTAAGAAAATAGTAGCCATAGTTTTACTTTCTAACTAGGATATCAAATTAGTAATGAATAGTAATTAATGTATTCAATAAGTAATGCAAATAAAGTTGGTTGTCTAGTGATTTGTCCAAAGTAGTTAAAGACATTAATTTCTATTTTATAGATGAATTTTGAATCTCATGTACTTAGTATCTGTTCAAAATTTCAAATAGACACAACATTTTCTGTTTCCTTCCCTTCACTATCTTTGATTCTTTTTTCTTTTTTCTTTAATTTCCTATTTGTGCTTTTGCAAGGGATCAATTTAATATTTGTTGCCTATATAACTTATGTTTATAATCTTAACATTACTTTTTCGGCTGTTGCTGAAGGATAGTCAGCTTAATAACAATCGCCTCACAGAAAATGTTCCTTCAAGTATCGCAAATATCAAAGGTCTTGAAATCCTGTAAGTTAATAAACTTTTTGTGTTTGTAGCATTTTCCCATTTCTTATAAGTTAGTATTTGTTATTATGCATTTTAAAATATTTTGGTCTTTTTAGAATAATTGAGATTTATTTGCTTTGAATTATAGTGACCTTGCTAATAACAATCTCTCGGGCAATGTTCCATTAACTGGATCTTTCTCTGCATTTACCCCTATCAGGTAAATGTCTGGATTTTGCTTTGAATGCTAAGATGATTTGATACAATTCAATATCTTACGAATATAAGAAGTGATTCTTTGAGATTACTTATGCTTGATTAGAGGTCAATCTAATATGGGAAAGAATTTGACAAGCTTTGCATGACATGCCTAATAGGAATTACCGTCAATTTTCACAGTTTTGCTAATAATACAAACTTTTGTGGTCGGGTGGTTGGAGTGCAATGTGATTCCAGGACACCATATTCCTCTACATCATTTTTATTACCCCCAACAGGTGTTGCAAAGAATAGTCTTCTATTTGCGTTATATATAAAGGACAAAAATAGAGATAGTTATCCATGACATAGTGTTTAAGGAGCATGTTGTAATTGTGCACTATTTTTGTTACGGTTTTCAATGGTAATTATAACTGATTAGTTTCTTCTTACTTTGATGTTCAGCGAACAAAAAGACAAAATTCCATCCAAAAGCCATTGCTGTGGGAGCATCTGTGGGTGCTGCTCTCTTATGTGTTACTGCTGTGATTGGATTTGCACAGTGGCATCAACATAAGTCATATGAAGATTTTTTTATTGTTCCTGGTAGGTAACCTTGTTAAAATTTATATTGAATATTTCTAATTTGAATAATAGATATGGCTTGATTTCTTGTCAATCTATAATATTCTTCTACAATCTATGGATTGCATTCAGCATAGAAATTTTTCATAGAATCTAATGGAAGGATATATATATGTGGAGGTGCATTCTTTTCTAGTGGACTGTATGTAAGAAATGGTCAGTTTTCAGTGTTCATATTGCAATGTTCCCTTTTTTAGGACACTAGAAATCAATTAAATAATTAAGTTTTAAGTTGTCAAACTATATCAATTCAATGACAAGTTAATTTAATTATTTATTTAAGCAATTTAAGTAACTTTTATGTCAATGGAGGACAATGGCAATGGCAAGAAACTATGACCAATACAGAGGAGGAGGACGATGACCGTGAGGGGGAAGAGGAGACTATGGCAGTCTCTTCCTCGTCTGAGAGTAAGAGCAAAGTAGGGGAAGGGTTACGTATGGTGCCGCATGGAGGGGATAGTGCACAGATGCAAGAAACAGTAGGGGGAGTCAAGGGGGAGAGTGTCGAGGAAGAAGTCTCAGTGGTAGAGAGGATTGCACTAGTAGTGCCCAACTAGAGAGCAAAAAGATCTACAGTACCAAAGATTGTATTTACATCAGCACATCTCCCACCCACTACACACTTGACCATGCCTCAGAGGCACATCATGTTCATTCGATACACAAGATGAGGCAAACTACACTTTGCATTACTACATCATGAGGAGTTGAGGAGGTTATATCTGTGACCTTAGTGGTAGCACCTGCGAGCAGAACTATTACTCTCATAGCAAAGGATGTGGTGCCTATGGACGAAGGTCCAACTCCAATGGCCAAAGCTATGGACTCTACGATCAAAGATTCGGTCCCCACAACCGAAGGTACATCCTCTATGACCGAAAGTTCAGTCTCCACAACTAAATTTTCACCAGCCAGAGATACATGAGGGAAGTGTATGACATTTGTACATCACGACACCATAGGAGATGTGGATGGAGGACACATGACAAGAGGGGACACAACACCTATACCTGCGGGAGAGGATGACACAGACACTAGGATGGATAGTCTTTGAATAGGCTCAAGATGGGCATTGCTGAAATCCCACCCCCCTCTCCTACTTTGCTGATGTTTCAACATTTCTAGCTGAAAGATACCCAGTATGAGCTGGAGCCTATAGGTGGGGGATCCCTTAGAGGTCAAGAAATGGTATTAGTAGCAGGAAAAGAGGTAATTGAAATTGAAAAAGAGAGTGCACACCAGGCTGACATCTCTTTACAACAGGCTATGGGGGCAAGGGATGATACCAAGAGAGTTATATAGGATGAGTAGTACATTCGGGTTTCCAAACCCAACCCACGGGATGCCATAGGATCACTGCAGAGGTATTTTGCAAAATTAGAGGGAGTGGTTGTAGTAGCTTGCGAAATGGAAAACCTTACCAAACAAATAGACATGGGTCCCATCTTAGCTGAGGTGCAAAGGCTCTTGGAGTTTATGACACGAGGATGCCACCACACATTTGCAGATCACTTTAGAACTCAAGTATGGCTGTTAGCTGTAAAGTTGATGTTGCCGTCGGGTGTTAGTTTGCCGACGGGTGTTAGTCATGTTGCCGACGGTTGGAAACGGGTGACGACGTTTGTTCACACCCCTTTGGGTAGATAAATATGTACCACCTACGGGTGAGGGAATTATTATTATTATGGATTATTATGGAATGTACTTGCCAGTCTGGAATGATTAATGAAAGTATTTATTATTCTCTAATATATTCTGTGTTTATTATATTTCTTGTACTATGTCTGTGTAATACTAAGTTTACCCTAGTGGGCAAACATCTAGCGCCGTTGCCAAACGAATCTGGCAAGTGATGGTATGAGTGGACGGATGGGAATACCATTGGAGGAGAATATCAATGTGAGGACGAATGAGGACGAAACCATTGAATAGAATTTATGCCTAATCAATTGAATAAAAATAGAATTTTAAAGAAGGAACTCGAAGAAGAACAAGCCACTAGAATTGCTGTACTCGCACAGCAGCAAGCCAAGTGAAGGGAGATATTTCAAAGATGCGCCGAAGGACTACTGAAGGGAGTAAGTGAAGGTGAGGGTCTGGAGGAATTTGACCGAGAGGCCGAAAGAAGTGACGAGGACCGCCTGGAGGAAACAAGGAGCTTGTTCAGGTCCTTAACCTTAACGCCATGAATGGAAGCAAGAGAAGCTCGAAGGAAGGAAGAAGAGGAAGCCGCACGGAGGGAGGCTCAGGATACCGCTACCGCCGAGAGTGTTGAAGTGACAGAGGGGCACAGGGATCACAGTAGCCCACCAGGCTTGGATAGTTCCAATAGTTCGGGGACATCAAGTGGTACGGTACCGAACAATTTCGGAGGACCGACGCTGGCAGTACCATACTAGCCTATAACACAACCGGTGCTGCAAACACAGTCGGCACCTAGAAAAGTAAACATGGCGACTAACAAAGAAAAGCTGCCAAAATTCCATGGCAATGGGAAGGAAGATCCAGTACGGCATTGTCGTATGTGCGAGACAATTTGGTTGGCGAATGGAGTCGCCGACCACGCAGAATGGGTAAAACAGTTTCTTGCCACACTAAGAGGGGTAGGCATCGACTGGTACTCTGATGTGGACAAAACAAAGGTGACCACTTGGGACGAACTCAAGATAGAGTTCCAGAAAGAGTTTCGGCTCTTGAGGGATGACAATGAAATTGTTTTTGAGATATACGGTACCAAACAAGGTAAGAAAGAGACTATGTGAGCTTATAGTCGCCGACTGAAGGAGTTAGTCGAAAAAATGGATAGCTAGCCATCGGATGGCCTGAAGAAAAGATGGTTCGTGGAGGGCCTGAAATCTAACCTACGGAGGAAAATGAAGATAGTGCCCCCCACCTCATACATAGACGCCTATAACTGGGTGATGGACTTGGAGAGAAAACAGAAGACCTCCAAGAAGAAAAGAAGCAAGTCCTCTTTCGAGGAAGATGACACTTTGGACGATGATAGTGGCAGTGAGGGTGAGTCGAAGGGAAATGTTAGGGCACTCCAAAAAGACATGGAGAGAATGATGGAGTTCAAGACCATGAAACGGGGTACCAACAAGGGGGAAGTTGACATTTGGTGTACGGACTGCAAGGTGAGCAGCCATACAAAGGGATCGTGTCCCAAAATGGCATTTTGTGACATTTGTCAGATCATGGGCCATTCCACCAAGGAATGCCCATACAACATTAAGGTGAGGAATCAACAAGTGCTATTTACCCAAGAGCAACCATCTACATCGAGGGCAGAGACTAACAATAACGCATCCTCCAGCGGGTATGGAGGCAATCGACGTGGTGGCGGAAGGGGCAATAACAACACCAACACGAGTCGAATACAATATGACTCCAAGGGTCGGCCGATGATCTAGTGCCGAGCTTGCAATCAGTGGGGCCACTTTGCAAGGGACGGTGACAAGGGTGACACCCTGCAGAAGCTTTGCCGCTCGTGTGGTCCTAGCAACCACGAGGATGCCAACTGCACAAAATTCGGGGTCAACTTGCTCAATATCAAGGGAACGAGAAGTGACGAGGGGGTACTAGCCATCACCTGATCACAAGCAAAACAAGGGGCTCAGAAGGGTAAGGAAGAAATAGAGAAGGCAATGAAGGCACCAAAAGGAAGATGGGAGATGCCTACCACCTCGGGCCGGAGGGAGGCATAACGAAACATTCTGAGACAAATGTTACAGGTAGAGGTACCGGTGAAACTCTAGGACCTCCTTCACACCATGCCGCACTTGGGAACGATACTGTTGGGGAACTTGGCCACGCAGCCGAATACCATATGTACGGACATCCCCAGAGGGTCTGCAACGGACCCGATGATACTTGCTGTAAACAGCTGAAGGTACTCTGCAGTCGTCGAGATGGGCATCCTTGGCACCATCCTAACAGACACTATAGTGGAGGGAGGGTCAGGAGTGAACGTCCTTCCGGAGGCAACGTGGAAAAAACTAGGAAAGCCCACCTTGTGGTCACCAACCTTCTACTTACTGGGTGCAGATCAGCTAGGTATCAAACCACTCGGGACGCTGATGGCACAATCGGTCACGGTCGGTACACAACCGTTTGTACTCGACTTTGTCGTCATTCCACTGAAGCAGAAAGGCTATGACACCATACTGGGTAGAGGATGGTTAGTAATAGCCAAAGCAAACCATAATTGGAAAAGGAATACCCTTTCGATGGAGAGTGGAGGAAAAAAGTTCACAATTGATCTCCGTACCCAGTTGGTGAGTGAGGAGATAGCTTCCTCCTTTGAATCTAACTCCGAAGGAGAAAATGATCGAAGGGATGATGGAAGGGACGGAATGGAACCGAGTAGTGAAGGCGTGCTAAGATTGGGAGAATACGTAGAGGATGATGCAGATTCACTGAACGGTCTCTTCCACTGGCAAATAGAGGATTGCGAACTCTTCCGACCAGCATGTAATGTACTGAGTATTGAGGAGGTGTTGGAAACATCTCCTCTCCGTCGGAGTATGGTGAATACAACGAAGGGGATGCGAAAGTAAGTGAAGTCCCAATGCATAAATTTGATGAGCGAAACCCCTTAAGGTATAAGAAGGAAGAGGAACCTAAGATCATTCCTGTCTGCGACGATTGGAATCTTGTGTGGAAGACCGCAGCCTTCAAAATCTTTATTCTCCTTATGTACGGGCAAGAGGCCGTGGTCCCTGTAGAATTTATGGTTCCAAGCCTTTGGATCGCCATTGAAAACAAACTCGGCGACAAGGAAAGCTTGAGGGAATGGCTGCACACTCTAAAGAATGAGATTAAGCGAGGAAAATTTCGGGAAGTCGGCTACGACGGGGCTGTCAAGTTGTGGACTCTCGACAGACTGGAGATAACTGAGGGCATCAATGGGTCCAAATTGAAACCTTACCTGGAGAGGATGGACCCGAGAGAAGGGACAGAGCACATGAGAGGAGAGGATGGAAAGGGACTCGAGCGCTCAAGCAGGCGACCCGAGAGCCGTCCGTACGGGCGACCAAAGAAGCATCCGGACAGTAATTTGAAAAAATACCCATACGGCTATGCATGACCGTACGGTGGAAAAAGTAAATAAATAAATTTTTAAAAAAAGAAAAAAAGAAAGAAAAAAGCACAGTACGGCCAAAGATCTAAGTTGTAAAAGCCACCGTACAGTTAGAAGCTGTCGTACGGAGAAGGAAATGAGCTACTGTATGCCAAAGGAAAGTTAGAAGGCTACCGTACGACGTAAATTCAAAAGGCCACTGCACGGCCAAATTAAAAAGCTACCATACGGCATAAATGCACAAGGCCATCGTACGGTCATGCAATCTGCCATACGGTAGGAGATCACCTCTGAACGAGCAACCAACACTTTCATACGGCTGTATAGCCACTGCATAGAAGAAAGGAGGACCATACGACAACAAAGGGGATGCCGGGTACGGACAACAGCCATAAAGCCGCCACGCGAGCACATATCGTACGGTGAAAAGAAGCCAGTAAGGTTATCATACAGGGAAGGGAGGGAGGTCGGCGTATGGCGCATGGCGTCAACATCGATCGTATGACATAAGCAAAGAGCGCACAACACTATACGGTCATGAAAACAAAACTTCCATACAGTTATTTTTGAGGATGGCCTTTATTGTTTCGTACGGCTGAGAGCCAAGAAGAAGCAGGTACTGTATTGAAATGGAAGACAATTATTGACATCAGGGAGTCATTCTCTAAAAAAAAAAAAACGACGATAGATCAAAATAGTTCACAATGAATAATGTATAGTACCGAAGGGAAGGACATAACTAGGTAGTGAGTAAAACACAAGCGGTTTGCAGAAAAGAGTATGGGATCAGAAGAAAATCACAAAAATGGTGTGTTCCATGGACTTCTGTGTGGGTTTGAGGGTGCTAATTTGGTGTGGTCCATGGCTCTACCCCAGGACCCCGCGGGGGTGCTGCCCCTCGACCCCGCTGGGGGCGTTGCCCCCTAGACCCCCACTCAATTCAGTTATTAGCCTTTAGGGAGTGTGACCAGTTGATGAGACTCGGAGCTGCTACAGGCATGGAGTGTCTACATGCCAGAGGTGGAGAGAGCACTGGAGAAAGCCTTTCAAGAGGGGTACTACGCTTTGAGGTACTCGGAGTAGGTGTTGGCTGGACGTGAGATTGTCTTGGTGGATGCATAGAGAGCTTGAGAGGAGCTGACCACCCGGTTGGAGGCAGTAGAGTGACACTTGGCTCAGCGTACCCAAGAGTTGGAAGATAGTATTGGTTGAACAAGAGTTAGTGGAGGCTACAGCTGAAAAGTATGTTTTGGAGACACGTTTGGTGCAGGCATGGGAGGAATGTGATGTGATGGAAAAGACCCACTAGAAGCAGCATTGATGGGGAGGGCGGCACTTCAACTTTTTCAGGGACACCCCTCCACGCCTTCTTCTCAATGATTTTCTTATTCTATGTAGTGTATTTCATCTCCCTTTTGTTGTGAGTTGCCGGAGACGACTTTCTTTTTGGGGGGGATGATGTTAGCCGTAAAGTTGATGTTGTCGTCGGGTGTTAATTTGCCGACAGGTGTTAGTTATGTTGTCGACGGTTGGGAACGGGTGACGACGTTTGGTCACACCTCTTCGGTAGATAAATATGTACCACCTACGGGTGAAGGAATTATTATTATTATGGAATGTACTTGCCAGTCTGGAATGATTAATGAAAGTATTTATTATTCTCTAATATATTATGTGTTTATTATATTTCCTGTACTATGTCTGTGTAATACTAAGTTTACCCTAGCAGGCAAACAATGGCCACTCAGAGACACCAGAGATGGTGGAGACATGGTGTAGACCATACACTTTGGAGGATCAAAGTGGTATTATGGGCACTCTCCATAGAATGGGGCATGCATTTAGAGATACATTTTTGTAGCTCCAGATAGCTACTCAGTATGAGAAAAAGGTAGAAGAGGAATGCGTGTTGGTAGTGCAGCGAGAGGTTGCAACCCAAGAGAAGCTCATTACCTTGGAGGAATATTTGGCACATGAGCAAGTGGTGCAGACAGGGAAGGAGACCCAGTTTGTAGAGGTAGAGGAGCGATTGGGAGCCATTGTGGGAGAGCTAGAGAAGACGAAGAAAGATTTGATGGATACTATCACACTGGTGAGAGTTGCTAGGGAGAAACAACTGATAGAAAAGTGTGACTTGTGACTCATTCAACAATAGCTTTCTAAACCGATGTCCTTGACCACTCCAGGGACGGCCTCTCACCCTCCCTCCTAGTAGTTGTTTTTATTGTATTGCATCAGCCCATTTTTGCTTTGTCATCTAGAAGATTACTTTTTTTGGGAAGGTTGATGTTGGCAGCAGTGTTTCCAATTTGAATAAATTATGCTTTGTTATGTATAAGGCAATGTAATGAATAAATAAGTTCTCGAGTCGTTGTAGGGAACCGATGGTTGGCACTCTTAACCAACTGTGAAGTGCTTTATATTGTGAGTTGTTGCCGAGAACAAACTAGCATGTATAGACATTACATGGAATGAAAAGTTACATCTCTCTGCCAAAGTATTGTGTTATGTGCTCTATCTAAAGTATTATGTTCCTTACATTTCGACTATATTTGTTTTCTTTGAGTATTAATTGCATGCCCCAAAGGAGTAAACACATAGTGGCAAATTTAATTGCTTTTGTTTCCTTCGTAGGCTTGAGTGTCAAGAAAGTATCCAACTTATGTATCCAAGCTCTTGCAGTTGTCTTACTACTGCCATCATATGTAAGAAGTGACAACTTATTCATAGTATGCTTTAGGTCCTTGTTTTGATTTTTAGGCCTTCTATCTTGTATGGTTCTCATGCTTTCCCTTCACTACCCCATGTATTGGATAAAAGATAAATCTGCCTTAACATGTTTTAGAAGGAGGTTTCATTCTTTGTACATATTCATCACATTATCTTGGAAGGCCACCCCTTCATTTGCATTATTTTCCTCTACCTCGTCATTTCCTACTAATAATGTAGGTATCAAAGGTCTATTAGAAGAGGATGTAGGAGCCCTTTCACCTCGTGGAGAGCCAATAATACTCTCACCATTTGTGTGATAGTGTTGTGGTCTCCTTGTTGCAGCACTCATTTGTTGAAAGACTACTGTAAGCTGCTGCAAAATATTAGCCATCTGTTCCTGTCCTGTTTGTATATCTCTAATGATATACATTGCCTCTATATCTTCATCTTGTTGTGGATTATTGTCACTTCTATCTCCCATATATCTTCATCTTATTGTGGATTATCGTCACTTCTATCTCCCATATTGTAAAGAGCCTGCCTAGCTCTTTGCTGAACATAGATTTCCTTTCTGAATTGATTGCAAGTTTGTTTTTGTTGTTTTGATATTATTTGTTTTTTTGAATTTTTTATCCAGAAATGAATAACATAAACTAAACAATTTAAATAATTCCAGATAATCACCAAAAAACTCAATACTAAATATTTATCATTTCTCATAAATATCAAATCATATAATTTCTATTGGCACCTAGCAATGGGAATGACTATTTGATAAATTGAATAAACTTCAATCATTGATGTTGCAGCCTCAAATATGAAGACACATCCTCTGGGAGTCCACACAAGGCAAGAAATACATCACACAGCCTCCAATTAACAAGTTGCACCTCCCAAACAAGTCACACAGCTCCTTAAGAAGTGACGCAACCTTCAAGATAAGTCACGCAGCCAGTACAAGAAGTGACGCAGCCCTCAAAGACACCTCCCACAACCATAATGAAAGAAAATGCTGCCCTCCAATTCAAAATGCAGTCAAGAACATCAGTAAATTTCTTGAATAATGTTTCCAATGCTCACCAACTTCAATTGCAGCCAACTGGGAAGATACAACAGCCTTCCTGGCAATTCTCTGAATCTCTAAATGAAAATTTGAACCTTGATAAGGAATATCTGTTGAACAATAGCAATTGAATAACTCTTCACAATTTGATATACATCAGCACCAAATTGCATTTCCAGAATCAGTACTAAATATTCAGAATTTCAGTAGCAAAATTCACCATCAACATGTGATGATTCAAATTGCAAATATGAGGAATCAGTCCTCAAACCCTAGCCATTTTTCTCCATTTCCAATTTTTACAAAAAGCATAAGTCTATGAATGAATTGCTTTTTGCCCAAAGCATTTCTTTTATAATAAAATATATCTTCTCTCACACACTTTTCACTTACAAAGGACTTTGCTTGATGTGCACATTTGAAATATAATAAACTATTATATTTCTCTTCTCTTTAATGCTGAAAATGACCCTTTTATTAAAATAATGCTATTCTGACACATAGGGTACCTGTTTTATGAGCTCAGGATTTAAAACTTCTCAACCCGGTTCCAACGAGCTATGACACTAAGATGCCTAGAATACATACCCAATAAAAATGGCAACCTTAGCCAATTTAATTAAATAATAATCATAATTCACCCATCTTGCGAAAATAACTGAAGAATCATCAGAATCAAAATCTGACAGCACAAGAGTGATCTTGATGATGAATGAACCTGATGGGGTGACTTACTAAAAATATACGTTCCCTCCAAGAATCTTGGAGTCCAAATCGGAAGCCAGAAATAAAATCTGAAAGCATCATATAACTCCTCTAAATCCTCTGAGCTTAGTAGAACCATAAGTTGACTTATTGTAAATAGTAAGTCCCTCAAAAAGGGGCCAAAACCGACAACAGGGTCCTCTAATCACCAGTATTAGCCTACAAGGACCCAATGATAGGCTAAATCCACTAACTCCAATGCACGCTCAAAATGGGGACATTACAATCCTCCCTCAAAATTTCTTGTCCCCAAGCAATCTAAAAAAAATAAAACATAGAAGTCCACCTGGATCCCAAGGATAGAATGGAGTAATGTCCCTGTAATTACCTGCAAACTGTTGTGGAGAAATCATCATCCATTGAGAAAACCCGAACACACTGTCATCATGCCAACCATAGTGACCCACACAACCTGTAGTGCCAAACTTGTCACTACCTAGATCCTAGTAGAGATGAAACTCACAGCCATCCAAACTAAGTAAGAATGGATATCCAAAACCATCTAACAAACAAAAGGACTCTGGACACCCTTTCAATCTGCTCTCTATACTCATGTAATCCGAATATCCATCCACTGTAAAACCATCCTGGATGTACTGACCTTGCAAGTCACCTCCTGCTAACTTGTAGTAACCAACCCCATCAACTGCAGATGGAGAAAACCCATCCCAGAAAGGATGATATAACCCTGAAGCCAACCCACACCAACGCACAAACAAGTCCTCAACCGGTGGGTCAAAAGAGAAGTGATGAGCGCTCCTCACTATGTAATCATGGTGAAATGCACCAATCTCCGACAAAGGCTCATCAAGATCAATCTGGGAATTAAGGGATGGCTCCAATCTCTGACTCTGAACAACAGGTTGGGTAGGATCCCGCAAACCCGCTTAGCAAATCCAACCAAAAAAGCCTTGTGAGGAAGCATTGTAGTCAAGATATCTACAATTTTCCCCACTAATCGCCGTATAGCACAAGAGCCCTGAATGAGAGTACCCTTAGATACTCTATAAGAATCCTCCTGCAAATTTGCACTCTCAAGTGAATACTCCATGAATGACTCAGTGCAGTAGAAATTATACGTGGAAGCGTCAATCTTTTCCCCTGCAACCCACAACAAATTTCTCTGAAAATGTGGCACTGCCAATTGTCTAATGCTACTAGTTGTATGAAATGTCGAAATAGATTCACTCCCAGCAGAAGGAAGCAAATCACCATGAGAGCTCATCTCCATTGATGCCCTCACCTCTTCTATACTTATTGCATCCAAATTGTGGACGGATGTGACAGACACATCATCACGTCCCTCATCCCCAATTGTAGAAGCAAACTCACCACCAATCAGCTCAATATGCAACTGAACTGGGTCTATGGATGGCAAAGACTGAATCCTCTCTAACTCCATGGTCACCTCTCCCAACTGGAATTGCGACTCCTAAAGAGCCCACTAAGTGCCCTCTAACGGCTTAGAAGTTGTTGTGAGCTCCTGAGTAAGCTCACTCACCTCCTCTCTATCCATCAGTGCCTTGTATGCCATACTCCCCCACTCAACTAGGTGATCTCGGTCGGCAACCAATTGTAAATAATACTGTCTCAAAATGCTGACAGCCTCACGCAAAGAATGAATCTTTGTCAAGGAAAGGTAACCACCACTGTGCTTAGCCGTCATAGGATCACCCCAACCATAAACACCCAACAGTTGACGAGTGGCATCAAAATGTTTGAGAGTAGAAGTAATATCTCTTTCACCAACTCTCAACTGGCTGGTCACATGATGACTCTGCACAACGGGCCTCCTATGTACAATCTCAACTGCACTATCCACACTATGGAAGGAAGCTGCATCCAACAAAATCCCCTCAAGATCACCGTATCTTTGTGTACTTTCATCCAAGCACACATCTACAAACTGAGTACTGACATTGGACTCGTTCTCATCTACCTTCGAGGAAGCTGCTGCTAAAACTGTCTCATCACAATCCTCAACTACCTCATCCTCTGCAACCATATGACAATCGAGATCCTGGGACCCATCAACACCGAATGACAATGCTGAGTCCACACCCAAGGTCTGATATAAAAACCAGAAACACTGAAGCATCCATCATCCTCACTCTCAACATCAGAGATATCCGTGATGCTAGTGTCCACATCGTCTATCTGAGACCCCTCTGCTAACTCTAGTTGCATACATGACTCAATGTCATCATGTGAATCATCTACACTGTGGCATGAATCTATGTCACCCAACTCAACTGCAACACTCCCATCATGAGTGTCATCATTGGATAGCTCCATGCTCACATCCTCAATACAGGAAAAGACTACTGTCTCCTGCACTGACTACACACTGCGACTGCTGTCATAAACATCAGAGCTGTCAAAGCTCATATACTCCTCGCAGTCCTCAAAGATAACACCATCATCTATGGTGTCGAAATCCCTAGTGGTATCTACAACATCCTCTCCTCTCACCCTATCTGCAACATCAACAATAGGCTCAAGATGCCGAAACTCAGTACCACTCTCTGTCAACAAGATAGGCACATCCACATGTCCTTGTAAGAAGTCTCCAACATCATGTGTGCCAACAAGACTAGTGGCTATCCTACTAAGAACATGACCATCTCCACAATGATCAGTGGTTGTTGAAAACTCATCATGAAGATTTCTAGATGTCTCACCTGCGAGAACATCCCGTTTCTCTTCCTGCAGTCTTCATGGGGAAGACTTCCTGAAGAAGGAAACCATGAAACTAGCTGCCCTGTCAACAGTGGCCAGATCTGCAAGTTGGGGTTTTAGCTTTTCTTGTGTTTGCCTCAATTTCTCCATTTCATTTTCCAAGGCGCTTGATTGTTTCTTGAACCGTGACACAGTGCTCAACTGGTTTCCATAATTATTTGGTTTTCTATATTTATCCATGGCTGAAAAATAAAGCTAGAGTGCTGGTCACTCCAAACAAATATGTGAACTCAATAATTTTCAACCCAACAGGATGGTAGGAAACCGCTCTGATACCACTGTAAAGAGCCTGCCTAGCTCTTTGCTGAAGATAGCTTTCCTTTCTGAATTGATTGCAAATTTGTTTGTGTTGTTTTGATATTATATGTTTTTTTGAATTTTTTCTCCTGAATTGAATAACATAAACTAAACAATTTAAATAACTCCAGATAATCACCAAAAAACTCAATACTAAATATTTATCATTTCTCATAAATATCAAATCATATAATTGCTATTGGCACCTGGCAATGGGAACGAGTATTTGATAAATTGAATAACCTTCAATCATTGATGTTGCAGCCTCAAATATGAAGACACATCCTCTGGGAGTCCACACAAGGCAAGAAATACATCACGCAGCCTCCAATTAATAAGTTGCACCTCCCAAACAAGTCACACAACTCCTTAAGAAGTGACGCAACCTTCAAGATAAGTCACGCAGCCAGTACAAGAAGTGATGCAGCCCTCAAAGACACCTCACTCAGCCATAATGAAAGAAAACACTGCCCTCCAATTCAAAATGCAGTCAAGAACATCAGTAAATTTCTTGAATAATGTTTCCAATGCTCACCAACTTCAAGCACAGCCAACTGAGAAGATACAACAGCCTTCCTAGCAATTCTCTAAATCTCTAAATGAAAAATCGAACCTTGATGAGGAATATCTGTTGAACAACAGCAATTGAATAACTCTTCACAATTTGATATACATCAGCACCAAATTGCATTTCCAGAATTAGAACTAAATATTGAGAATTTCAGTAGCAAAATTCACCATCAACATGTGATGATTCAAATTGCAAATATGAGGAATCAGTCCTGAAACTCTAGCCATTTTTCTCCACTTCCAATTTTCACAAAAAACATAAGTCTATGAATGAATTGCTTTTTGCCCAAACCTTTGCTTTTATAATAAAAGATATCTTCTCTCACACACTTTGCACTTACAAAAGGCTTTGCTTTATGTGCACATTTGAAATATAATAAACTATTATATTTCTCTTCTCTTTAATGCTGAAAATGACCCTTTTATTAAAATAATGCTATTCTGACACATAGGGTCCCTGTTTTATGAACTCAGGATTTAAAACTTCTCAACCCGGTTCCAACGAGCTATAACACTAAGATGCCCAGAATACATACCCAGTAAAAATGGCAACCTTAGCCGATTTTATTAAATAATAATCATAATTCACCCATCTTGCGAAAACAACTGAGGAAGCATCAGAATCAAAATCTGACAGCACAAGAGTGATCTTGATGATGAAAGATGATGAATGAACCTGACGGGGGGGGTGACTTATTAAAAATATACGCTCCCTCCAAGAATCTTGGAGTCCAAATCGGAAGCTAGAAATAAAATTTGAAAGCATCATATAACTCCTCTAAATCCTCTGAGCTTAGTAGAACCATAAGTTGACTTACTATAAATAGTAAGTCCCTCAAAAAGGGGCCAAAACCCACAACAGGGTCGTCTAATCACCAGTATTAGCTTACAAGGACCTAATGATAGGCTAAATCCACTAACTCCAATGCACACTCAAAATGGGGACATTACACATATTAACAACCTATTTTGTACAGCTAGAGGAAGAACTGTGATCAACAACAAGCAATCCAGATACTATTTTTCCATCAGGCACTCGAGGTGGTTGCCAAGTTTTATGTAATTCTTTCTAATAGTATCTTCTTTCCCTGTCACTAGGTTGCACTAACAAATTGATATAATCCCAAAGGTTGGCAAGACCTTGGCTCTGATACCACTGTAAGATCCCTAACTAATGTTGTCCTTAAATTTTCAGATTTGTATCATAGTCATTTCGCCAAACAATTTGTATGCAAGGTCAGATCTGAAATTTTTCAGTTCTTGACCCAAAAAAACATTACAAAATACAAATTCTTTGCATAGGAATTATGTAAAACACTTACAAGATAATAGGAATCTCATATTTTGACTTAGATTCCGAACTAAACTTCACTAAAATAACCAAGTTTTATGCATCAGCATTTTAACAAGCACTTGGCAGACATATCTCTCTCAAATGACTTTAACTCCATATGAGAGTATTTGTACAAACACTTGGCAGACATACCATTCTGAAAATGATCACTTAAATTTTTGCGACACTACAGAAATTTTATTGATAAGTTTGTTGTTACAGAATTAGAAAGAAAGCTAAGACAGCATAAATATACTATGATTTCATACACCTTTTATTTCCAAAAAATCTGCAAACATTGGAAAGAATCAGATTTCAAATGCTAATTCAGATTGAGACGATGATGATAATCTTTTATCATTGATCCACAACTGATAAGAATGACTCCATGACATACCCAGGATGATGCATAACTTCAGGGGCAATAAGTTAAAAAATGTAGGAAACCATATGGTAATGAAACAAAACCAAATCAGCTCCAGCGAGACTGAAATACCTGCTGTCAACACTGTTCACACACTGTAGCAGCATTGTTCGTGTTACTATTCATGGCACTGTTCATGCATTGTTTTGTTATTGTTCACAACACTATTCATGTCACCTCTAATCTATATCATGGCTTCTTATTCGAATCAAAACTTCCACCATTAAGCTCAATAGAAAACTTTGAAGATAAGTTCAACTCTCATGGAAAGTTGGGGTTTCGTCCAGCCTTCGAATTCCAAGGGGTTTGGTCCTCGAAAAACCAGTCTCTAAATCTCAGCAACAATGGCGAAATAACTTCAATATTATAATCGCATAACATACACCAACATGAGAGTACAACTTCATTTATACAGCCTCTTTAGGCGGTGGATACACATCCGTAAGAAATGTGGGATAAAAAGTCAACTTTCATTTTATAAAGTCACTTTAATTTTATAATGTTATTTTATAACATAAAGTAACTTTAGCTTTATAAACCCATTAAATAATATTTTATTTCCTCCGTTTCTCCACAAATAAAACCGTGATTGGAAAATGCATCTGCTTAATAAAATTTTAGCCTATCGAGATGAGAAAATAGGCTAACCAAGCTCCTGTGTAATTACTGAGAAGAAGGGGACATTACATTTATTGTATTTCATGTTTTTTGCTTTGTAAGTGTATTCCTTGTTTTTGGGCTATCCACAGTGTGTTTATATTCTCCCTGCACATTTCCTGAGGCAGCACACTTTTCTTGGCATTATGAGCTTCATTATGAGGGTTTGGCTTCAGCATTCTTCACTATTTTCAACCTATTTCATCGTGATGATAGATCATAGAACATGGACTGAAATATTGATGCAAAATTTTTGACATTTTAATCCAAAAATATTTACAAATTCAAAATTATTAAGTGTTATGCCATTCTACATGGTTCAATGCATTAATTATTGTATGCATGGACATTGCAGGTGAGGAAAATCCAAAAATTCATCTAGGCCAGCTTAAGAGATTTTCACCAAGGGAATTACAAGTTGCTACTGATGATTTTAGCAGTAAAAACGTGCTTGGAAGTGGTGGATTTGGAGAGGTGTACAAAGGACGCCTTTCCAATGGTAGCTTAGTAGCTGTAAAATGTCTGAAGGAACGATACAGTCCAGGTGGAGAGTTGCAGTTTCAGACAGAAATGGAGATGACTAGCAGGGCAGTGCACAAGAATCTCCTTCGCCTACTTGGTTTCTGTATAACACCCACCAAACGCATGTTCGTTTATCCCTTCATGGAAAATGGGCCGGTTACATCATGGATACAAGGTCTGCAAAAGGAAATATTTTTTGCTTTACACTGCTGTCTTGCCAAAAGCAATTCAATTTCTTGTGTCCATATAATGGAGTGTTTATATATGCAGTGTTTTTGATATTTTTTACAGTCTAACCTTCAAACTCCTACCCCGCACACACACACATATTGACAAGATACTGATCCTAGATACAAGAATAGAAATTTTGGCTTTTCTTTTCCTGGTATCATAATTTAAATTTTTAAAGGAAAAATGATAGCTATTTCATCAGGAAATGGTAAATAGGTGGTGGATCCTGATGCCATTTACAATTAGTTGTGCCATATTTTTCAAACACAATTAGATTTTAGTCAAATGCTATATATCCTTCAAATGCTTCAAGATTAAAAGTTATGGTCTTTTGTCTATTGGCAGTGACATTGCGGAAGCTAGTGAGCATGATGTCATATATAGGATCTTTTTGAAGAATCAGAACAAACTGTGTTGATTTAAGTGCTCTAAGTGGCATATGAAATGCTCAAAATTGTTTTATTTTATTTATATTTCTTGTAGGGAAAAAAGAAAATGAGGCAGCACTAGACTGGACAACCCGCATGCATATTGCATTGGGTGCTGCAAGAGGTCTTTCATACTTACATGAGGAGTGTGATCCTAAGATTATTCATCGAGATGTTAAAGCTGCTAATATCTTGCTGGATAAAAAATTTGAGGCAGTGATGGGGGATTTTGGTCTAGCGGAAGTTATGGATTACAAGGACCCTTATGTGGTAACTGCTGTTTGTGGTACCATCGGCCACATAGCACCTGAGTACATTTCTACTGGAAAATTTTCAGAAAAGACAGATGTATATGGATATGGAATTATGTTGCTAGAACTTATCACAGGACAAAGAGCCTTTGATCTGGCACGTCTAGCAAATAATGACGATGTTATGTTGTTGGACTGGGTATTTATCCTTACCTTTCATATTAATTGAGGGTGATTTATCTCTTCGGCATGTTTTCCTGCCCATTCTAGAATTCGTTATTCATTTATTGAATATTCTCTTTATCCTTTTAGTCTGCACGTAATTTTGCATTATGTAGTAATTTACGCATTTCATGGTTTACCTTGGTTTTGTCTTAGACATGATTTTGTGCATGTTTATCTCAGATAAGTATTCGTTCATGTAATTGTGGATATACTGGTAATTTTATTTGTTTGTTTGAATAACACAGTCCTTATGATACACCAAAGAAGATGAGAGTGACATTATTTAAAATGTTACATTGGAAATCTTGCCCTACAAAGACTAACATCTAGACGTTTGCTCTAGGGAACAAGAAATGTACTCTTTGAAAACAATCATTTCGGCTTTAACATGCATAGTCATTTCTTGTTTAAACGTATTCAACTTGTCTAGGACGAAATGATAGGTTAAAGTTTAAACACTATAGGAATGCATCCCGGTTTGGAGTGGGAGGGCATTCGTGATTCGAGATTCCTAAAGGGAATCCAGAGAGATTTTATTATCTCTTAGAGACAGTATACACTGGTTGTGGTTAATAAGATAGAGAGATATGCCTTGGTGGGTATTCATAAGGCTTGGGAATAGATGGAATCTCTTCCCAAGACTTATGATGATGGATATACCAAATGATGGTTATTCTAGAGGCCTTAGGTGAGATGGGTCAAAATGAGATGGTAGGTTAGCTGAGGACTATTCTTGATTGGCCTTGAGGGACTAGAGCCCCTTGAGGTCCTCACTAGAGAGCAAGGAATGTGATTTTGAACTCTCCTGAAGCATTAAGTGGGAATTAGCATGAGATTTAGAATTTACTTTCTTTTATATATATATATATATACATATTTGTATAGAATCTACTAACAATTGTTGCAGGTTTATTCATCAAGGAATCAAGCAATACTCAACCTAGAAAGTGGGGACATTACAGTGATATCAGAGCATGATCCTGCCATCCTGCAAGGTAAAGGATGAAATAAAGAATCATTCTAATCAATAAGAAGGAATTTTAACAAAGAGAATAACTAGAGAAAGATTTATTCAAAGCATGCTATCATCCAAATGTGGTTTTGTCAAAATCAATTTGGTACCATCATGAGATGGTCTAAGATTGTTCTCAAAGAAGATGAGAGAAAACTTGTCTTAACTTAGGCTGCAAAATTCGACTATCAAATAATAAGAAGAAAAACATATAATTGCTTGAGGACAAGCAATTTTGGGGAAGGGTGGACTGTCATGTCCCCTTCTTAAAAGGGAATTTAATCAATATTAATATTAAAAGTAAATATAAAAATAATAATAACAATAATTAAATAATAAATAATAAATGATAATTAAATAAATAATAAATAAATGAATGATTATATAATTATAAAATCAAAATATATATAAAAAAAAAGATGATAAAATAGAATAACAAAGGTGGACTTGTTGGTGGACAAGTCATGCCAAACATATTTCACTAATAGACACATCTCAACCCACCAATGGCACTCAGTCAAGCAACCAAGTGACAAGTCAAGAATAATGCCAAATCTCTACAGACTCAACAAGTTATCAATTTTATACAATATGCGAAGCAAATTATTAAGACAGCATACAACGTTTGAGGAAGAACAATAAGAAGAACACCAAATATCCTTCAAGAGTGGTTGAATAAGGAAGACAATGTAACTTAAATAAACACATCAAAGAGGAAGAAGCAAAATGGTGATTATATAACCGATCAAGATACCAAAGTTGGTTGATGAAAAGATTTTGCTATGAATGGGAAGTTCATCATTATAGTCTAAATATATTATGCAGCGTTCTATATATTAATTGTTAAGATGAAGCATATTCAAATGGTGTGACTTGCATTAAGAGATTAAATTAACAAACTAATATATAGTTATGAATGGCTACGATTTCATAGAAGGGAGAGATGTGTCTTTAACTCCCTAAAGGCACAACCATTCGGTGAATAAGGTACAAGTTGGCATCAAGGATCAAGGATCCATCAAAAACAGATAATATACATTTGGGATTGACTACATCAAAGAAAGGAGAACAGAAGTTCCGTTGGTGCATATATCATCAACATGAAATAACAATATACATCTTCAGCCATCGGGAAGTAGGAAGAACTCCAATGCAAAGAAAAGGGAGGTACGAACATATCATCCAGGATTGCCATCATCAGCGATCTACATAGATATTGAGATTTATGAAGGATTTCATATTGTGATTAGAAGTGACCTTATCAATCTTCATATTGCCAACATCACTGAGTATAGAACAACTCAATTCTTAATGATTGGACATACACAGCGACCTCTTACAACAAAGCTTGATCCTAAGTAGAATCAATGATTACATTAACAGAATTCAAATGGCTAAGTAGAAGCAGCGATTTAATCAAGTACTCTGATGTGATGACAAACCAATAAGATGGTTAATAAACAAGACAATTCAGAATTAATAAGCTTCTATTTTCTAAATTAATAAGAGGTGAGGTTAAGACATATTTTTCTGAGGAAGTTAACAACTCGTTTAGAAGAGCCGCAATGTCATTTTGAGAGATTTTGAGATGCCATCAATAAATTTGAAGGATGTAAGAGATAATATAATTTACTTTTTAGTAATGAAGGGTTAACAAATGGTAAAGAAAAATGTGTCTCTTCCATCTGAAAAGACAAAATCTTTAGAGAGAGAAGATACATAAGAGGACTATCACCCGAGTTGGTGGGAGACGAAGGGAAGCAACCTTATACATCAGGTGTTCTAAAGAAGATATCAGACAAGGAAAGGAATTTAATCTCTTTTCCTAATAGAAGAGTAATAACAAATACAAATATATCAGATCAGACTTAGTCCTAGACAACTAAGTGGAGGTACTTAATAATCAATTATGTTTACTAACTAAGAAAGAGATCCAAGATATTCTTGGTGGAGGGCATTCATGATGAATGTTGAGATTCCCAAAGGGAATCCAGAGATCCAAGATATTCTTGGTGGAGGGCATTCGTGATGAATGTTGAGATTCCTAAAGGGAATCCAGAGAGAGATTTCAGTATCTCTTAAGGACAGTATATACTAGTAGTGTAATAACATATGCATATGTGAAGAGGGATACACCTTGGTGGGTATCCATAAGGCTTGGGAAGAGATGGAATCTCTTCTCAAGACTTATAATGATGGATATACCAAATGATGGTTATTCTGGAAGCCTTAGGTGAGATGGGTCAAAATGAGATGGTAGAATAGCTAAGGACTGTTCTAGATTGGCCATGAGGCAACTAGAGCCCTGGAGGTCCTCACCAGGGGGCAAGATACCTGATTTTGAACTCTCCCTAAGGATTAAGTGAGAAGTAGCATGGGATTTAGATATATTTACTTTCATTTATATTTATATATATGCATATTTGTATGGAATCTACTAACACTTGTTGCAGGTTTATTCATCAAGGAATCAAGCAATACTCAACCTAGGAGGTGGGGACATTACAAAAACTCACTTTTCTAATGCCTTTTGAAAGACATTTCATTGTTTCAATTTGATTTCCTTCATTCAGAACAGCGTTAATACAACAATTTAGAGACTTTATTTCCTCATTTCCTAACAAAGAATCAAGATTACTAATCAAGGGGCTTTCATCTTCACTATTCTCAAACAAAGATTCATCAGAAAACCTTTCATTTACCTCTACATCAGATTCCTCAAATTCAATTTTATCTAAGTGACCTACCACTGCAATAAGTTTCTCTATCTCTTCACTTTCATTCTCATCAAAGAAATTAGTAAAACTAAAATCTGATTTTACAATTCCTTATGTTGCAACCTTTGTCCCACCTGAAATCAACTCTTCCCATTCTCTATCAACTACTTCAATACACATCAATAAATCATCTTTCTCAACTTCTTCGTGTTTAGTTTAATCCAAACGAACATGTTCTTGCTTCAGATCATCTATGTCATCTACTAAAAAAACCCTTGTACTGTTGCATACCTTTTCTTTTACTCCTTGCAATGGCTTCAACTTATGAGTATGTATTAACATACCCATTGTACATTGCCCTCCTTAGTAAAACATGAAAAACATTCATAGGTATAATATCACACATTATGTCATCATAATACTTTCATATATTAAATTTTAGCATGCTTTGTTCGTTGACCAAAACTTTCTTGGCATCTTGTAGCCAAGCTATTCTATACAAATGCATGTGTTTTTTCCTCTCTGGCCGCAATTTACTCACCATCTCTTTAGAAATGAGATTGTCTATACTTCCACTATCTATGATAACATTGCATACCTTGTCTTGACACTTGCATCTTGTTCTAAATAGGTTCATTCTTTGAACTGGTTCATTCAACAAGACTCTCCTAGTGATTAGCACCTCTCCATTTTCAGCATCCTTGTATTGTGAAGACGCAGCTTCCTCGTTAACATTTGCAACTCTTGCTTTGCCTTCATTTCTTCTTCTTGTGTTTCCATGTTTTGGAGCTTTATATGCTTTGTTTCCTTCTCCACATTTAGAACATGTTATCCTATAGTTGCCTCTTCCAAACCCTCTACCCAATCTTCCTTTTCCTCTCAAATCTTGATCATGAGGGTATGAAACATCTATCCTTTGATTTTTATCACTTCCATACTCTTCATTTTTTTATTTTCAAACTTAAATCATCATCCCAATCTACATATGATCTTCCCTCTTTCTTTTCATCTTGGCCTCTTCCTCTTTGCTTGTTCTCAAACTTCTTGCTCAATCTTTCTTCAATCTTCGAGACAAACTGGTATGCATCTTCCATTGTGTAAATTCTCACCAAAGCAATCTCTTTTTGCATACTTGGCCCGAACCCATCAATGTAATGAGATACCTTCTCTTTGTTGGCCATGAGTCACGGTGTTGTGAGGCGATGGGTAATTTTGTTCCCCGTTAGGCTATGCAATGACACCCCCCTTCTTAGATTGAGCACCCACTTGGTTGTCTAGTGAATTTGTGGATATATGTTTTTTCCTTTTTGCCTATGTGGTGTTAGTGTCGTGTCTCTTTTACTTGTTGATTGTGTAGTGATGTGACCCTGTTTTATAGTTTATGTCTTGTGTTTGTCCCTTTCTTGTGATGTGTGGGCCACATGGCTATCTTCGTGAGCATGGTGGGAGAGAGCCTGAGGGTTCCTCGTGGTCGGGTGGCGTGACCAACCACTGTTGGGGACTGGTGGCATGACCAACCATCGTTGGGGACTGGTGTACAAGATTCAAGCAGTCCCAAATAGTACTTACATCCTTCCCACACTTGTAACTCATGGTTTTGTATCGTTGTAACTAACTCCATGCATTGTATTCTTATGTTGTACTTTGACGATATGCACTTTCTCATTTTTTTATTTATTTGTAATGTTTATTTGGATAGCATAGACTTTGAGAACATGGATTAGTAGCTTAGTATCATGCACAAATATTGTTGTAGAATGATGTAACACTATATTTTGCTGCATATGGAATACTTGTATGGTTTTGGTAGCACCTTGTTAGTATATAAGATATGATCATAAAATTCTCTGTAATGAGATTTTCTATGTTCGTATTGGTGTTATTTGTAGTAATCATGCTAGAATTAAATCAAATTGTCCTTATGAATAGGTATTTGGCCTTAATTAATGCTTTGGAACCTTGTTTTGGGGCCAAGGAAGCTAGATTGGCATCTCTGCTTGCCCCTGGTGCCTCCACTTCACTGTTTTGGGGCTGTCCGGACCTTGAAAATTGTCTATCTCTAGATCAGCATCTCTTTTTCCCCAATCAGCACCTAAGCTAATCAGCACCTCCACTTCCTCAATCAGTGTCTCCGCCTCACTAGACAGAGACTCTCAGACTTGCCAAGGAATTACTAGCAATCGGCGCTTGCATGTTGGGGATTGACATTTGCATCAATCAGTGCCTGTGCCTACTTTGGCACCTCCTCAAGATACGCTTAGTGGGCCTTATCGTGGATTCTATAATATTTCAGACTTCTCTAATATTTCCTAGTTAACTCTTACCCTAATCAATGGTTTATATATGATCAATTATGGTAGAACCTTGTGACATGATATTATCTCAGGTTCTATGTTTTAGTTGCCATTGGACCCTTGGACATTTTGAATCGATGTTCCTTCTTTTGAGAGTGTGTTAATGAGATGTTATTCTTATTTTTCTTATGTTAAATTAAGTTCATGATGTGGTTTAATGCAGTGTTACAGGACTCGACGAGTCCTGAGCCGAGCCAGGCTCGTTGAGGCAAACTAACCCGGCACAAGGAGTTGGCCGAGTCCTAGGCGAGTCTGTAGAACTTGCTGAGTCTTGTGGCCTGGACTCGGTGCGTCCAGTGACATTTATTTATTTCTTATACTTTAAGTTATATTTGTATAAATACATTCCAGGATGTTTGAGATAGGTTTCAACTTCATAGGAGTTAAAATGCAGATTCTAGATTTTGGGGGTTTTCAAAAAATTCTAGACTTAGCCAAATTTTAGGATTCAACATGCCTTTAGCAGTGTTATCTCCCACAACTTGTCCTGGCTTTTTGAGGGCAAATTGAAGCTAGAACAAGGATTTTCTAATGATTCTAAGACCTAAAAAGGTCATTCCATCATTTGCAAAGACTTAGAAGAGAGGAAAAAGGCTTGGGAGAAGAATATAGGGGTTTTAGAAAATAGATTAGCAAATGGATTGGCTAGAGTGCGAGGACACCCAGTGGAGGAACCTGAGGCTGAGAGTGAGGGGTCTGAGGATGATGATGATTATAAGGAGGATGAGGATGCCACTGAGGTTGAGCCTTAGACACAGGGATAGAAGATGGCTGCAAAATATTCCATGACCTATCTTAGGTGTACACGTAGGAAGACATAGGGCCTTAGTCTTCTAGGCTCTAGCTTTTATTTTGAAATTTTCATTCCATGGATTTTATAATCCATGAATATTGTAGACTTTTGACAATGACACTATTTATATTTCAGATTTCTAATGTGTTATTAAGTAAACTTATTTCGTTCAGAAATTCGTATTTATACTTATGTGATCAATGTAAACTTGTTTATCTGTGCAAAGTAGCTTCTATTTATCTCAATTATTGTGTCTTTGATGTTAATTGACTAAATGATGCATGAAAAAAGTTTTAAATCCTTAAAAATCTTTGAATTTCTTGGGTTTTTCAATTTACCGAGTCCTTGTCGAGTTTGGGCGCTGAGTCCGAGTCCAAGCCCGAATCTAGCTTGCCGAGTCCGAGGTGAGTCCGAGTCTTGTAACACTGGTTTAATGTATTTGATGTTAAGAAAAAATTATTACCATCTTGTTTGCACATATTTGGCTTCAATCGAAGGGTTACATGGTGGGGCATTACATCTGGTATCAGAGCCTAGGCGCAAATGCTGGGAGCTTTGGATTAATGTGCTCACTATGTGTTTTGTAGTTGTTTGGTTGTTATAATGTTTATTGCATTTTATTCTATGGGTAATCATTTACAAGGTACTTATGGACCTCTATTTGCCTTGAAGGATATCTCCCGCTAACCTATGACGAATTTTAGACAATCAAACAATCTTTTTACGGTTGGTAGATAAAATTGTTATGATAAAAATTGAATGCATCAGATTTGGTCTAACTGATTTTGCATTATTTTCCATAATCATGCTTTCTTTGGCATCACCCTTGATCTCCACTCAACATGTTGATAAGTATCTATTAGCTAAAACTATTTGTAGATACCTAAAAACTCATTGGGCACACAAATATGGTGAAATGAGAGACCTTAATTGTGTTCCTATTTTTTATCTTCTTTGCAAAGTATTCTACAAGAACACGATATCTATACGTTAAGGGATTCAAGTTTCCAAGTTTTACAGTCAATAGAGCCCTAGGTCATGGTAGTTACCAAAACTGCAATCATTTCCCTCATTTAAATCTTTGTAATGGTAGTCCTTGACTCATGTATGCAATGGGTGCATATATGCCAAAATAAAATTAAAACCCATTTTGATATTAGATTTCATTGTTTTCTTTCATAGCTTGGGTGCGTGTAACTATATGTGTTCCGCATAAACATTGGTCTGATATGCCTTATTATTAATGGTTACTTCCACCTTTTTCATGTCTTTGTGATTGTCTCAATTAGTGCTTAGAACCATTTTTTGAGTTCTTCAGAAATATCAATAATATTTTATCAAGTTTTCCTCTTGCCCTTAATTGCATGTATTGTACTTGACTATAAATTTATCATGTACAATGATTATTTTGTTTCCTTATCTTTCATTTCTTAGGGATAAGTCAAAAGGGTTGAAACCCTCTCTGCATAGATGAATGTGAATAATCTTTTAGTCACAAACATTGTTTTACCAAAAGATGAACACCACTTGATTAAGGAGGAAGAAAGAAAAATTTTGGGACAGTGTTTTTACCGCATGTAATGTCCCCATTTTGGTGAGCATCAGAGTTTGAGGGATTAGCCTGTTATTTTGACCCTTGTAGGCTAGTATGTTTGAAATATCCCAAGTGGATATTTACTCTGCTGCTGCTATAAATTTTATTTAAATAATTATGTTCTCCTGTAAGTGTTTTAATTATCTTGCAGAACTAGATGGAAGTTGCAGAAGGAATGATTTTATTAGATATTTTCAGAATAACTTGATACAGCATAAGGTAGTAACAGCAGCAAAGAAATAACAATAACAATAGCTTGATACAAAGCATATGAAATTCTGGAAATGCTTTTAACTGCACCATTAAGTTGACATCAAAACTATTAAAGTTTGGTACCTCAAATACAATCAGCGCCTGAATATAGAAGCTGTTAACAGCTGCAATCTTCAATAATTCTGTCCACAAAATCCAATGTCCAGCTGGAATAGAATTGCTGAACAATTCTACTCACAATGATCAATGCCCAAATGATGCAAACTACGGAATGCTGCAAAGATGGTCTTCACTTTCTTACGCCAATGATATGAACTGCTAAAGTACTCCACCAATGTCAAAACCTTGTGCAAGAACCAACAAATCCAATCCAGTTGAGGGCTACGTCCCAACTCAATCAACTCTCAGCCTAGGGTTTGACGTCCTGGTGAGGGAATGGTCAAATTAGAGCCAAACGCCACATTATGTTTTCGAAAATGTTCAAAGATGCCTTTCCTTTCCTTGCATTGGCCTTATATCATCTTCTCATGTGATTGAAACCCTAAAAGGAACCCTAAAAGAAATACTTAAGAACTTTATAATATAAAGTTATATTCTTTAATAATGGCGCCCAAGTGCCTGAAAATCATTATTTCACCAATAAGAATAGTTCCAAGTATCAAACAGGTCCTTGAAGATGATAATTAAATAAAAGAGGCCAAGCTCTTTCCAACGGACTATCACATGATGGCAAAACTCATCAGATGGAGCCAGAAACTCCTTATTACTTCAATTAGCTATATAAATAGCTTTATTTTAATTTATTTAAATGCAAACTTAGGAAATATTAAAATATTTCCTTTTATTCAACTGGAAACCCAAACCAACCAAATAATCAGTGAACTGGTTCTATCGCCTATCTGTGACCGATGCTGGGCGATGAGGGCTAACTGGCAGTCCCATCCCTAAAAACTAGGGATGCTCCTAAAAACTAGGGAATATGTCCTGTCACCCTGAAACTGAAACTGCATACTGGTCTGGAGGAGCATCAAATCTAGTTATTGCCATAACCTCCTAAATTTTAGGAAAAATCCCTAAAATTAAGGAACTGCCCCGATTGGCTCTCAAACTGACTGTAGAACCAACTCCGGTCATTGAGTATCCAATATGAGTCTCTATCCACCACTGCTAGCCTACGTGACTCCAATAATAGGCCAACTCTCATGACTCTGCTAGTCAGACTAGAGAGGGGACATGACAGTCCTCCCCTCTCTGAGATGCTTGCCCACAAGCAACTACAATGCTGGATGCTGCAAAATGGATTCACCCTCCCAGGTGGCGTCCTCTATGGGTAGACCTCTCCAGCGCACCAAGTACTCACGAATCAACCTACTCAATCGTCTCTCTCTGACCTCCAAAATCTCCTTAAGGACCAAAGTCAATTTACCCTCTTCATCCAAAGGAGGTAAATCACGTGATGCTATAATATGCTGCTTCAATGCCTTCTTCAGGCATGATATGTGGAACACATTATGAACCCTACTATCGAGAGGTAACTCGATCTCATAGGCTACCTCTCCAACCCGCCTGAGTACTCTGTAAGGTCCGTAAAAATGAGGTTTGAGCTTCTCAGCTCCTCCCCGTTTGAGGGTGCTCTGTCTGTAAGGTTGTAGACGAAGGAAAACCATGTCACCCACCTCAAAAGCTCTCTCTATCCTATGCCGATCAGCGTACATCTTCTACTGATTCTGAGCATGCTGCAAGTTCTCTCTGAGAGATCTCATGATATCTTAGTTCTCCTGCAACCAATCCTGCGCCAAGGGAGCTCTGCTATCACTGAAAGCCAAATCAACAAAAGATAATGCCTCGTAGCCATAAAGGGCTCTGAAGGGAGTCATGTTAATGGACATGTGCATAGTATTATAACAATATTCGCTCAAATACAACCAACGCACCCATGCCTTCTGCTATCCTGACACATAGTTGCGTAGATACCCCTCCACCCACTTATTAACTACCTCCGTCTGAGGATGGTAGCTCGTGCTGGGGGCCAACTCTATGATTGCTAGCCTGAAAAGTTCTTGCCAGAAGGAACTCATGAACCTGTTGTCCCTGTCACTCACTATGGTCTTGGGGAGACCATGGAGTCTAAATATCTCTCTGAAAAATAGCTCAGCTACCTGTGAAGCTGTGAAGTTTGCTGCAATAGGAAAGAAATGGGCATACTTAGTCAACCTGTCCACCACCACATAAATACAATCCTTCCCCTGAACTCGAGGAAGACCTGTAATGAAGTCCATAGATATCCCTGTCCACTTCTGCTTCGGTATAGGCAGAGGCTATAACAATCCTGCCGGAAAAGTATGCTCTGACTTGTTCTGCTGACAAGTCATGCATTTATGAACATGGCATAAAACATCATCCTTGAGACCCTTCCAAGAGAATCTCTCCCGTACCGCTTTATAGGTCTTACCATAACCCAGATGTCCTGCTGTAGGGGTATCATGGTAAGCATGCAAAACGTGCTCCTTCAACTATGATTCAAGAACAAGGTAGACCTTGCCTTCGTAGTAGATGACATCATCCACTACACTATATCCATCATCTTGTGTCAACCCTTCCATGATCTCACAAGCATGCTAATTTTTGGAATACTCAACTAAAAGTTGAGCCTTCCAATCTGCTGAAATCCCATTCAATGAACGCAGGGCAACAAGTTGTGGCTTCCGGGAAAGTGCATCAGCAACAGTATTGTTCTTCCCCTTGATGAACTCTATATCAAAATCATATGCTTGCACCTTGCTTACCCACTTTTGTTGCCTATCGTTAAGCTCTGTCTAATCAAGGAAATATTTCAGACTATTATGGTCTGCCCTCACCACAAATTTGCTGCCAACAAGATACTGTTTGAATTTGGCTAATGCATGCATGATAGCCAACGTTTCCTTGTCATACGTGGAATAGAACCTCTCATTATCCCGCAGCTTCCTACTCTCGTAGGCAATGGGGTGTCGGTTCTGCATCAACACCGCCCCTATACCCTCACCTGAAGCATCACACTCAAGTACAAATGGCTGCGAGAAATCGGGGAGTGCCAAAACTGGACAAGTGCTCATAATGTCCTTGAGTCTTTCAAAGACTCGCTGTGCCTGTTCTGTCCATCTGAAAAATCCCTTCTTCGTGAGATCTGTTAAAGGTGTTGCTAACTAGGAGAATCCCCTCACGAATCTCCTATAATAGGCACATAAACCAAGAAATCCACGCAACTCAGTAATGTTCCTGGGAGAGGGCCAATCGTGAATCGTTTGAATCTTCTCCTCATGCACTTTCACTCCCTCTGCACTGATCACGTGTCCCAAGTATAGAATCTCTTTGAGTCCAAATTCGCATTTGGACAACTTAGCAAATAGAGATTGACTCTCCATGATGCTAAGCACCTCCTCAATTTGTCTGAGATGATCCTCCCATGTTTGACTGTAAATCAATATGTCATCAAAAAAGACCAGAACCGATTTCCTCAATTGCTTGTTGAAGATGTGGTTCATACAGAACTGGAAGGTGGCAGGTGCATTAGTGAGGCCAAAAGGCATCACCAGAAACTCATAATGTCCATAGTGACAACGGAAAGCAGTCTTGTGCACGTCCTCATCCCGTACACAAATCTGATGATAGCCTGAACAGAGATCAATCTTAGAGAAGTAGATAGCTCCATGTAGCTCATCTAGCAACTCATCAATGCATGGAATGGGGTACCTATTCTTGATTGTCTTTTTGTTCAAGGCTCTGTAATCAATACACATCCGTAAAGTCCCATCCTTCTTCTTAACAAGCACCACAAAAGAAGAAAAAGGACTAGAGCTAGGGCGTATGAATCCCATATCCAGTAACTCATGGATGGTCCTCTCAATCTCATCTTTGTATGCTCTAGGATGACGATATGGGGAAGTGATCACGGGCTTAGCCCCATCCTCCATCTCTATCCCATGCTCAAAACCTCTATCAGGAGGTACACCAGGAGGTATGTCACCAAAGACTAGACCATGTCGGTCCATTACTGACTGTATGTCTACATGAAAGGTCTTGCCATCCTGAGGTATAGGTATTTCGGACTTCACCAAACAACATGTAGCCCAAAGTATGTCATCATGACGAATGATAGTCTCCATCCTGCGGGAAGTTACCTCCTTAGGACCACCATCTGAAGTTGTCCTCAAGATAGTCTTCTTCCCTCCAGAAAGAAACTCCAACTGCATGTGGTGTTGATCAATGATATATCGCCCAATACCTTGTAACCACTACACGCCCAAAACTACATCATAATCCTCCAGTGGTAACACATAAAAATCATCTGTCAAAGTATAGTCTCCCATTTGGATGCTAAGCTGAGGAATCCTTCGAGTACTTCTCAAAACTGCACCGTCTGCAACCTTCACTCCAAAACCAACAAACTCCTCGAACTGGAGCCCACGCCTGTCAACTAGCTTCTGGTCAATAAAGTTGTGCGTGGCACCTGTGTCTACTAAGCTCATAACCCGCTAGCCTCTCAATATACCCTTTAGACGAAAGGCATGAAATCTGGGATAACTGGAGAGAGTAGCCATAGTCACTTTAGCTGACGCCAAAGGCTCCGAAGTGTCTAGCTCTAACTGTGGGTGTCCCTGCTCAACCTCCTTCGGATTGTCCTCAGTATCAGTATCAAGTATCTCCTCATTGCCCATCTCAAATGTCACCTCTATCAAATGAACCTTGCCTTTACCAAGGCAATGATGTCCAGGCTCCCATGGCTCCTTACAGGAGAAGCATAGTTTCTTCCTCCTCAGCTCATTCCTCGACTCCTGGTCCATCCTGGGAGGCCTGGATGGTGGTCCCCCCTGCCCTGGAAAGTGTTGGCCTTCTGGGGAGGCCGAGAGTCCCTGAAAGGTTTCTTATCTGTCTGAAAAGGAGGGGTGTCTAGTCTAAATGTAACATCAATGGCCTCCTTGAGGGTCGCTGGCTGGAAAGCTCATACCAGTCCCTTCAGCCTATCCTGCAAACCCTCTATGAACAGCATTACACAATGACTCTGAGACATGTCAAGAACCATGACTACAATACGTTGGAACTCATTCACAAAAGACTCTACGTTCCTTGTCTGCCTAATGTGTGCCAACTCCTGGTAGTAAAGCTCCATGTCTTTATGATCAAACCTAGTGATGAGCCACTCAGTGAACTCAACATAGGAGTAAACCATGGCGTGATCCTGAGTGACCAATCCATGGTGCCACCAATCATAGGCAACCCCGTCTAAATGCAAAATCGCAAACTGTATAGCCTCTCTCTAAGGCATAGGTCTCAATGATAAATATATATCCAACTTGTGCACCCAAGCTCATGCACTCGTATCACTCGTGCCATCATAGGTAGCCAGTGTGATCTTCCCAGTAGCTCTACTGAGGTCATTGTTCTGCTGTGGCCTGTAGCCCCTGTCTCCTCTGAACCTGGCGTTGTCCCTACGCTGTGCACAATACTGTGGAAGAGGAAAAACATCCCTAACCTCTAGGGGTAGGGCTCTCCACTCAGCTATAGCTGCCATGACTGAATCCTGGAATCCAACTTCAGGTGGCTCCACTTGTGCCGGCTGCTCATCTTGCCCAAATTGAGGCAACAATGGTCTATCCCGAGCAGGAATACGTGGGCGTTCCTGCCTATGGGAATGATGGGAGCTCCCTGCTGAGACATGGGATCGATGACTACGCTGGCTTCCTGCAATGGAAACCGACCTGCTCCTTGTCTTTCCTGTCTACCTCCACGCCTATCCAATTCCATCCGCTCTAGGGTATCCTGTAATCTATCAAGTGTCTGGACTATCCTGGGCTGCGTAGCCATCAGAGTTCTCATGAACTCTCTCTCTTCTGCCTCTGTAGGCATGCCGTCACCAGCAGCACCCTGTGCCTCACCCATAATTGGTATAAGTGTGTCTCTGGTGGTCCTTGCTTGCCACTGGTTTCTCCTGCACTCGTAGAACCTATGTATTTCTCCTCCAGGATGCATAGAAGATATATAAAAATAGATGCCGAATGCTGATATGAATTATCAAACCCTTTCCTGTAACCTGTTGTGATAAATTCACTAAAACCCTACAGGCTGGCAGGATTCAAGCTCTGATACCACTGAAATATCCCAAGTGGATATTTACTCTGTTGCTTCTATAAATTTTATTTCTATAATTATGTTCTCCTGTAAGTGTTTTAATTATCTTGCAGAACTAGACAGAAGTTGCAGAAGGAATGATTTTATTTGATATTTTCAGAATAACTTGATACAGCATAAGGTAGTAACAGCAGCAAAGAAATAACAATAACAATAGCTTGATACAAAGCATATGAAATTCTGGAAATGCTTTTAACTGCACCATTAAGTTGACATCAAAACTATTAAAGTTTGGTACCTCAAATACAATCAGCGCTTGAATATAGAAGCTGTTAACCGCTGCAATCTTCAATAATTCTGTCCACAAAATCCAACGTCCAGCTTGAATAGAATTGCTGAACAATTCTACTCACAATAATCAACGCCCAAATGATGCAAATTGCGGAATGCTGCAAAGATGGTCTTCACTTTCCCACGCCAATGATATGAACTGCTAAAGTACTCCACCAATGTCGAAACCTTGTGCAAGAACCAACAAATCCGATCCAGTTGAGGGCTACGTCCCAACTCAATCAACTCTCAGCCTAGGGTTTGACATCCTAGTGAGGGAATGCTCAAATCAAAGCCAAACGCCACATTATGTTTACAAAAATGTTCAAAGATGCCTTTCCTTTCCTTGCATTGGCCTTATATCATCTTCTCATGTAATTGAAACCCTAAAAGGAACCCTAAAAGAAATACTTAAGAACTTTATAATATAAAGTTATATTCTTTAATAATGGCGCCCAAGTGCCTGAAAATCATTATTTCACCAATAAGAATAGTTCCAAGTGTCAAACAGGTCCTTGAAGATGATAATTAAATAAAAGAGGCCAAGCTCTTTCCAACGGACTATCACATGATGGCAAAACTCATCAGATGGAGCCAGAAACTCCTTATTACTCCAATTAGCTATATAAATAGCTTTATTTTAATTTATTTAAACACAAACTTAGGAAATATTAAAATATTTCCTTTTATTCAACTGGAAACCCAAACCAACCAAATAATCAGTGAACTGGTCCTGTCGCCTGTCTGTGACCGATGTCGGGCGATGAGGGCTAACTGGCAGTCCCATCCCTAAAAACTAGGGATGCTCCTAGAAACTAGGGAATATGTCCTATCACCTTGAAACTAAAACTGCATACTGGTCTCGAGGAGCCTCAAATCTAGTCACTGCCACAACCTCCTAAATTTTAGGAAAAATCCCTAAAATTAAGGAACTGCCCCGATTGGCTCTCAAACTGACTGTAGAACCAACTTCGGTCACTGAGTATCCAATATGAGTCTCTATCCACCACTGCTAGCCTACGCGACTCCAATAATAGGCCAACTCTCATGACTCTACTAGTCAGACTAGAGAAGGGACATGACAATGTTGGATTAGATGGTCCAATTTGGGAGTTTTGGAGCTCTTCAAGTGGTTGTCGTAAATGTTTATCTCACCAGATCTTTCATTTGTTCTAAGGCATTGATATTAAGAGGTTTATGGTTCCGTATTGAGAAACTTACTATTTATAGTAAGTTAGTGGATGATGTTAGAGAGGGACCCTTAATATTTTTACTAACGTGTCTAGAATGATTGTGGGAGTAGTGGGTTAGCCAATGATGGAGTCAGAATCATTAAATAATGGTTATTAATGGAGTTATGATATTTAATTGTTGTTAAAGTGTTACTTTAATAATAATTAATTATTTTAAGGGAATATTATACTGACTTCATGTGACTTCATAATTAGAGGGGATGTAATATTATAAAGTCAATTTATAAAGAGAGAGCATTTAATGACTTTATTATAAAAGGACTTTTAATGATTATAAAGTCAAATTATAAAGTGCATTAAATGAATATATTATTAAGTGGCTCATTAAATGTTTTCCCTATGTTAACGCCCAAAGGAACAAAAGCAAATATGATTTTAGTTATGTGAAGGGTGATTGTGAAGCTTTGTGATCGAACTTATTGAAGGACTTATAAAAAGCCATGAGAAGGACTGATTTCATTATGCTTGGATGAATTTGACTTGTTATGATGAATATTGGAGTTAGGAGCTTGAGTTCTAGGTTTCAACCATTATCTTAATTGGAGAGGAGAAACTCTTTAATGGTTCATGATTTTTAGGATGTGAAAGACCAACCAAATTATTTGAGTTTGTGGGCTTCATCTAAGAGCCCAATTTGTGCTAATAGGTGGAAGATTTCATCTAGGGTTTGAAGGATTGGAAGGTACATCTACAACAGACCTAGAGATTCATATTGGCTACCATTATACATCAGGGAATCAAGCATTTAATTGGTAGATTATATACATCTACAGTAGGGATGTGTTAAATTGGCAGATTATATACATTGTAAAGTGAAGACCATCATTTGCAGTGGGCATTAACATACAAGGTTCTCTAATTTTGATGTCATAAGTTCTAGGAATTACATGTGATATCTTTGTAACTATTTGGCATGAGAATTATCAATAAAATACTTCATAAAGTTGTCATATAATTTCGAATACACATGCTAAGTGTTTGCTAAAATGCCAATGGTGATATAAATGCATATATTTATCATCAATTCATTAAAGCTCCAAGGAGTTTGAATGTCACGAGTTGTCTCTCTCGTATTTAGTTTGCATGCCAAGTGTTTGAATTAATGTCTAGCTGTTGTAAGTGCATATTTACATTGTGTGGGTCATCTATATACATTCAAAAGATAAAAAGAATCTCATTTGCATTATGGCTCTTTGCCTAGACATCTTAGTAACCATTTGAAAGTATTTAAATCACAATTGATTTCATTTCAAGCATTCATTTATAATGTATTGTCCCCGTCATTAAATGAATAATAAAAATTGTATTTGGGTCTCGATCGATTTAGTTTGTCTCAAGCCTATATTTTATTTGTTTGGCATAGGTGTAGTTGTTGTCGTCGACTCTATTTGTGTACCCTCGGGTGTTTTCCGATGGGTATTTATATCTGACATGTAGGATGAAATTGATATATTGAGATTTGATATTTTATTTGTATTTGCGAATTCCAAGTTGGGATTCTACCGGTTGCCATTTCGGAGGTGAAAGATCCTCCCATTTGGTATTTGCAGTTTCGGTGGGATTCAACCTTCACCCTATTCTGTTAATTCTACTATATTAGATTTGGGAAAATTTGGAGTACTATTCGTAACATCAATCTAGTCTTCCTTGCAAATACTATTCAGTTTTGTACCTTGCATGTTCTGATTAATATCTGTCATATCGAAATTTACATCATTGCATACAAGGGAGGAGAAACATCATTTCTCTCGTGCGACCTTCTTGCCAAGTTGCTAGACACCGTACGGTCTCCCACCGTACGACCTCTTAACCAACGTACGACCTCTTTGTTGTACTGCCATACACCGTACGGTACTATACAACATTTGTGCCTACTATACGGTCTTTTGTCTTACCGTACAGATTGTTTACCATACCACTTGTGGCGTGAGATCCCATTCATCGTACGACCTTCTTCCATGCAGTCCATTGCATCTTTTGTGCGGTCTGTTGGATACACCGTACCAACTTGTTTCCGCACACGTTGCTATGTCCACCATACTGTTTCATCTAGGCTTTTGTGCAGCTCCACTCAATCCATACCAGAGATAGAAAGGTTATTTGGAGGAGGTTTTCCATTCACGTTGTGGTTGGGAACATTATAGTGGTATCAGAGGTGGTGATTCTGCCGGCTTGTGGGTAGTGAATGCAAGTTTATATCAAGAAAAGGAGAAGATATCACTCAGTTGGTAGAATGGCGAACCCTCAAGATCCTGCCGCTGAAGTCATGACTCTTTTGAGAGAACTCACTAGGAATCGAGCACAGATAAATGACACTCAACGCCTCATGGAAGAGACACTGCGAAAATTGGCTGAAGGCAAGATATCTATTGAGCAAAGTGACAATTCTATCTTTGGAAGGGCGAACACCCCAACCGTATGCTCTCGACCGTCAATGCCGACTTTCCCTCCACAGGAGGAAGAGAAGCACAGAGAGCAACCAACTTTCCAAGAAATGTAGGATCAACTTCGGGAAGATTGGAGAAATGCCAGCATGGAAGGAGATATATCGTACAAAGATTATGCTGAACTGAGAATGAGGTACTCTGGTGGAAACAAGCGTGGCTATCATAATGATGATCTCAGACAAAAGATTGGCAAGGTTAATCTGTCATCCTTTGATGGGTTTGGATCCATCACAACCCGGGCATGGGTGCAAAAGGCAGACACGTATTTACAGCTCACCCTATGCCAAAGGATGAGGCCATCAAATTTGGTGCACTGCATCTGCAAGGAATAGCCCACGAATGTTGGCATCATGGCATGGTTACTCTTGGCCACGATCAAATAAATTCCTATGCTGAATTCACTGAGAGACTGACAGATTGTTTTGATGGAAGAGATCCAGAACTGAATTTCAAAGAATTGGCTCAGTTGAAGCAATCCGGCACAGTCGATAGTTACATAACAGAATTTTAGAGAATGTTTGTCTTGGTAACAGATATTTTAGAAAGATGATTGGTGGTACTATTTATGGATGGATTGGTGGAACCTTTGAAGGGCTAGGTGAAAGGATTCAATCCCATCACACTCACAGAAGCAATTAAGAAGGCATGTGACATGGCGACATCTTCTTCCTCCACTAAATATTACTCACAGTCCAAACCACCTTTCGCTCAGAGGGAGAAAGACAACAGACCCCCACCTATAAAGCCCTCGTTGGATGAGGCAACTAGGTAGTAACTTAGAAGGAAGAAGCTTTGTTTCAACTGTAAGGAGCCATGGGTACCGGGACATCGATGCCTTGGCAAAGGAAAAATCCATTACATTGAGGTATTGTCCAACGGTGAGGAGGAACAGGCACAGAAAGCCGAAGGGGATGAACAACAAGCTTTTGGGGAGGTAAACATCAACCATGCAGAAAGAATCGCCACACTCTTGAAGAGAGGAAGTGCCATTGCTACTTTGGCAGGAACTCCAAGGTGTACTGTATTCCGGGTCAGGGGTACCCTCCAAGGGCAATGGGTTGTGGTCATGCTTAAGAGAGGAGCCACACTCAACTTTATTAACTCATTGTTGGTAAGTCGACGAAGTTTGTGTACGGAGACACACCAAGGATTTGATGTCAAGGTGGTGGGAGGAAACCTGTTAAAATGCACCCATCTGGTTCCGCAACTGAACATCACCATGGGAAACCACACAATGATAGATGATTTCTTCGTGGTTGATCTGGACGACATGGAAGTCATTCTGGGTATTCAGTGGATGGAAACATTGGACGAATACACACAGAGTTTCAAATGAATGGAGTTCTCCTTCGAGGTAAACGGCAAAAAGTTTGTGTTGAGAGGAAAGTCGAATGGAGGACCGAAGAAAATTTCAGCCCGATGGATGGAAGAAATCTTCAGACACGATGACGTGGTCTTGGCCACACACTATTTTGCCTCACCAGAACTTGTACAGGGACAAAGAGCTGACTACTAGGATGAAGAGCTTCAAACGGTTTGGATAGACATCACCAAGTCTTCGCCGACATACCACCACACCGTGGGTTTGAACATACCATTGAGATGGAGACTGGCACCAAATCGGTTATCATTGTGCCATATCGCCACCCTAAGAGGCTTAAAGATGAGATTGAAAAAACAATACAGGAACTTCTTGACAAAGGTTGGATCAGGCCCAGCTCCAGTCCTTTTGCATCATCGGTAGTGTTGGTTAAAAAGGACAAAACGTTGCGTATGTGTGTAGACTACCGTGCACTGAACAAAAAGACCAAGAACAGGTATCCGATTCTAAAGTTCAAGGAGTTGCTGCATGACTTACACGGCACAGTCTATTTCTCCAAAATAGACCTTTGTTCGGGGTATCACCAAATCCACATGAGGGAACAGGATGTGGAGAAAACAGTATTATGCTGTCATTATGGACATTACGAATTTTTGGTCATGCCGTTCGGTTTGACCAACGCGCCAGCTACATTCCAATCTTGCATGAATCACATTTTTAACAAACAGCTGCGCAAGTTCCTGTTGGTATTCTTCGATGATATATTACATGGGAGGAGCACTTAAGGCATTTGGAAGGAGTACTCGGGATTATGAAGTCACAACTGTTGTTCGCCAAAAGATCCCAATGTGGATTCGGGATGACAGAGATAGTATATCTAGGGCACATTGTCAGTAGCCGAGGAGTTTAGGTACATCAAGAGAATATTCAGGCTATCTTGGATTGGCCACCTCCGAAAACTCTTTTGGAACTACGTGGGTTCTTTGGTTTGTGTAGCTACAATAGACAGTTCGTGAAGGGGTTCTCACAGTTCAACACGCCACTCACCGATTTGACAAAGAAGGGGTCTTTCCAGTGGAGTGAACGGGCACATCAAACATTTGAAAGGCTCAAGAAGGCTATGAGTTCTTGTCTGGTTCTTGCACTACCAGACTTGACTCGGCCTTTCATCCTGGAGTGTGATGCCTCTGGGGAGGGTATCAGGGCCATGCTGATGTAGAACCGCCACCCAATTGCTTTCAAAAGTCGGAAGCTCTCAGGGGCCGAAAGGTTGTATTCCATATACAACAAAGAAATGCTCGCCATCATGCGTGCCTTGACAAAATTCCGGCAGTTTCTCGTCGGAGCCAAGTTCGTTGTCCCTACAGATCACAATAGCCTAAGACATTTTCTGGAATAGAGGGAATTGAACAAACGACAACAGAAATGGGTAAGTAAAGTGCAGCCTTTTGACTTTGACATTGAGTATGTAAAAGGAAAAAATAATATAGTGGCTGACGCATTATCAAGAAGACCGGCCATATGTTCCTTATCTCAGATCTCAAAAGATTGGAGGGCATATTTGTTGGTGTAATATTCCAAGAACACCTTTGCTTGCCAACTACTTGACGAAGAAGTACAAGATGACATGTATAAGGTGGTTGATGATATTATTTTCTACAAAGGCATAATTTATCTAGTACCTGAATCCAAACCGAAAGAGAAAATCTTGAAAGAGATGCACGACTCGCCTCTAGCTAGGCATCAGGGGTACTTGAAGACCTACAGGCAGATCGAGGAAAGGTTTTAATGGAAGGGCGTAAAGAATGATATATTACAGTACATCCAGGAATGCGCTACTTGTCAACAAAATAAATCCAAACACACTCTACCAGCGGGTTTACTTCAACCATTACCGATTCTGGAGAAAATGTGGGAGAGCATCTTCGGGCTCTTTAAGGCACAAGGGAAGGACTGCATCTTTGTAGTGGTTGACAGATTAACCAAGTATGTACATATCTTTGTTGTTCCAACAGAGTTTCCGGCTTCACAGGTGGCAGACTTATTCTTCCGGGAGGTGTTCCGCTTGCACAGACTCCCTCAAAACATAGTTAGCGAGAGAGATAGCCACTTCCTTAGTACTTTCTGGAAAGAATTGTTTCGACTAGCAGGAACGGAGTTTTCGCCAAGCACCAGTTATCACCCCCAGATTGACGAAGAAACAAAGATTGTAAACGAATGGCTGGAAGGTTACCTCAGAAACTATGTTTCTGCAAAATAGAGAGCATGGGTCAAATGGCTACATTTGGGGGAGTACTGTTACAATACCACCTACCACATGTCCATTGGGATGGAACCTTTCAAACCTTTGTATAGGTATGAACCTCCTTCATTCATGGACTTGGCTTTGGGTGACAGTCACGAGGCGAAGGCCAAAGGCTGGCTGCAGGAAGGAATAGTTATTTTAAGATCCCTCAAGGAAAATCTCCAACGGGCTCAGAATCAGCAAAAAATTTATGTTGACAAGCATCGAATTGAGATGAGTTTTTAAGTCGTGAATTTGGTATACCTCCGACTTGAACTGTATAGACAGTCCTCTTTGAAGGCCTCCGAAAAGGAGAAGCTGAGGCCATGCTTCTTCGGACCCTACCATGTGACCAAGAGAGTGGGCGAGGTTGCATACGAATTGGATCTGCCCGGGGGAAGCCAAATCCACGTCTTCCATGTTTCTTGCCTAAAGAAAGTCGTGGGTCAACAAGTCACAATCTCCACAAACTGGCCACCCCTCGATGACGGAGGGAATATAGTATTGGAACTAGCAGAAATTGTCGACATTCGGGAGAAAAGATTGAGGACTTGCACGGTCAAAGAATTTCTTGTGCACTGGAAGGATCTAGCACTAGAAGATGCCACCTAGGAAGGCGAAGAGATTCTGGAACACCCTAGCCTGAAATTGCTTGAGGACAAGCAATTATTGGGATGGGACGATTGTAATGTCCCCGTCATTAAATGAATAATAAAAATTGTATTTGGGTCCCGATCGATTTAGTTTATCTTGGGCCCATATTTTATTTGTTTGGCGTAGGTGTAGTTGTTGCCGTCGGCTCTATTTGCGTACCCTCAGGAGTTTTCCGACGGGTATTTATACTGGCATGTAGGATGAAATTGATATGTTGAGATTTGATATTTTATTTGTATTTATGAATTCCTGTTGGGATTCTACTGGTTGCCATTTCGGAGGTGAATGATCCTCCCTATTTGGTATTTGCAGTTTCAGTGGGATTCAACCCTCATCCTATTCTGTTAATTCTGTTGTATTAGATTTGGAAAAATCTAGAGTACTATCCATAACATCAATCTAGTCTTCCTTGCAAATACTATTTAGTTTCGTACCTTGCATGTTCTAATTAATATCTGTCATATCGGAATTTACATCATTGCGCACCAGGGAGGACAAACATCATTTGGCTCGTGTGGCCTTCTTGCCGAGTTGACAGACATCGTACGGTCTCCCACCATACGACCTCTTAACCACCGTATGACCTCTTTGTCATACTTCCATACACCGTACGATAGCGTACGACATTTGTGCCTATCATACGGTCTTTTGTCTTACCGTACGAATTGTTTACCGTACCACTTGTGGCGTGAGATCCCATTCACTGTACGGTCCGTTGGATCCTTTGTACGGTCTGTTGGATACATTGTACCAACTTGTTGTTGCTGCACACCTTGCTATGTCCACCATGTAGTTTCATCCAGGCTGTTGCGCAACTCCAATCAATCCATAACAGAGACAGAAAGGCTATTTAGAGGAGGTTTTCTAGTCATGTTGTGGTTGGGAACATTACATATAAACTGAAACATTGAAATAGTAAGTAAAGAGGTTGAATGCAAAGTGTTGAACAATATTCCTTGACTCTGAACAATTGGTTGGGCAGGATCCTGAATAACCCGCTCAGCAAACCCAATCACAAAATCCCTATGAGGAAGCATTATAGTCAAGGTATCTACAATTTTCCTCACTAAAAGATGAATTCTGCGAGAACCCCAGATAAGAGTACCCTCAGAAGTTCTGAAAGGTTTTTCCTGCAAAACCGAACTCTCGAGCAAGTACTCCATGAAATACTCTGTGTAGTAGAAATTATAGGAAGCAGCATCAACCTGCTCGCCTGCAATCCACAATTGATCCCTTAGAAACTGTGGCACTGCCAACTGCCGATCGCTATTAGCTATATGAGAAGAAGAAATAGATTTGGTTCCAGCAGAAGGAAACAAATCACCATGATAGCTCGTCCCCAAACCAAATGATGCCCTGTCCATGTCATATGAATCAATGGGAGTAGTGTAAGAAATTGACACACAACTCTAGCGAATTTGCTCCTGCTACCTTAGGACTCAACAAACTGATATGTATCATCTATCATCGTGCTAACAACTAGAGAACCCGATACCAAAAAAATCTCTCTGTAATCCTCCACTGAAGCACTCACCTCCTCTGTGTCTACTGCATCTGACCCAAGGATAGATGTAACTGTGTCTCCAGCACATCCATCAGTGCCAACTGTGGAAGCTAACTCACCACCAACCACCACTATATGCAACTGAACTAGATCTATGGCTGGCAAAGACTGTATCCGCTCCAATTCTATAGTCACCTCTCCCAATTGCAATTGCGACTCCTGAAGAGCCCACTGAGTTCCCTCTAAAGCCTCAGAAGTTGCTGTGAGATCCTGAGTAAGCTCACTCACCTCCTCCTCTTTGTCCATTGGTGCCTCATATGCGGTACTCCCCCATTCAACTAAGTGATCTTGGTCGGCTACCAACTATAAATAATCCTGATAGCCTCACACAAGGAATGAATCTTTGTTAAGGAAAGGTAACCACCACTGTGCTCATCTGTCATAGGAGCACCCTAACCATAAACAACCAACAGTTGACGAGTGGCATCAAAATGCTCGAGAATAGAAGTAGTATCTCTTTCACCAACTCTCAGTTGGCTAGTCACATGATGACTCTGCACAACAGGTCTCCTATGTACAATCTCAACTGCACTGTCCACACTATGGAAGGAAGCTACATCCAAAAAACTCCCCTCAAGATCACCGTATCTTTATGTACTATCATCAGAGAACACATCTACAAACTAAGTACTGACATCGGACTCATCCTAATCTACCCCTGAGGATGCTGTTGTTGAATTTGTCTCATCACAATCCTTAGCTTCCTCGTCCTCTGCAACTACATGACAATCTAGGTCCTGGGACCCATCCTCACTCACAAACAACTCAGAGTCCTCCCCCAAGGTTTGATAAATCAAGGATGACTTGCTATAGGTAGAGTCATCCCCATGAGTCACCAAGGAAGCATCCTCATAATCCCTCTCCTCATGTGCGCTATCAACCTCACACATGTCCAACGAGGTATCCCCACTAGGTATCTGTACTAACAACTCAATCGAAGGAATGGAAGCTCTGGCTGAAACAAACTCCTGCTACTCATATGCTTCCCTATCCTCATCCATGAGTCCCTACAGAAAAAGATCCTGGGACCCACCACCACCAGATGACAACACTGAGTCCACATCCAAGGCCTGATATAAAAACCCAGAAACACTACAACACCCATCATCCTCACTCTCAACATCAGAGGTATCCGTGATGCTAGTATCAACATCTATTTGAAACCCCTCTACTATCTCTGGCTACATACATGACTCAATGTCATCACACAAATCACCTACACTGTGGCATGAATCTATGGGACTTGACTCATCTGTAACACTCCCATCATGAGTGTCATCACTAGGTAGCTCCATGCTCAGATCCTCAATATATGAAAAGACTGTTGTCTCCTGCACTAACTCCACACTGCGACTGTTGTCATAAACATCAGAGCTGTCAGAGCTCATATACTCCTCGCAGTCCTCAAAGATAACACCATCATCTATGGTGTCAGAATCCATAGTGGTATCTACAACATCCTCCACTCTCACACTATCCATGGCATCAACAACAGGCTCACATAAAAGACTGCTTTCCTGCAAATTAGACCCCCTGTCAATAACTCTGATAGGCTCGGGATATTGAAACTTAGTACCACTATCTGCCAACAAGAAAGGCACATCCACATGTCCCTGTAAAGAGTCTCCAACATCATGTGTGCAAATAGGACTAGTGGCTGTCCTACTAAGAACAGGATCATATCTACAATGATCAGTCGCTGTTGAAAACTCATCATGAATATTTCTAGATGTCTCACTTGCGAGAGCATCCCGTTTCTCTTCCTGCCATATTCGTAGGGAAGACTTCTGAAAGAAGGAAACCATGAAACTAGCTGGCCTGTCAATAGTGGCCAGATCTGCAAGTTGAGCTTTTAGCCTTTCTTTTGTTTGCCTCAATTTCTCCATTTCATTTTCCAAGGCACTTGACTGTTTCTTGAACCGTGACACACTGCTCAACTGGTTTCCATAATTATTTGGTTTTCTATATTTATCCATGGCTGAAAAATAATGCTAGAGTGTTGGTCACTCCAAACAAATGTGTGAGCTCAATAATTTTCAACCCAACAGGATGGCAGGAAAGCGCTCTGATATCACTGTAAGAACCCGGCTGGTTCTACCTCCTGGAAACACAAGTTTTAGGTGTTTGACATTCCATCAAACAGTTGTCATGCAATATCTGAATTATGATTTTTTGAATGTGTATACAATAGTTTGTTTGTATTTGAATCTTTTTGCAATTACTTAGCATATAACAATGCATGAAATAAATTATTGCCTTTCCAAATCCAAACAAAAGTATCCCTTTTTATTTAATAAGAAATTTGATTGCATACAACAACAATTATTGGAATTTGAGAAAACGAAATTAAGGAGCAATTATGAGAACTTGGAATGTGATCACAACTCTTGTAATTCGATCCCAAATAAATCACAACTTTCATACAAAGCAAATGTCCCCCTTGGCGTCAAATTTGGAATGAATGAACAACTCCTAATTGTCATGCAATTACTGTTGTAGGCTTGGTGTCAATTGCTAGAAGGCCCATGTGGGCTGCATATGCTGAAGTGGCTGCCTTTTAGAACCCTTGATTTCTCTTCTAGAGGCAGCGTTTCTTACTGTTGTCTACCAATTTAACTCTGCAACTTAATCTGATAAAATAACATACTCTAACCCCTCCAATTTCAATACCATTAAACACAATCATGGCCTCTATATGAAGCCATAGCTAGCAGCAAGAATCAGTGGATCTTCCACCACCTCTAATTGCAAAAAACTGTGAAGAATTCCATTCTACAATGGCTGAAGTCGAAACCCTGGTTTCTTCTTCTCATAAACTTCACCAATTTCAAGAAGAGCATATTCAACATGATAAAAAAGACCTCATGTGAGTGTTTTATAACTTTTGTGGGAGAACTCACACATTTCCAGCCAATGTGGGATAAATATACTTTTTCTTTTTAATAATTCATTTACTCCAATACTTTAACTAATACCTTGGCTTAAGCTTCCATGAATTAATTGAATAAATGACCCCGTTCAATGATGATTCAACCCTCAACTTAAGTGAAATTATAAAGTTAAATTATAACTTTATAATAAGCCATTAAATGATTTAATAATAATTTGGCCACTAAAAATATAATAACTCCCAAAATACTTATCCTTTAAATATGTCATCCGAAACATGAGTCACACCTATTATTTCCTCATGTGACCAAATGCACTTTCCAAAAATAGAAAGGGTCCTTCTCAAACAAAATTAGGCTTACTATAAATAGTAAACGTGGCAAAAGTATAGCAAATAAAGTCCAAACGACACCAAATGAAAGCCAAACCAAAGCATACTGAATCCTGAAGTAGATGCTCACTGAAAGAGCCCCCTGTCCATCTTCATTAGCCTACGAGGTTCACATGATATGCTAATCCATCCATAGTCATGGTCACGCTAAAAAGGGGGACATTACACATTTTGAGATCAAAATTGGCAAGGGATATTACAGTGGTAGCAGAGCGGTTTCCTACCATCTTGCTGGGGTTGGCAATCATTGAGCTCCCTTAGTTGATATTAAGTAACCAGCGCTCTAGTTTTTGTTTCAATATGGGTGAAATGAAGTCTATACAGGAACTCATGTTAGAGCTCATGCAGGGCTTTCAAAACTATGATAAGAATTTAACAAGGCTTCGATAACATTCGGGAATTTTGGATCCTTTGGTTGCAAAGGAATTGAAAGCAAACATTAATGCAAATAACCTTATCAGTACAGAGAAAAAAGAAGAGAGGGTGAAATTCAAAGAGAATGTTGGTACTTTTAGCACTCAAGAAGTTGTTATCAGTCATGATAACAAGTCTGATTTTTGCAACAATAGTCCTATTTCCTTGTATCGTCAGGTGATAGAATTCATTCCACACAAGGATGATAGTATTGTGGAGTCTTCTAATGTTGGTAGTTCAGTTTCAGGTATCAATGATGCATTGGTTCATGAAGATTCATGCCATAATGAGTCTGATTTTTCAAATCAGACCTTAGGAAACAAGTTAGAAGAATCATTTGTTGGCATGGGGTCCCAGGATCATGAATTGGTACAGGATACCATTACATTGGAAGTGGAACTGTGTGAACATACTATCATTGTTTTCCCTCTCGGGTCAACAAGAATAGTTGCATAAACACACATTAACTGATAAACATGAACACAGGAAAGTATTGCAATTCGGTAAACATAAAGTATTCAGAAAACCAAATCATGTCATTCACACTCAGAGCAATGTGTACATATAACCTCCGAAGAGACACCACCGAAACGTCACGTCGTAACGGTTCACACTCTCGGTACTAACTGCCGAGATTAACATAAGTTTATTACACAACAACCGTACATACAAAATATACCGACAACATCATCCCCCCCAAAAATAAGTCGGCTCCGACGACTTTTACAAAATATAACATAGACAAAAATGAGCCTACTACAAACTACTTAGGAGGGGGCGTAGGAAGCGTCCCTGATGATGATGGCGCGGCTGTGGCTGTGCCGGAAGTGACTTTAGCCCGCAACTTGTACACTTGAGTTGTCCGAAGCTGTAAAGCCTGTTCTGCCCTCATCTTAAGCTCCATAGCCTTCCGAACCATGCTAGCTGCCTCGAGCACTGCCTTCTCCTTCGCATCCACAGTCTCCAAAGCAGAACCAAGGCGAGTCTCAAGAAGAGCCCGCTCAGCACGCTCAGTCTCCAATGCAGCCCGTAAAGTCTCCAACTCTGACCCCATAATATTCGGCTTAGCCGCCCAAGACTCCCTCTCCTGAACCACTACAGTCTCCAAGGCTATAAGACGGGAAGCTGCCTCCTCCCGAGCTGCCTCTGCTGCCAATCCCGTAGCCTGATGTACTGAGGAAGCATGCTCTAACCGCCTGAGAGTGAAATACTCCTCTCGAAAGGCCTGTTCTAACTCTCGAATAAGACCGTGAATCTGGCTCTCGCCCACCGTCGCACTAAGAGCCCAATCCTCCAACATCATAAGAGACTCCTGAGTAGGCCATCCCCTAGCCTCAAAGCACTCTGCAAATGCCTGTGGACAGCCAACCCGCACAAAGGTCAAGAGGCGCTCCAACTCTTCAGCAACCCCCTCCTGAGCCTGAAGCTCTGCTGAGGCTATGACCCGCTGGGCTCCAGCAACTACTGCGGCTACATCCGCCAAGTACTGCTCCAACACTTTCTGCGCAGACTCCCTCGCTGGCACCGCCCTCCTTGACCCTGTCAGGGCTGGTGGCTCCGCACTAGCCTTAGCTTGTGGTCTCTGTCCCTCCATAGGAACTGGTCTCTCGGATGTCTCTCTCTCCTGGGCTACTGGCTCTTCTCTTGGTGGCGACATCATTGCATCCAGGTCAATAACTTCTGAAGGCCTCTCTAACACTACTCTGGCAGGGGAAAGTGAAATGGAAGCTGCCACTGCTATCGGGGGTAATGTGAACTGCTCCAACCATGACAGCACTGAAGAGTCCTCATCCCCCGTCGGCAACGCTCGAGCCGACTCCTCCAATACCCCTGGCCCAACTCGCACAATGGCCTTAGTACCAACAACATCCAATGTAACTTGCTCTCGCGGCTGTGTTTGCTCCTGCTCTAAACCTCCAACACCATCTTTGCTAGTCTGTCCTGGGTCGGTTGGCTGAGCTGTAGGTGGCTCGGAAGCCTGACCTGCCGGGTGTAGCACAACAGGGGGTCGGAGCTCTCCGAACCGTGGCACGGGTACAGCCTCCAATGTGGTACCGAATGGTACAGAGGGTCCCGCTGCAACAGTCGCCGAGGGTACTGGTCGCGTGAATAGTACAAGAGGTGGTGCACTCTCAGACGGTGGAGTTGGAGCTAATGCACTTTTAGATGGTACCTCTGTATCGAGAGTGTCAGAGTCTCCCACTGCAACACTCTCGCTGCCTTCCTCCTCCAAGTCCTCACTCGACTTCTCTCGGCCACTGTCCACATTCTCCCCTTCCGACTTTGAGAGGACTTGGGCGCTTCCTCTTTGACCCTGTCTGTACTCCGCCAGCATCCAAGTGACGCCAATGAAAGATAAGAGGCTCTCCCGTAGCAATATCAACTGGCTGTGGCCTCAGCTTCTTTGCTGGAATCTGCTCTCGGGCAGCATTCAGGAACAACCCGATGGCAATATGGGGCATGTAAAATGTCTGATGCTACAGTCATGAACTCATACAGCCTTTCCGCCATAACTGAAGCCCAATCGTACACCGTACCATTATGGATCCCGTTCATGAAAATGAGATGTGTAAGGGCAATGTCGGAGGCCCTACTAGCCCCGGTCAACCTGCTCTTCACGATGTCCATCAGACACCGCCACTCTCCGGGAGCCAGAAATGATTTCTTGATTCCCCGATTCTTTGAAGAAGCGCCAGCCAATGACTCCAACTCACTCTAAGACAGGTTTCTGGAAACTAGCTTAATGTACTTTTCCTTTTCTTCGCGGGACAGTTTCCTGAGCTTTAAATCTATTTTCTTCCCGTGCGTGCCAGGTACACCAAAAACCCTCGATATCTCTTGGGTAGAAAATGAAATCTGTATCTCAGTGCCACAATACTTCAGAGTGCTACGCCGGCTATCCCAATCGAATGTATCAATCATGCCTCGGAGAGGTCCCTCGTACTCTCTAATGGAGGGCAAAGGCATCTGAATTGCCCAGTGTACTCCTGCTCTTTGAAGCTGTCCTTTCAAAAAATGTGCGTCTGGAGTGTTATCCCACCATGTTCGGCACTCCACTCCGCTCAAACCCTCAAATGTCACAGTCTTCCAAGTAATCTCTTCCTTTTGTGCTTGTGGCTGCTGTACGCGTGGACGGTGCTTTCTGGCAGTATCCATGCTACCAGCAAGGCGGACTCCAGACTGTGAAACCCTCGGTCCTCTGCTGCTACCGGCTGGTTTTGAAACCTGTAATTTCTGTCTCCAAGTACTATGCTGTCGTGATCCCATACTACTGTGCAGTGTCCAACAATAACAGTCTTAACCGCTTTTTTTTTTAAATTCTTCCTCTTACCGTACAAATCAACTTCCTTCGGCCAATGTACTTTTTCCAATATGCAAATATGTAGCAGCTCTGGGTCTCATCAACTGGTCACACTCTCCAAGGGTTGATAACTAAACCGACTGGGGGTCTAGGGGGCAACGCCCCCAGCGGGGTCGAGGGGCAGCGCCCCCGCCGCCAAGGCCAATTTAGAACCTTCAAAGTCTATGAAACACCCTATTTTTGTGAATTTCATCTGCTCCCATGCTCTTTTCCGCAAACTGCTTATGTTTCCCTTACTTCCTGCTCATGCCCTTCCCTTCGGTACCATTCGTTCTTCACTGTGAACTACTTTGTTTTGTCGTCGTTTTTTTTTTTTTTTTCAATCCCCAAATATGCAACCGCACACAAACACCCTTCACCTGCCGTACACGCTGTAAAACAAAATGCTTTTAACACATACCTCCTTATGTGATTGCCGTACGGGATTCAGAAACACCCCAATATAATGTACGGCTACATTCACTTGCTCTTTTTGCGTCCCTGTACAGCCGTACGGTCTTCACTGTGCAGACATTTTTGTGTTTTGTACGGACTCAATGCGGATGTACGGCCTTCCAATCCATATGCTCTACGGACTAATAATGCTATACGGTCATGTCAGAAAACTCATGTTTTTTTTTTCCTTTGTACAGACGTTGTACGACGTGTTCAAAGCTTAATTATATGGGTTGTACGGTGCCGTACGATCATAGTATTACCGCCCCCTTGGCGTACGGTCAAACCTCCTTTGCAATTTGACTACCGTACGGACGTCCTCGTTTCTAACATTTGTCGGTTCTGTGTACGGACTTCCTATACTGTACGGTCTTTTAAAATGTTGAACATATGTGCCACATGGTACCGTACGGTATCGTACGGACATTTTGCTCACTTTTATTTTATTTTATTATTATTATTATTATTATTTTTTATATTATTATTTTTTTATTTTTTTTTTATGCTTTTTCAATTTTTATTTTTTTTTCTTTTTTCTCTAAGTATCTGGCCCTCGCAATGACATCGTCGGCCTTTCGTGATACACTTTCAGCTTTGAGCCGTTCACCGCATCCGGTATTTCCCGTCCATCGAGGGTCCACAGCTTTACAGACTCGTTTGTAGCCACCTCCCGAACTTTGTAAGGGCCTATCCATTTTACTTTAAACTTCCCAGGCTTGATTTCATTTCGGCCGTTGTATTTTAGAACCAACTGGCCCGGTGTAAATTGCATTCGTCGGAGATGCTTATCGTGCCAAACCTTCCTCCGTTGCTGCGTCGCTTCAGTGGCCCATTGTGCCAAAGTCCGTTTTTCGTCCAACTTATTTAAGAGATAGAGTCGTTCCCTCAGACTCTCCATATCTCCCAATTTATTCTCAATTGCAATCCGCAGGCTAGGAACCATGAATTCTACTGGTACCACGGCCTCCTGTCCGTACATGAGTTGGAACGGTGTTTGCCCGATGGTCACCTTGTAAGATGTTCGATAGGCCCATAGTACCGAGGGTAGCCTTTCTTCCCAATCCTCGCCCTCAACGCCGCAGGATTTGTAAATGACTCCAATCAGGATCTTATTAGTCGCCTCTGCTTGACCATTCGCTCAAGGGTAGTACGGGCTCGAGAGTGTGTGAAAAATTTTGAACTTTGTCGTCAGTAGCTTGATCACATGGTTGACGAAATGTCCACCTCTATCACTCGTCAACTGCAGTGGAATGCCGTACCGCATTATTATCTGCTCATAAATAAACTTCGCTGTACTTAGAGTAGAGTTATCCGTTAGGGCTCGTGCTTCCACCCACTTGGTCAGATACTCTGTTGCCACAACAATGTACCGACAGCGTTGAGCGCGGCTGGGCTTCAAAGGCCCCACAAAATCCAGTCCCCACCGTTCAAACAATTCCTATGCATGAGAGGGGTTAAGTGGCATGTAGTCTCGTTTGAGAGGTCTCCCTACCCGCTGGCATGTGTCATAGCCGACGACCCACTCCCTGGCATCGTTGTACACCGTCGGCCACCATAAGCCTGCCAACAAGACTTTTCTGGCGGTGGTGTTGGGGCCCATATGCCCTCCGGCAGGTCCCTCATGAGCTTCTTTCAACACTCTCGGAACGTCTTCCTCCATTACGCAATGCCTCAATATTTGATCTGGACCCATTTTGTACAGCAGTCCGTTGATAAGCTGGAAGGTTCTGCTCCTCATAACCAATTTTCTACCGGGGAGCATTCCTTCTGGAAATCGGGCCGTGGACAGGTACTCACCGATACTTGTGTACCACTTCGGTAGTACAGCGATGTGAAACAGGTGAGTATCTGGAAAGTCATCATTTATTCCTACTGGAGGCTCGCCGGACTTAATTCGGGACAATTGGTCCGCAATCACATGACTGCGTCCTGGCCGTACAACAATTCTGAAGGTGAATTCTTGAAGGAGCAGCAACCACCTGCTCACCCTTCCCTGAATGATGGGCTTGTTAACCAAGTACATCAAACTCTGGTGGTCCACGAAGAAAGTAAACGGCGTCGCCAATAGGTAGTGCCGAAACTTCTGAACCGAGTAGACCATTCCGAGAGCTTCTCGCTCTGTAGTGCTGTAGTTCCTCTCTGCCCTCGAGAGTAACCGACTTGCAAAATAGATTGGGTGATCCAGCCCATGTTCGCCTTCTTGTGCCAGGGTGGCCCCGATGGCGTAGTTTGACGCATCCACATGAACATGGAACTCTCTGTCCCAGTCCGAAAATGCCAAGATGGGGGCTGTCAACAGTCTCGTTTTTAAGTCATCGAATGCCTCCCCTTGCTCCTTCGCCCAGACGAACGGCTCCCCTTTCTTCATAAGTTTATCCATTGGGTATGAAATTCGGGAAAAATTCTTTATGAACCGTCGGTAGTACCCGATATGGCCCAGGAATGACTTGACACCGGTTACGTCACTGGGAGCCTCCATTTCAATTATCACCCGGACCTTGTCGGGGTCCGTCTTCAACCCTTCCTTACAAACGATGTGTCCAAGCAGCTTCCCCTGCGGTACCATGAAACGACACTTCTTCGGGTTGAGTGCCAGACGTGCCTTCCGGCACCGCTCCATGCACTCTCCGAGTGCTACAACGTGTTTGTCTTGGCTACTGAAAATGGACCAGTCATCCAGAAATGCTTTAAAATTCCCTCTCGACATCTTGTCAAAGATGTGCAGGATGATTCTCTGAAAAGTTGTAGGTGCATTACACAGGCCGAAGGGCATCCGGTTGTAGGCGTACACACCATCTTCCACTACAAAGGTGGTTTTTAGCTTGTCCTCCTCTGCAATGGATATCTGGTTATATCCTTGAAACCCATCCATGAAGGAATAGATCTCATGGCTTGCCACCTCCTCGAGTATGCTGTCTGTGAAGGGTATCGGGAAGGGATCCTTAATGGTCACTGCATTGAGACACTTAAAGTCTACGCAGATGCGGATTTGGTTAGCCTCTTTCTTCTGAGATATCACGATTGGTGACACCCACTCACTTGTGTCTACTCGGAAAATTATCCCCGCATCCAGCATCCGCGCAATCTCGGTCTCCACCCTTGAAGCATAGTTTTTGTTCATCCTGTATGGCCTCTTCCGCACAGGTTGGGCTCCAGGAACCAAAGGGATGCGGTGCACGCAGAGCTCTGGAGGTACGCCCTTCAGGTCTTTATAATTCCAGGCAAACACGTCCTTATACTCTGTGAATATTTTGAAGGCTGCCATTTTTAACACGGGATCCCAGTCATCTCCCACCAGGATAGTCTTGGGATTCTGCTCGTCCCCGAGATTTATTGTTTCCAGTTTTGCCTCTTTGTATTGGATAGGTTCTCCCTCCGAGAACACGTGGGCCGGACTTACTCTCATCTGGGCTTCCCCCTCTGTATATTTTGTGTACTCCGGAGGGAACTCGTTCGTGTTCTCTTCCGTAGGGAACTCATTCCCGATCTCCAGTATATTGCACGATGGCTGAAATACCTCGCAGTCACGCATTTGCCAGTGAAAGAGACCATCTAGTGAATCCATATCTCCTTCTATCTCGAGTACCCCTTCATCGTTCGGTTCCATAGTTTCTTCCTCTCCGTCCATCCCGCCACCATCAGAGTCTGAGTCGGACGCCATTTCCTCTCCAACCATTTGTGTGGCGCGGTCTACCACAAATTTCCTCCCCCCTTTCTCAAATGCGAGGGTGTTCTTCTTCCAGTTGTGATTGGCTCGGGCTGTCACCAACCACCCTCTACCCAATATAGCGTCATACCCCTTCTGCTTGAGAGGGATTACGATGAAGTCTAAGGTGAAAGGTTGGGTTCCGATAGTCACCTGCTGTGCCATCAGCGTACCGAGTGGTTTAATACCGTGCTGGTCGGCCCCTAACAGATTGAAGGTTGGTGGCCACAGCGTCGGTTTCCCCAAACTCTTCCAAGTTTCTCCGGAAGGACATTGACGCCTGACCCTCCGTCAACGATGGTGTTTGTGAGGATTTTACCCAGGATACCCATTTCTACTACTGCCGGATTCCGTCCATGGTTTATTGACAACGTCATCAGGTCGGCTGCACAGCTGCCTGGGATCTCCGTTCGTTCCACCGTCGTAGGTGGCGTGTTAGGCCCTAGGAATAGAGCTGTTTTTAGGTGTGGCATGGTCTCCAACAGGTCCTTGACCTTCACGGGTATTTCCATTTGCAGTATCTGCCGTAGTATACTTTGCTCCGCCAATTCTCAGTGAGAAGTGCTGGCGTCGGCAGGTTCGTTTCGGTCCTGTATCTCTTTTTCGATCTCAGCCCTCACTTGCAGTACCCTTTGTTTCTCCGTCGGAGGGTGTGGGTACGTGGCCTTTTTGGCTTGGGCATGGGTGACTGTCAGGACCTTCTCAGTACCTCTACGTTCCAACTCCAGGATGTTACAGCCGGGCTTCGGACAATTAGCGTCCTCATGGTCGCCCGGTCTGCACCACCGACACAACTTCTACGGAGTCGCGGCCTCCGTCTGACAATCACAGGCATAATGACCCCACTGATTACAACTCCGACATTGTATCATGGGTCTTCCCTTGGCATCATATTGGATCCGGGGCTTATTCTCATTGTTGCCTCGGCCTCCCCGGCGGTTATTTTTATATCCGCCAGATGATGCAGCATTCTATTGTCCACCCGTACCAGACGTGGAAGGTTGCTCCTGTGCATAGAGTACTTGTTGGCCTCTTGCCCTCAAGTTATAGGGACATTCTTTAAGGGGATGTCCTGCGATTTGGCAGATATCACAAAAAGCTTTTTTCGGACAAGACCCTTTTGTGTGGCCTGCCTCCTTGCAGTCTGTACACCACACTGTATCTTCTTCGGCTTTGCTAGTACTTCCTTTGGCGGCTTTAAGTTCTTGCATCATCCTCTCAAGGTCTTTTTGCAATGCGAGCACTTTCTTGCTCGACCCGTCCTCACTACTTTCCGTCTCTGAATCATCATCAGAAGATGACCTTGTCTTCTTCGAGGTCTTACATTCGCTCTCGAGATCCATTGCTCGGTTATATGCATTACTATACGAAGTAGGCGGTACTATCTTCATTTTCTTTCGGAGGGATGTTTTGAGTCCCTCCATGAACCATCTCTTTTTCAATTCATCCGCTGGGGCCGACTCCATTTTTCCAATGAGTTCTTTGAGTCGTCGGCCGTACGCATGGACAGACTCATTCTCGGCTTGCTTCGTGTTGTAGATCTCTGCCAATATTTCATTATCATCCCGTAACAATTGGAACTCTGTCTGGAAGGCCTTTTTGACATCGTCCCATGTCGTGAGCCTTGTCTTGTCAACGTCCGAGTACCAATCAATGGCACCCTCCCGCAGTGTTGCAGGGAACTGACGGATCCATTCGTTCTCGTCAGTTACCCCGTGTGCAGTCCATATCATTTCACACGTTCGACAATGCCGAACTGGATCCTCCTTGGATTGCCTCGTAAATTTCGGTAACTTCTGCTTATTCACCGCCATGGTTGCCCGCGGTGGAGGCGGTGCACCGATACCACTCGTGCCCACACCTCCCTGAGTGCTGTGGGTAGTCTGGACTTGTGGTACTTGTCCTTGCGGTAGTTGCTGGGCTGGTGGTACTTGCCCTTCTCCTGGCACCGTACCGTGCAGGGTTCTCGGTTCCAACGGAGGGTCTGCTGGTGTGCTCGTGCCACCCTCTGCAGTATCACCCTCTCTGCCGGTTTGGTTCTCCGTGCTTGGTGTACGGAGACCCACCTCAAACCGTACTCTCTCCTCTTGGAGAAAGGCTCTTCTCGCCCGTGTCTCCTCAAGTAACTCTTCCCGACTCCGCACTCTCCGTTCCGGAGAAGTGAACTCTTCTTCGGCTTCTGCACCCTCCGTACCACTTCTGAGGTCCCTTTCGGGCAACCCTCCGGCAAGCTGGTCTTTGGCAAGTTGCCTTAGCCTATAGCGACGTTCACGCTGCTGTGCGGAGATTAGAGCTTCGTGTGCGGCCTCTTCGTCATCTATCACTTTCTTATTTCGATCTTTATTTAAATTATTGGGCATCAAGACAGACTATACACATTGCTCAATCAAAAAGAACACTTATTTTTTATTAATTCATGTTGCTTTACAACATTCTCAATTGAACTACAATTGAATTTTTGTGTTCCGTTCCCCTTTGTTTCAAACTTCAACAACTTTACTGTTTGTCATTTCCTTCCTCCCGACAACGACAAAGATGCTCTCGGGCATGGAATGCACGGAGGATCTCCTGGCGGCGGTCCTCACGGTCAATTTCCTCTTGCCGAATACGTCGTGCGAGTGCTGCTTGTGCCAGCAACCATGGAAGTTGGTTCAACAACCGATTCGCTGTAGGGTTCGCCCCAATCGCGTCCCACACTATGCCTGCAGGGACGTCTCCGTTCGTTGCCTCCCTTCAGACGTGAGTTTCAAGAGCTACTTGAAACAAAATTCGGAAGTCACGTGCCAGATTATCCTCTCTGTCGTACAACTCGGTACGGGCTCCCTCGGCTTCTGGGTTTATTGCACTAACGGGTAAGCCCATTATGCCTACTCGCCATCCGGGTATGTCTAGGCAGCGGCGCCAAATGTTTTCCCTCTCGGGTCAACAAGAATAGTTGCATAAACACACATTAACTGATAAACATGAACACAGGAAAGTATTGCAATTCGGTAAACATAAAGTATTCAGAAAACCAAATCATGTCATTCACACTCAGAGCAATGTGTACATATAACCTCCGAAGAGACACCACCGAAATGTCACGTCGTAACGGTTCACACTCTCAGTACTAACTACCGAGATTAACATAAGTTTATTACACAACACCCGTACATACAAAATATACCGACAACAATCATATCTCTAACTTCTACCTTGCTAGTTGAGCAATCTGATGAGGTTCTTAGCAGCAATACCTTGGATGTTGATGTGTGCACTGATGATAGCAAACAAGTTGTTTCTAATCATGAGGCGAGTGATTTTGATACAACCTCATATCACAGTGTAGATTTTGGGATAGAACACTTGCATGGGAGCCATTGGTTTTAGAGTCCTCATCATTTAGTTTGACAACTTAAGGTTAATGACAACATGATTGCCACAACCATAGAGCACTTTGATGTTTCTCATTAGGTGTTGGCTACATTTGGTTGGGGTACTCCTATGTTAGATGAGCATGGTGATAGTGGTCTTTCCATTGGAATAATGAAACATAATTACTTGCAGCTACTTGCTGATAGAGACTTTTTTCTCGACTGGGATTGTATTTGCTACGATGCACAGAAGAGGAAGGAAGAGGAGGTTGGCAAGCTTACTCATGAGCTTTATGTGACTATGGAATCCTTGGAGAGCGCGTAGTTGGCCCTTCTTGAGTCTGAGTCATGGATTGAGGAGCTTACTGTGGAGTTGAGTTTGGCACAGTCTTTGCCATCTATAAATGCAATACAGTCTTCTACAATGGTAGTTGGTGATGGTCTTATATCCATGGATTATGTTTGTGAGCAGGTTGAGGATGTGGCTACATCCATCATAGTTACATGTGTAGTTGATTTAGAGGGGATGAGTATTTTGGTTGAGAGCAGTAGAGGACCATTTTTTGCATTAGGTTCTCCTAAGGTTAGTACTATGATAGATGATGCAGGTCAAATTATTGATAGCTCTTGTGTGGCAGTGGTGGATCCTTTAGAGTTGTGTGTTAGTACATGATGCTGCTCCATCATCTTTACAGGGGACTCACAAAGTGTCATCTGGTTGGGAATATGACTCTTATGTAGATTTTTTTCCCTCCCCCTGGAATCAAATCTATTACTTCATCCCATGTAGCTGATTTTGGATGCCAACTTATTGTGTAGTAGAGTTAGAGTGATCAACTGAGGGTTGCAGAAGAACAAGATGATTCTGCCTCATATTATTTTTACTATAGGGATTTGTTTATTGAGTTCCTTCTTGAGAGTCCAAAGTTTTATAAGGGACCATTTGGAGTCATTGAGGTTGCTCTCATCCAAGGCTCACACGACATTCAACATTTGGTGGGAACGATTGTAGATACTCTGACTACAATGCATTAGAGGCTCTAGTTTGGGAAGTTTGGAGCTCTTCAGGTGGCCGTTGTAAGTGTTTATCTCACTTGATCTTTCATTTGTTTTGAGGCATTGATATTCAGAGGTTTTTGGTTCCGTTTTGAGGGACTTACTATTTATAGTAAGTTAGTGGATATTAGAGAGGGACCCTTACTATTTTTGTAAGTTACCAGTTCGAGTTTGGTTCCAAGTTTGGGTACGAAGAACCGGTTCGCAAGTTCGACAAAATTTTGAAAAGGGGTTTGGGTTCGAGTTCGAAAAAACATGTAAAAAATTTAAAAAAATATATATATACATATTTATGAAGCCTAGAAGCATGAGTTAAAATTAGAATGTCACATAGTATCATAAAAACAACATTTAAAAACAAAAACACCATAAACTTATAATCATAGCATCATGAATCGTGATCATACCATCATATACTTCAACTTCAACATCAAAGATTCAAAACATTAAAACTAAATCATAACATCAAGTTCAAGTATCATTGTTTCAAACTTTCAATTTCAACTAATGAATTAAAAATGTATTAATCTTCATCTTCATCTTCTTCTTCTTCTTCTTCAACATTAGTTGACTTTGCAATAGAGCTAAGGGCAATGGGATCAGCAGCAGCAACAATAGTATTGGCATCAAAATCTTCAAAATCATCAAGTGCAAGCCGAGAAGTGCAAGCATCCAAGTCCGCAAGCTCTGCATTTACATCCCACCTTTTAATGTCCCCTTCTTTGTATTGTTTACTCGTGTGAGAGAAGACACAAGTTGTACTGCACAAATACCAAGTTCTCTGCTCTTTTTGATTGCAATCTATTGCACTTTATTGAGTGGATGAAAGAATATGTGCTCCAATTTCTTTCTGATGCAGATGAACTAGCAACCTATGAAGACAAGACAAGGTAAGAAATTAAAATAAAATTATAAAAATTAATTGCTAGTCATGAGGATAAAGTAAGCTAATTTAAAAAAAAATTAAAAATAAAACTTGTGAGATAATTTTTATTGCAAGGGGCTGCAATGTTTGGAATCTTTGGCCATGGAGGTACCACCAACTATGAGCATCCTTCCTAAACCGATGACGAAGAGCATCATTACTTAGACCTCTTGCATTCACAAACTCTATGAACTTATCCGTAATAAAATCTCTCATATCATCATCAAGAAAAAGTCTTTCAAATGCTGCCTTGTATCGATCAGACATTTATAAATCTCTATAGGGTGGTAGCCTTCTTGGTAGATCAAGAAATTGGTTGCTATAATATTTGGGCATCAATGCATAGGCAAGCAAATGTAGAGGAGTGGTCATTTTGTCACATTGTTCTACAATAATTGCTTGCAATTGTTTGAAGAGGGTCTATTCGGGATCTTGCTCTTTTTCATTTACAATTTGCTTGATCTTCTCAAGCATCGACTCTATGCCATCATAGATCTCTCCAAAGCAAGGCCTATCCATGTCGGCGTACCTAAGCGTGCTCATAATGGGCTTGCTGAACTTAATGATATATTCCACACGTTCCCACCATAAGTCTTCCAATATCCGTCTCTTTATTTTGGCTGCCCTCTCACTGTTTCTTTGCTTCCATATAGCGCAAGTGTTGCTGATTACCATATTGCAAAGTGCCTCTTTCACTTGCACAAGTCGTCTCAAGATGATTAAATTTGATGCAAAACGAGTTTCAGCAACCTGTAACATAAATTAGAGCAAAAAAATACAACTATTCGATACATACTTTATAAAAGAATACACATTACACAATAAAAAAAATGAAAATAAAAAATTGTAAGATACTGATTTAAAAAAATAAATTAAATTACTAACTTTAGTTCAAGTTCACTTACCTTTAGTAACTCCAAACGTGAGAACATTATGAATATTCCTTGAGTCATGTGATGGTTTGTGATGAACATTTGGATGTCCTCAGCCTCTGCATACACCTCCTTGATCCACTCAATTGTATTCCCAATCTTTTGTAGCATAAGATTGAGTGAATGGACTGCACAAGGTGTCCAAAAGATATGCTGATATCGCTCTTCAACCAACAAACCAGCAGCTCTACAATTCTTTGTGTTGTCTGTTATGACTTGGACAACATTACTTAGCACCCACTTGTTCAATGGCAGAGATGAGAATATTAGCAATAAATGGCCCATCTTTTACTTGTCCCTCACAATCCACCGCTTTCAAAATCATTGCCCCTTTAGGGGACATCGCTAGGACATTGATCAAGGGACGGTTTCTAGCATCTTTCCACCCATCTAAAACAATTGATACCCTTGTCTCAATCCATGAATCCTTTATGGGATTCAATTGATCATCAATCCACTTGACCTCTTGATCCAACAAGGTGGTTCGTACTCTCAAAACTGGGGCCCTGATACCCTCTTGGAGCTTCATTGGCACTTTTCAACATCTGTCTCCAATTGGAGAGCGAACAATATTAAAAAAACAGCCCATTTGCATACAAGCATCTTCTCACATCAATGTCGGCAATTTCTGGACTTTGATTTTGAAATGTAGTTTCTAGTGGTCCCTTTCTTTTGTGTGTAAGGCCAAGGGGTTCTTTTTTAGGCTCACGGGTAGCTGAGGTAGTAAAAAAGGGGTGGTCTTCTATCACAACATCTCTGGGGGGTTGTGTTACCCTTACTTTGTTTTTACTTTTACTTCTATTATCAATGCCATCAGTTGAATTTTGCTTACGTTCTTCTCTCTCTTTTGCTGCCTCATGCTCTTCAATATACTTTAGTACAGTTTCGTAGGGTATAGGTACACCTCTTTTTCCAGGGCATTTCTTGACTCCTCTACTAGGGTATCCAAACAAATGGCCTACCACACAAAAATATGAGCTATTTCTTTATACATCACAACTCCTACATTTCCAATGAAATGCACCACCTCTTGGAAGGGCTCTTATAATAGCGACATGTTTCCACAAAGGAGAATCAGAGTGGGGTTCTATTCTTTGTTTGGTATTGCCTACTGAGGAAGAGGTAGATGCCATTGTAGTTCCTTTTCCTATGGGAAGAAATTTCAAATTGTATACATATTCATTATTCAATATAAAACTTAAAACTTTAAAGTTCAAAAGCAAGAGAATGAAAAATTATAGAAAAAATGGCTAAGATCTTATGGAGAATGAAAGAGAAATGAAAAAAATAAAAAACTTAAACAAAAACAAAAAATAAATGAAACAAGAACTCACCTCTACTCATTGTAAGCTTGCAAAAGTGTACGTATGAGGCACAAACATTGAAAGAAAGCTCACAAACCAATCTTCCAACTCCTCCTTGCACAACTAAGAATTTGCTCCTTTGCTCTTTCTCAAGTCAAAATAACCTACTTGCACACCACAAATGAGAATGAGAAGCAAAAATTAGCCTTTCATAACCACCTTTTAGGATTCCGGATGTCTAAAAAATATAAAATTTTGCAAATTTTGTCACTTAAGTGACGTCCAAGCCTCGAAATTTGGCACAGTTCGTCCGGGGTTCGCGATTTTTGGAAGTGGTCCGCCTGGATTCGATCATTCAGGCCAGCCGTTCGAACTGGGTCCAGATTTTCGAACCCTACCTGGACCCACAGGCAAACCAGACCCAGACCACAGACCAGTTCTTATCTGGGCCTGTCCGGAGGGGTCCAGGGGCAAACCCGGTACCATAGCTATTTCTAGTAAGGCATTCAAATTGACAGTGGGAGTAGTGGGTTAGCTAGTGATGAAGTCAAAATCATTAAATAATGGTAATTAATGGAGTTATGGCATTTAATTATTATTAAAGAGCTACTTTAATAATAATTGATCATTTTAAGAGTATTATATTGACTTCATGTGACTTTATAATTAAAGGGGATTTAATATTATAAAGTCAATTTATAAAGTGAGAGCATTTAATGACTTTATTTGTATTTATAAAAGGACATTTAATGATTATAAAGTCAAATTATAAAGTGCATTGAATGAATATATTATTAAGTGGCTCATTAAATGTTTTCCCTTTGTCAACGCCCAAAGGAACAAAAGCAAATATGTTTTTAGTTATGTGAAGGGTGACTGAGAAGCTTCATGATCGAACTTATTGAAGGACGTATAAAAAGCCATGAGAAGGATCAATCTCATTATGCTTGGATGAATTTGACTTGTTATGGTGAATATTGGGGTTTGGAGCTTGAGTTGTAGGTTTCAGCCATTATCTTCATTGGCGAATAAAAATTCTTTAATGGTTTGAGATTTTGAGGTTGTGAAATACCAACCGAATAATTGCTGCGTTTGTGGGCTTCATCCAAGAGTCCAATTTGTGCTAACAGGTGGAAGATTTCATCTAGGGTTTGAAGGATTCGAAGGTATATCTACAGCAGACTTGGAGATTCATATTGGCTGCCATTATACATCAGGAAATCAAGCATTTAATTGGCAGATTATATACAGCTACAGAAGGGACGTATTAAATTGGCAGATTATATACATTGTAAAGTAAATACCATTATTTGCAGCAAGCATTAACATACCCGGTTCTCTAGTTTTACAGTCAGAAGTTCTAGAAATTACATGTGATGTCTTTGTAACTATTTGGCGTGAGAGTTATCAATAAAATACTTCATAATGTTGCTGCCATATAATTTCTAGTTTGCATGCTAAGTGTTTGTTAAAATGCCAATGGTGATCTAGATGGTATTCATGATCAATTCATTAAAATTCCACGAAGTTTTAATGTCATGAGTTGTCTCTCTCGTATTTAGTTTGCATGCCAACTTTTTGAATTAATGTCTAGCTGTTGTAGGTGCATATTTACATTGTGTGGATGATCTATATGCATTCAAAAGACAAAAAGAATTGCATTTGCATTATGGCTCTTTGCCTGAACATCTTAGTAACCATTTGAAAGCATTTAAATCACAATCGACTTAATTTCAAGCAATCGTTATCAAATTGAAACAATGAAACAACAAGTAAAGAGGTTGAATGCAAAGTGTTTGACAATATTCCTTGAGCCTCTAATCAACATTTTGAGGTCAGAATTGGCAAGGGATATTACACGTAATGCTGTTAGTAACCAACATTTAATAGAGACAACATAAACGTAAATGTTTCTTCTCTGGTTGCAATTGCACAACAACAGATCAACTAGGGTAATCCATCCTCGCTTTACAAGCGATATTGAAACATATTTTATTTCTAATTTTCTTTATTTATTTTTTAATTTAGCTTTATTCTTTTTGGTAGCCACTGTTAGGTTTTGGGTATAAAGCTTTTCTTCTTTTGTTAGGCTTTGAATTGGGTTCTATTTGTTCTTCTTGTTTGTTCTAGAATTGAAAGGTCATGACAGTTCTCCACACAAAATAGCAATATCGTACAGGACCGTATGGAAACCCAATTTTGCATACCACAACAAATTTTCGCATGATTTTGACTGGTTTGATTCTCATAATATGCCTCCACAATGCTATTAAAATGCAAAAACATCAATGAAAACACATTGACTTATGTCGATTTGTGTTTTCACAGTCGTGCCATTTTGTGTGAAGAATAGCTAGAGTTGGATTGAAACTCCATATCGTTGTTTGTTTAAAATAAGTATGCCACATGTATGTAACTTTTGTAGTTCAGTTTTTTGTGTAGCTACCAATTAGGCCTGGAATTTGACAATTTTATGGATGTTTTTTAAAAGAAAAAAATTGTCAAAAAATATTAAATTATAAATTTCTTTATAGAAAATATTTTACATTTAAACATTTTAATCAATTTTATCAATCATACATACAAAGATAAATACATATTTATTGTTAATAAAATAATGGGAATAATATAACTATTATTTTAAAATATATTATTATCTGTAGGTTTTAAAGAATTTTTTTAATAGATGCAATTATTATAATACCATAATAAAATTTAGATGCATTTGTGATAAATTAGTTTTGACGTTTATTAATAACTTATTGTGTCATAGAGAAATGGAGAGAGACAATGGGAAGAGGAGTAGAGTAGGGATTTTGAAATCTAGAGATGCAGAGGGTGGGGAAGAGGAAGCAGATGATGATACTGGTGGCTTTGTGCAGTTCTGGGAGGCATTGGTGGTCTCCTCAGCTCATATAGTGCCTCTATGTGAGGTTTCTAGTTGCCCATTTTTCTCTGGTGATTCGAGATTTGTGGTTATTGATCATGAGGGAGGGGCTTTTTTAGGCCCTTTCACCGTTCTTGCTCAAGGCTCTTGCCTTGTCTGTTTACCCATTGTCTGTTGGTGATTGCATGAACCCTTTATTCCTAGCATGTGCAAGATCTCTTGGTGGTTCCGACATTGGTGAACTCTTTGTAGTGTGTGTGGATAGTAGCTTTGACCCCTTTGTTTGTTGACTCGAGTGGCTTCCTTATTGGCTGCGGTGGTTTGGCATAAAAAAATGCGTTCAAGACTAAGTTGTTGATTGGTTCCATTGTTGCGTCAGTAGACTATTGGTTCTGGTGGTGGTTTATGCATAAATCTCTGCCTTTTGTCATGTGGGAGACTCTTGTTTCTTTCATTTATTGCTGCAAACATTTCCTACTATTGCAGTTTGTGAATGGTGGTTGTTTGGTTGGAGTTTGTTTGTCTTGTTGTGTAATAGATGTTGGCACTCCTACTATGACGCTTGCTTCTTCTGTGAACTAGTTTAGGTGCTTTGTGTAATGTCCCGAAGGTGATTTCGTCCTAGAGGTGATTTCGGTCTGGAGGTGTTCTCAGTTCCGGAGGTGTTTTCGGTTTCGGAGGCGATTTTTGTCCGGAGGTGAATTCTGTCCCGGAGGTCTTTTTGTCCTGGAGGTGATTTCTGTCCCGGAGGTAATTTCGATCCTGGAGGTGATTTCTGTCCGGAGGTGAATTCTGTCCCAGAGGTGTTGTCATATTTTTACACATTTTGGAAGCCTAATTACTAGATGAACTACTGTACCCTAGTTTGCATTATTAGGTGGTCTTGATTAAGATTTGTGTTCATTTCATTGCAAAGTACATGAAAGGAAAGGAAATTACTGCATCTAAGATTACATGTGCCAGTATCATTAATATGCTATACAGAAGGAAAGAACTGAAAAAGAAGAACATCTATCTGAGCTCACACATGCTGTGAGCATAGCCAGTGCAAGAAAGGCATAAATGAGTGCAAATATACAGAATTAATGAAGCTAGATGCAGGGGTACTAGACATTGCCTGGTAATGAGAGTTGATCTTCTGTGTTCCCAGTGTGCTTCAGTGATCCTGAACCTGCAGAGAGAGAAAAATAGAGGAGTTAGATCCAATGGATCTAAGCAATGAATGGTGCCACAACATCTACAAACATGCATACGTGTACTCAGCCATACACCTCTGGCACGGGCTATGCTCAGGGCATGTGCATCAAGGAGCCTCTGGAAATAAAAGAAATACCTTTGTTTTTACTAATGTGTTTGTTCCATGTGTAGATGAGCGACCTTGACCTGTGATGCAGTTGATGCTAGGAAAACCTCATTTCCTTGGCAGTGGCTGCATCACAGGCCAAGAACACCCATGATCGACAGTGCAACATTCAGTGGATGGCAGTATCAGTGGGACACTCAAAAGAACCTTAAAGCCAAATCAAATAAGCATGGTCAAAACAGGGCACTGGCGGATCCAAGAGGCATTCATCATCAGCATGTTAAAGGTACATAAAATCCATAGGTTCAGAGAAGGTACAACAAATGGTGCTTCAAAGATAAAACTAAATGCATTAGCATTATGGCATATATGTGCTTCAAAGTCTGCATTCAATACAATGATACTGTAGCATGAACATAATCAAAATCTGCATTATGAGCCAATAGTAAAAGGGCTATGATTGTTAAATCTGTGACAATATGGTATACCATTATGTGAGGAAGTGGGTGAATGAGTTTTAACCATTAGACAATGTGCTATCAAAAGGCCACAATATCACTGAAGTAGCATATAGTGTCAAATAAAGATGATGTAATAACAGAACATGATGTTTCAGCAGTGCAACATACATAACCATGTAATAACAGTCCCCTGCTCCTGTGTATGATCGGGCTAATCCAGAGGTTCATCAATCTATTAGCATTGAATACAAGGTCATGGCTCATCATGTGTATCAACAGCAAACCAAATAGCATGCAAATTTAAAACAGTGAATAAAGACCGGTTTTCAAACCACCATCAAGATCACAGCGCCTTCAAAGAAGTAATAGGGATTCAAAAGCAAGCATGCCCTGGTTATAGCTCGATGTCATTCATAACAGTAAAAGCAATACATCAAATACAGGGGTGGAATTAGAGCATCAATGCTGAGAGCTAACATCAATAATGGATTCATAACAATGCCCCAATTCAAGTTACAAAGCATACATGCTACTGCAAATACATATTGATGCCATGAAAACGAAATACAACAATCAAATTCATTGCCTTTGCCAAACAGAGATCACAGACAACACAACAGTGCCCTCAAGATACAGAGTTGAACATACACAATGTCATGGTTTACCCTCGACTTCATGATACAAACAGTGAGCAAGTTCACGGGCTATGAGGAATACATCATGAACAGTGAGATAGCATATACTCACGGGCCACCATGAGGGTTCGATGCTAATGTAATGAAGATAGCAAATACATATTGCAATTTGTGCTCGAGCTGTGAAGTTAACAAAGGCATGGTATTCACAAGCATCAACAGTGAAACATATACCCACAGCATCAAACTTTGGCAACGAAATCTCAGACACAAGGCTTAAGCCTCTACAAATACAAAGGCTGCAGGATGCATTGTGATACAGTATTCTTTGTCTCGGGCCAGCATGAATATTTAGCAGCAAAATATGCCTTATAGGTCTCAGGCTATATATAAGAAATAACAGTGCATCGAAATAACGGAGAAACCAAACAATAATGCCCTCAATTTTGCAAAGAGCTAATGCCTTAGCGATATACAGAGTGCCCTAATGCCGAGCATGTAAACTCATGCCCATGAATTGCCCACGGCATCAAGCCTTAACAACAGTGAATCCATGCTCCGGATACACAAGGAATTGAAGCACAACACAACGCCCTCATGAACATGCAAAGAAGTAATGCAATGAAGAACAATGAATATACCAGTACCGTGCCCTCGAATACAACCAAAAGGGGATTACCGTGATAACAAAATAGAATGCCATGCTATTCATTAAATACAGTGTCCTCATACGTTCAAAGAACAATGCCCTAGTGTGCTCGGGCTGTGCATAAGAGTACAATCAGGGTGATCAAGCGATGGAAATGACCTAGGTCATTCACAGGCTGGGAACATCAAAACAGTGAACATCAATAGCGACAGGACAGGTCTCAAAACCGTGCCATGCTCACAGGTTATCAAATAGCAATGCAACAGTGCCCTCACCAATACACAATCCTGCCCGTAAGCCATATCTAATGAAGAGTGTATGCAATGTTCAAACAATAGGCACAATGATATGCCCTAGCTCTCGGGCTATGTGTAGAAATAACGGTGATCAATAGAAATAACAGTGATGCCATGAACCATGCCCTCGAGAGTTCAGAGGGGGCCAGAGGTACATTATAAAAATCCATAATATCTACACAGAGTATGATGCCAACAAGTGCATGGAATAAAGAAAATCATGGATGCCCTAGAGAAAATAACAGAGACGTCAATACCCAACAAATGCAAAGATACAAAATGCAGAGTTAAAGACACAAGCTGTGAATACACGGTCAGTGGTGATATAATAATTGGTGCCCTAACACAAGAAAATACAGGTACAGGGTGTCCTCAAAGATGCAATAACATCAAATCCACAGTACCCTCGATTTTCAGAGGATGAAGTTAACAGAGATGTTATTGCATACAAAATATTATAGCTACAGTGCCAATCAACAGAGAGGTAATGCAAAAGGGTGCACGGAGATTCAAAATCAAAATATAGAAATTAACACATTTTGCAGAGATGTTGTGCCCTCATTTTACAGAGGAAGAAATAATATAAAGTGAAAATGCTATGAGTGTCAGAGACATCATACCTTAATCAATATGCTGAAAGGAGGATGACACGATGTTTCTTTTCCAAGCTATAGTGGAGCGCCAGTAGAGATTGGAACTTGCCAAGTGCAGATCGAAGAAGTCACAGTGCCAGCAGTTCCTCATCTTCGAGCAAGGGTTTTTGATAATAACATTTATTCCTTCCTCCCCTTTTTTTTAGGGTTGAGGTCTTCAACTTTAGGTTATGAATGATATTTTATTTTTATGGACATTCTCCTCATGTTGTGGGTTGAGAATATTTGACATTTGCTTGTAACCTATAGTTGTGTCTAGGGCTTAGGGGGGGAATTTTTATTTTCAATGTTATTATGTTTTTTGAAATGTGTCTCCCTTTTAGTTGAGGCCATTTTTAAAAAAAAATATAATTATATCTATTTGATGGTAGGGGGATTAAAATTCGAATGTAAAAAGGTCATTGCTCTTGTAATTGTAGATATCGACAAGTGGTATTCTTATAAACCCTTGTCAGATATCATTTATAAAACATGACTTAGTAGTGGAGTAGTCTTCCCTTCGACTATCTATTTTAGGGACCCCACTTTTTCCGCCCCCCTAGATTCTTGGGAGTCTGGCACACGAATTTATGATGGCATGATCATGGTCCTAAAAGCAGAATTTTTCTAATTTTGGAGGTAGTGGACTTCAATGCAGATTCTTTAGATTTTCTTTATATGCCTCTCACTTTTGGTGATCGAGGCTAGTTCTTCCTTCCCTCTTTCTCGGAGGTGAATGTTGTAGCTCTTGAGAAGCAAGTTGATGTTTGGCTCCTTTTCATTGAAGATAATACAGTATTCCTTCTATTCCTGTTATTTTCCGAGTTTCTTATTTGAATTCATGCTAAAGTTATTGTGATCTCATTGTCCTTTACTTTGCGTGTTTGTTCAAGTTGAATGCTTAGGAAGGTGTTTTGCAGTTATTGTTATAATTTGTGTACATGTGGTTTTAAGTTGTGGAAGTTTTCCCTCCTTTTAACACGAATACCTCTTTATTCCAAGAATTGTTAAGGCAAACAGGGTCTAGTTGTGATTTACCAGATTATTTTAAGTGTCATTGTGAGTTCTTTTTCAATCTGTGGATCTATTAAGTTCGGTGAATCACCTAGTGTTAGTTTCAATTCCATGCAATCTCTCTCCCTTTTCCTTCCAAGTTCAGTTCAGTTTTAGGTGATTCAAGGGGAAGCCGGCCCTTAATCCGGAGGTCTACTCTCTGATAGGTTACCCATGACTTGAGAGTAGTCCCATGTTTCACGGGATTGTTGGGTTCAATACCTAGCCATACTCGGGTGCAATCCCTAGTGACAACAGGTGTTTCTGTCCCAAAATTGATTTCTATCTCGGAGGTGATTTCGGTCCCGGAGGTGAATTCTATCCCGGAGGTGTTTTCTGTCCCAGAGGTGATTTCGGTCGGTAACTGGAGTAGCAGCAGTAGCATATGTAGGAGCAAATGTCTGTACGGAGTTGAGAGCCTGCAAGCTGTACAGTTGGAAGGTCGTACGGTGGTTGTTCTCTGGTTGTATGGTAGGAAGGTCGTACGGTATGATTGCTTGGGGCCGTATGACTGAGACTGCCTGTACGGAGTTATTGCCTGAGATTGTACGACTGGATAGGATACTGTACGCTATGAAGGCCTTACTGCTCAGATTCGTCTTTGTTTGTGTAGTTTGGCAGCCCAGAACGATATTTGCTAGAGTACTGAAACTTAGTATAATCGATATTGTTTATTTATTGTTGATATAATTATCAATGCCACATAACATACTAATGATATTGATATTATGAAAAGATGTAGAATCGCACATGCAAGAGGATCCAAGAATAATAGCGATACAGACACTAGAGCAATGAATGCCAAATACCAATGATGCCACCAGTTGCATTAATGCCAAAGATGCAAATAGATTTCGCATATGTATACAAAGATGGTGTTTCAGATTTGCCAGATTTGAAACAAACAAAACACAACAGATTTGGCGCATAGTGAAATATCGGAGTGATTCTCGACGACAGACTAGGGTGGCTGTGAACTACCGAAACTGCAAAAAACCAAATAGGGAGGATCTTTCACCTCCAAAATGGCGGCCAACAGAATCCCATCAGGAATTCGCAAATACAAATAAAACATCAAATCTCAACATGAAAAATACATCCTACACGCCGGTCATAAATACCCCTTCGGAGAAACTCCCGAGGGTTTACAAAAGAACGTCGACACGGAAAACACCTATGGACAATAATAATAAAAATGGGCCCCCTTTTATTAATTAAAGGTCCATTTATAATAGTATTTAAATTATGGGACCATTAATTAATTAAAAATAATTTATTTAAAATGGGGACATTACAAATCCTCACCACCCAAAGATTGCTTTCCCTCAAGCAATCCATCATCAATACTCCAGGATTCCAAACTAGGCGCGGGCACTGATAACTGTATCCACTGGAACCCTCAAACCACAACATGACCACGCGCATGCTCCTGGAAGTAAGTGAGAAAAGTAACTCTCCATCAAGCTTCCACTGCTCCACTCTGATATAATTATTGTCATGCCTAGAGTCACCAGGATTCCATTGAAACCAAACATCAAACATATCAATGCTCAGATCCTAAGCCAAGTGTGGACGGTAGCAATATCCGTTGAAAACTCTGTGCTAATCCTGGACCACATACACAGTTGGATTTATTTGGGACTAGTAAACCATCATTAAGCTTTCACTACGCCACTTTGATATAAACATTGCCATACCCTTCACCAGGATCCCAACAACGCCAATTGATGAAATCTTTCATGCCGTCGTGTTCAACAATCTCTTCTGGTATGGTCACAAACATGGATGTTGACATTGACACGAACTTGGCCATGTCCCCAACCACGCACAAAACGACGGCAAGGGACATGGACAAAGACACCACGACAACAGACAGAGCCTCAACGGTGGATAGAGCCTCGGTGACGGATGGAGCCTCAGTGGCAGACAGAGTCTCGACGACGACGACGAAGAGAAACTCAGCGGCGAACAGAGTCTCGACGGCAACAGTGATGGCGACAGAGAGAAACTCGGCGACAGACACAGCCTCAGCGATAGACAGAGTCTCGGTGGCAACGACGACGAAGAGAACCTTGGAGGCGAATAGAGTCTCGGCGATAGACATAGCCTTGGTAGCGGACAGAGTCTCGACGACAACGACGATGGTGATGGACAGAGCCTTGACGACAAACAGGGGCTCGGCAACAGACACAGCCTTGGCAACTGACACAGCCTCGGTGACGAACAAGGCATCGGCGACAGACACAGCCTCAGCAACGGACACAACCTCGGTGACGGATAGAGCCTTGGCAATAAACAGGGCCTCAACAATAGACACAACCTTGGGAATTGACACAACCTCAACGACGGACAGGGCATCTGCGATAGACACAGCCTTAACAACGGACACAGCCTCGGTGACGGATAGAGCCTCGGCGATAGATGCAGCCTCGTCAGTAAACAGAGTCTCGGCGGCAATGATGACGAATAGAGCCTTCGCGATAGATAGCGCCTCGGAGACAAACACAGTGTCTGCAACTGACACAGCCTCGGCAAGAGACAAGGCCTCAACGACAGACAGCCCCAACAACGCACACAGCCTCGGGGATAGATAGAGCCTCGACGACAGACAGTCTCGGCAACTGACATAGTCTCGGCGACTGACGGAGCCTCGGTGACAGACACAGTCTCAGCGGCAGACACAGCCTTAGTGACAAACACAATCTTGGCGATTGACGGAGCCTCGGTGACAAACATAGTCTTTGTGGCAGACATAGCCTTGGCGACGGACATAGTTGCGGCGGTAGATAGAGCCTCGGCAACAAACAGAGCCTTGGCGATGGACAGAGCCTCAACAATAGATAGAGCCTCAGCAGACAGAGCCTCGGCAGACAGAGCCTCGACGACAGACACAATCTCGGTGATAGACAAAGCCTCAACAAGTGACATAGCCTCGGCAACAAACACAACAACGGACACAGCCACGGTGACAGACCTAATCTCGGTGAGTAACGGAGCCTCGGCGACAAACACAGTCTCGATGGTAGACAGCCTTTGCGACAGACATAGGCTCAGCAATTGACACAGGCTCGGCAATGGAAAGGGCCTCAATGATAGACAAAGCCTCAGCAACAGACAGAGCCTCAGCGATGGATAGAGCCTCGACGACAAACACAGCCTCGACAACAGACACAACCTCGACAACTGACACAGCCTCGACGACGGATAGGACCTCGAAGACAGCCTCAACAACAGATAGAGCCTTGACGACAGACACAGTCTCCGCGACTGACGGAGCCTCGGCGGCAGACACAGTCTTGGCAACGAAACAGCGCCTTGGCAACAGACAGAGCCTTGGTGGCAAACACAGCCTCGGCGACGGATACAACCTTGGCGACGGACTCAGCTTGCTGCACATTAGGAAGGGCTCCATCCTCAACGAATTGAAGGCCTGGCTCATGAAATGGAGTAGTGGCAGAGCTTATGTCACCTTGATCTGTCCAGGTTGTCTTGGCAAGATCCATGCAAACAACTTCTTCATTTTTTAGGTGTTCTCCACATGTAGGTGTAATAGCAAGATTTAGCAGATCCTCCTGAAGCAGCCCTGTAATCATGCCTTCATCCTCGTGTAATGCATCACCCTTATCGTCGTCATCTACTTTCTCCCACTTGTGCAAATGAGATATTAGTTTTTCTTTACAATGCTTGAATACATTACTGACCAATCTACATGCTACCATAGATGGGACACATTCTAGATTATGAATAACCCACAATATAGATATGATAGGTTGGCATATTTCATCCATCTCTTCAATGCACGAAATCATAAGGCTCTCCATAGCAACTGAAACTTAAGTATCATGACACTCCTTGATTGTGACCAAGAAGTGATGAAACATATCATGGATCAAGTCTTGCAACTCTAGATCTAAGAGGAGGTTACTTTGACATTTGTGCAATTCTCCAATATTGTAGATCTCCTGCCAAAAGGGTCACCACTGAAGTCATCAAGACTCTGAAAGTTGTCAACGATCAAATGCAATATTTCTATCATGGTGTTGTCATCATACGGTTCTCTAGGAGCCCAAATTCTCAAAATCTCACTAAGACATGCTACAGTTGCCAACTTCATTTCCTTGTCATGGTGTCTCAAAAGTCTAGGTTGACCTAAGGCATCCTTAATCGAATAAAGGATCCTTTGTATAAATCTTGAAGGTAATTGGTCCACCTTACACAAACATACTTCCAATATATCTAATGGAAGATCAACACCCTCATTGAGCTCTTTGCCAATCTTTTGTAGTGCCTTCAACCACCACTATCCATCACTGTTGGGTGCCATGGTGTGATCCAAATCCAAAAATCTCTCAATCATCCCAACAGGATGGCAAGATCACTAGCTCTGATACCACTGTAATGTTCCTGTCGTGATTTGCAAACTCGCCTGGTCAAGTACTTAGGACAAACAAAACCTTTGTACAAGCATTTGCGTCTAATACATACGGTTTGGCCAGTAAAGTGGCCCATACGACAGATGATGAGGACTATACGGTTGAATGGTGGAAGGGATGTAGCCATACGGTGTAGGGAAGACTGTACAGTGAGACCAGTAGAGGAAGTCCGTATGGTGAGGTCAATATGCAGTCCGTACGGTAATGGCAGTGTATGGTTGGAAAAGGGGTGGCGTCGTACGGAGCAAATCAAAGGAGGGTTGTACGGTGTTTCAGTAGTCCGTACGGTAGTTGATCCATACGGTGAAGGGAGTTTGCCTCCGGATGATTACAGAGCCTTCATTACAGAAATGCAGTGTTTGCTAATAAGATGAATTCGATTGCACAAAGAGTGAATTCCAAAGATGTATTGCATGCATTCGCACAAGAAAAGATAAATCACCACAATTAATAATTATATTATAGGAGATCGCGCGCAGATAAATAATGATAGCACTTCAGATTTGCTAGGTAGATGGTCACCAAAATGCCATCGACGCCAGAAGTAATTCAGATTCAATAATAATAGTGCTACAGACAACAGAACAATGAATGCCAAGCATCCACAATACCACAAGCTGTATTAATGCCAAAGATAAATACAAAGATGGTGTTTCAAAGTTGCCAGATCCAAAACAAACAAAGCACAACAATTTTAGCGCAAAGTGAAATATCGGAATGATATTTCCAACGATAGACTAGGGTGGTTGTGAACCACCAAAAATGCAACAAACCAAATAGGGAGGATCTTTCACCTCCGAAATGGCAGCCAACAGAATCCCAACAGGAATTCGCAAATACAAATAAAATATCAAATCTCAACATGAAAAATACATCCTACATGCCGGTCATAAGTACCCCTTCGGAGAAACTCCCAAGGGTTTACAAAAGAACGCCAACACAACAAACACCTACGGACAATAATAATAAAAATGGGCCCCCTTTTATTAATTAAAGGTCCATTTATAATAGTATTTTTATTTTGCGACCATTAATTAATTAAAAATGGGATTGGAAGCAATGGATTTGGTTTTCCATCTAGCTAGAATTCTTGTGCGGTGGATTTGGCTCTCCATTGTACATGAGATCTATGGTGGCTCATTTTCAAGTGGTGAGGATGTGCTTGGTTGTTTGGGTTTTTACCCTGTTCTTTTAGACCCGCCCTATCTACGGGGTTTTCAAAGTTGTAGAGATGTCGTCATTGTACGTGGTTGTTGATGTTACTGACTTCAGTCTGTGGACACTACTCTTCCTTATGGGTTTGTGTTTTGGTTGGGATGGATATTCTTTCTATTCTTTACTTGGGCCTTCTTTCCCTTTCTGAGGGGTGGTTTTGGCCTGCTCTTTTGTTTTGTTGTGGAGGTTGTGTCTTGGTGGTGACTATAGGTATGGTGGGATACATGATTTGGTGGATGGAAAGGTGTGGCTCTAGCTTTTGAAGGGGCTTGGAGATATTTATGGGTCTTATATTCTTCTCCCTGCCACAAGCTTGAAGATGGTGCCTATCCTGATTTTTAGGGTTGAGTTTTTCTACCCCCTATAGCTGGGTTGTGATGGATGTTGTAAATTTTGGGTTTCTTTTCTTTTTTTGGTTAGGATTATCCATTTTAGCTTTTATGGACACTGTTCTTGTTTCTTTTGGTGGCCAGTCGATTGCTAATAGTTTTCAAGGGCTCACTCTGGTCTTTGTTTGTTTTTAGTTGAAGTTTGTAGCCCTTTTGCAGGCTTTGTTGATCTTTGGTGGGGTAGGATGTATTTTGCTATCCATGATGACAACTTGGCGCACTCAATTTGTTTCTTCCTCTTTCGCGGTTCCTAGAGGTGGAAGAGTCTCCAATGGAGGTGGGGACTTGTTTCATGGAGGAGGTTACTGACTTTGGGTAGTTTTCTCCTTTTATACTTGGGGCAAAGGATGGATTTGTGGTTGGTTCCCCACTTCATTTATCTCTTCCTTTTTTGGTCCTATTGAGGTGGGCTCCTTGTCTGTTGCTATGGAGAGGATTTTTATTAGGGAAGGGAGGTTCTTTGGTTGGAGGGGTGTTGTGCTTTACTACAGGGTGATTTTTGTTACCATTTTGTTACCCATTGTGAAGGCTTGGGAAGCCTTTCAAAATCCCTTTGGTATTATGTCCCACTTTCTTGGGTGTTGTTTGTTTGTTGTTGATGACCTATTTCGGCCTATGTTGTAAGTGGCTAACCCTTTGTTCTATAACTCCTTGAAGATTAGAAAGCAACATACTTCTCAATCATGGCACTCACCAAGATAAAGATTTGATCCTATGGACATAGTTAACATGTTTCAATTACATATTAGGTGGAGTATAGACACCAAACATTGATGAGCATATTTTTTCTTATTTTTTTATTGAATATTTTTTAATTAACTTTTAATTGACTATAAAGAACATTTTCAAAACGTCTAGTGTACAACCACCATAATTTGATGAAAATTTTATATTTTTTCAAAATTCTTTTTTCATCTTCAAGAGAATTGTATTTAGATTGATGTCATATAATTTATTTTCCAAAAAACCTAAAACAAAAAGTTATTAAAGTTTTAGTGAACCTCACTATTTTACATTTAGGTATCACTTTTAATTAATAAATAATGCAAAAATAGTAAAAATAATCATATCACTATAAAATTTAGATTTTTTAAATCAGGACAATGAGAACTCTAATGGGTTTTCATTTCATCAAAAAATACAATCAGGAAGACCTTAAAAAATTATGACAAGGCAGAAATATGGCATTCGAATTCCTTAACCAAATTTTTGGAGGTCACCAAGCCTATCCTGAACCAAAATTCGAGGCGGAGGTGTGTTTCCTGTTCATGTCTTAAGAAATGGGTGCCCGTTATTTAAAATTCAAAAAATGGGCACTCGCTTCTTAAAAAACTAAATCTGTGTGTAAAAATGCATTTCTATTCATAATTTTTAAAAAAGTAAATTTTTTTGAAATGGGCACCCGTTTTGAAACGAGCGCCTGTTTTTTGAATTTTGGATAGGGCATCTAAATCTATATCGGGTGCCTGTTTCTAATGGCATTTTTTAATTCCACGAGACTTCCGCTGAATTGGTGAAAAAAATGAGTGCCCATTTTTCAAAAAATGGGTACTCATTTTTTGAATTTTGGATCGGGCATTTGAATCTAAATCGGGTGCCCATTTTTTGAAATCAGGTACCCATTTTTTTGAAAATGGGTGCCTATTTCTAACAACATTTTCCAATTCCACAAGACTTCCAATGAATTGGTACTCAACTTGCACTTACCCAAGTGCAAGTAGTTCAGAATGGGCCCATTTCAAAACGGTTTGAAATGGGCACCCGTTTTGAAAATGACGAGTGCCAATTTTTTGAATTTTGGATCGGACATCTGAATCTATATCTGGTGCCCTTTTTTAAAATCGGGTGCCCGTTTTTATGAAAACGGGTGCCTATTTCTAACGACATTTTCCAATTGCACAAGACTTCCATTGAATTGGCACTCAACTTCTTGCACTTACCCAAGTGCAAGTAGTTCAGAAAATGTGGCGTTAGACTCTGAGAGTGAGAAAGGTGAATATTTGCACCTTAAAAATGTTATTTTTGTTCTTTTAATTTAAGTGGAATGTGGAGTGAAAAAAATGAATAATTAGCAATTACATTAATATATGGACGCATAAACCTCTAAAGCATTTAATTTGACTTATGATTTAAATAGATAAAAAAAATCATTTTATCACTTAAATACATAAAAAAATTAAAAATTATTTCCTTTTATAAAGAGCTTAATAGAAATATAAAAATATAATAATAAGAATATATTAAAGCATAATAATATAATCATATCATGATAACAATTTAATATTAATAATAATATGAAATGATTTAATATTAACTACAATATAGTAATATAACAATTTTTTAAGTGAAATAATGAGCAAATATAATATCTAGTATTTTGGTAATATTTTTTATGTAATAGCCTAACCAATTATATTAACTTAAAAATATAAGTACATAATTTTGGTAATATTTTATTCACCCAAAACTTTACAAAATGATTTGTTATAGAAAAGGGTCACCATTTCTTCATTTGTAATATGTGAGCAAATCAAAACATTTTGAAATATCAATTTTGGATATGAAAACCCTCTTAGCTAAATATGATCATTTCACTCAGAGGCCACTTTTGTGTTGAAAGTGAAGATTTTTTTAGTTTGGTGCTAAAGGTGATAGGGGAAGTGTACCAGTATTGTTATAGCAACTTTATGCACCTGTTGACCCTAAACTATAAATGAGAGTTCGACAAGCTTTTTGTTGTTGTCTTTGTATGCCACTTAGCTACTTAAAATATACTTTTTGGCTTTTGGGTATTAACGAGCTCCTTGTAGAATTTGTTAAGCATCGAAGGGTCAAAAAGTGGCCATTTCAAAGTGTCTCTCAAAGCCTACTGAAAGATGCTCCAATAATCGTACGCTCAAAGTAGCCAATACTTATGGGCAAATGTCCCAATAGTCGTGCACTCAAAATCTAAGTTACCGGTTCGAGTTCGGTTCCAAGTTCGGGTACGAAGAACTAGTTCACAAGTTCGAAAAAATTTTGAAAAGGGGTTTGGGTTCGGGTTTGAAAAAACATGTTAAAATTTTAAAAATATATATATATATACATATTTATGAAGCCTAGAAGCATGAGTTAAAATTAGAATGTCACATAGGATCATAAAAACAACATTTAAACAACAAAAACACCATAAACTTATAAACATAGCATCATGAATCGTTATCATACCATCATGTACTTCAAGTTCAACATCAAAGATTCAAAACATTAAAACTAAATCATAACATCAAGTTCAAGTATCATTGTTTCAAGTTCAACTAATGAATTAAAAATGTATTAATCTTCATCTTCATCTTCTTCTTCAACATTAGTTGACTCAGCAATAGAGCTAAAGCCAATGGGATCAGCAGCAGCAACAATAGTATTGGCGTCAAAATCTTCAAAATCATGAAGTGCAAGCTGAGAAGTGGAAGCATCCAAGTCCGCAAGCTCTGCATTTACATCCCACCTCTTCATGTCCCCTTCTTTGTATTGTTTACTCTTGTGTGAGAAAAGATGCAAGTTGTAATGCACAAATACCAAGTTCCCTGCTTTTTTTTATTGCAATCTATTGCGCTTCACTGAGTGGATGAAAGAATATGTGCTCCAATTTCTTTTTGATGCAGATGAACTAGCAACCTATGAAGACAAGACAAGGTAAGCAATTAAAATAAAATTATAAAATTACTTGCTAGTCATGAAGATAAAGTAAGCTAATTTAAAAAATAAAAATAAAAATAAAACTTGTGATATAATTTTTATTGCAAGGGGCTGCAATGTTTGGAATCTTTGGCCATGGAAGTACCACCAACTATGAGCATCCTTCCTAAACCAGTGACGAAGAGCATCATTACTTAGACCTCTTGCATTCACAAACTCTATGAACTCATCCGTAATCAAATCTCTCATATCATCATCAGGAAAGAGTTTTTCAAATGCTGCCTTGTATCCATCACACTTAATGTCTATAGGGTGGTAGCCTTCCTGGTAGATCAAGAAATTGGTTGCTATAATATTTGGGTGTCAATGCATAGGCAAACAAATGTAGAGGAGTGGTCATTTTGTTCCATTTGTTTACAATAATTGCTTGCAATTGTTTGAAGAGGGTCTCTTCGGGATCTTGCTCTTTTTCATTTACAATTCGTTTGATCTTCTCAAGTGTTGAGTCTATGCCATCATAGATCTCTCCAAGGCAAGGCCTATCCATGTTGGCATACCTAAGCATGCTCATAATGGGCTCACTGAACTTAATGATATATTCCAAACGTTCTCACCATAAGTCATCCAATATCCTTATCTTTATTTTGGCTGCCCTCTCACTGTTTCTTTGCTTCCATATAGCCCAATTGTTGCTGATTACCATATTGCAAAGTGCCTCTTTCACTTGCACAAGTCGTCTCAAGGCGATTAAATTTAATGCAAAATGAGTTTCAACAACCTGTAACATAAATTAGAGCAAAAAAATACCACTATTAGATACATACTTTATAAAAGAAGACACATTACACAATAAAAAAAATGAAAATCAGAAATTGTAAGATATTGATTTAAAAAAAAAATTAAATTACTAACTTTAGTTCAAGTTCACTTACCTTCAGTAACTCCAAACGTGAGAACATTATGAATATTCCTTGAATCATGTGATGGTTTGTGATGAACATCTAGATGTCCTCAGCCTCTACATACACCTCCTTGATCCACTCAATTGTGTTCCCAATCTTTTGTAGCGTAAGATTGAGTGAATGGACTGCACAAGGTGTCCAAAAGATATGCTGATATTGCTCTTCAACCAACAAACCAGCAGCTCTACAATTCTTTGCGTTGTCTATTATGACTTGGACAACATTAGTAGCACCCACTTGTTCAATGGCAGAGATGAGAATATTAGCAATAAATGGCCCATCTTTTACTTGCCCCTCATAATCCACCGCTTTCAAAAACATTGCCCCTTTGCAGGACACCGCTAGGACATTGATCAAGGGACGGTTTCTAGCATCTTTCCACCCATCTGAAACAATTGATACCCCTGTCTCATTTCATGAATCCTTTATGGGCTTCAATTGATCATCAATACATTTGACCTCTTGATCCAACAAGGTGGTTCATACTCTCTCAAAACCGGGGCCTTAATACCCTCTTGGAGCTTCATTGACACTTTTCAACATCTGTCTCCAATATGGAGAGTGAACAACATTAAAAGACAGCCCATTTGCATACAAGCATCTTCCCACATCAATGTCAGCAATTTCCCAACTTTGATTTTGAAGTGCAGTTTCTAGTGGTCTCTTTCTTTTGTGTGTAAGGCCAAGTGGTTCTTTTTCAAGCTCACAGGTAGCAGAGGTAGTAAAAAAAGGGTGTTCTTTTATCACAACATCTGTAGGGGGTTGTGTTACTTTTGCTTTTTTTTACTTTTACTTTTATTGCCAATGCCATCGGTTGAATTTTGCCTACGTTCTTCGCTCTCTTTTGCTGCCTCATGTTCTTCAATATACTTTAGTATAGTTTCATTGGGTATAAGTGCACCTTTTTTTTCAGGGCATTTTTTGACTCCTCTACCAGGGTATCCACACAAATGGCCTACCACACGGAAATATGAACTATTTTTTTCTACATCACAACCTCTACATTTCTAATGGAATGCACCACTTCTTGGAAGGGCTCTTATAATATCAACATGCTTCCACAAAGGAGAATCAGAGTGGGGTTTTATTCTTTGTTCATTATTGCCTATTGAGGAAGAGGTAGATGCCATTGTAGTTCCTTTTCCTATGGCAAGAAATTTCAAATTGTATACATATTCAATATAAAACTTAAAACTTTAAAAGCAAGAGAATGAAAAATTATAGAAAAAATGGCTAAGATCTTATAGAGAATGAAAGGGAAATGAAAAAAATAAAAAACTTAAACAAAAACAAAAAACAAATGAAACAAGAACTTACCTCTACTCATTGTAAGCTTGCAAAGGTGTACGTATGAGCCACAAACACTTGAAGAAAGCTCACAAACCAATCTTCCAACTCCTCCTTACACAACCAAGAACTTGCTCTTTTGCTCTTGCTCAAGTCAAAATAACCTACTTGCACACCACAAATGAGAATGAGAAGCAAACATTAGCCTTTCATAACCATCTTTTAGGGTTCCGGATGTCAAAAAAATATAAATTTTTGCAAAATTTGTCACTTAAGTGACGTGCATGGCTCGAAGTTCGGCGCAGTTCGCCACGGGTTCGGTTTTTTTTCCCTGGTCCGCCCGAGTCCATTCGTCCGAGCCAGAAGTTCGAACTGGTCCTGGATTTTCGAACCTTGCCCAGACCCACAAGTGAACTGGACCCCGGTCATGTACCAGTTCATACCCGGGCCGGTCTAGAGGGGTCCAGGGGCTAACCAGGGTAACTTAGCTCAAAATTGCCAATTTCGTGGGCAAATGTCTTAGTAGTTGTGTACAAATGTCCCAGTAGTGGTGCACAATTAGGCCAATAATGAACCAAAAGAGCTAAAAACTGATCAACTATAGCTATTGGCACAAGCGAAACTTAATTATAGATTCTTAGTTATCATTTTTTTGACTCCTTTAGAATTATTAATTAAGAAGGTGGGTGCACAAGAAATACAAGACTATTGAAACACACTTAACCCACAATGTTTTTGGTTGCGCTAGGGGTATCATGCTACCTAGCCTATCGCCCAACCTGCCTTACCTTGGTCTTACTGCCAAATTGAGATTCAAGAAGGGATGAGCTGAGGTGAGACTAATTATCTGGGGATGCATGCAATAGCCTACAAACCACATGCATCAGATAAGCTCGGGCCTCGGAATTGAACCCGAGACCAATAGAAAGCAAACCCACAGCCCGGACTTATCTCACTGTTATTCTAACTCTCTTTATCGTCGTACCATTTTGACCTTCATCTTATTGAGGGTGTAATGTTCAATTTTTTGCTGTTCACTGTCATTGTTGGCAGCTTTGCAGGGTCGAACAAATTTTTGGAAGAGAATTGGTGATGCAAAGCATCCACCACTCAAACCCCTACAAGGACTTCCTGTCCCAACCTTGACAGGAAAGTGCCTAGTTGCCTCTGCACCTTTACCCAAACTACAGGTAACCAACTGTCCTACTCTAGTAAGGACTTGACCAATAGGACTCTCCTAGTCCCAACACTTCCCCAGACCTTCCAATGGTTCAAACTCAACTTATACACACTAGACTCATTACATAATGCCATCAATCTTAAAACAAAATTACTTTAGTATTCTCTGTCTTGCATGACAGTAAATCCACAACATGCTGCAAATTACCTTGTCTATGCCTTATCTCTGGCTCTCAAACCCTTCCAAATCCCTACAGCTTGAAGACATTCCTTCCTTCATCATCCTCATGCTCCAAGTCAATCTTCTCTGTCTTGCATGACAGTAAATCCACAACATGCTGCAACTTACCTTGTCTATGTCTTATCTCTGGCTCCCAAACCCTTCCAAATCCCTCTACAGCTTGAAGACATTCCTTCCTTCATCCTCCTCATACTCCAAGTCAATCTTCATTATCCTACTTGGGATCAAAGCCTTCAATGTAAATTAACACTGTGGAATAAGAACTCACTGGTTTCTTTCATATAGACCCTTACACAGTCACCTGTAACTTTTGAACCCGATAAAATTTCCTCGATCGCTCTGGTGAGATTTGGCATAATTTGGTTCTCACCAACATATCCAAACATTAGTAAGATCCAATGGTTGGTTTGCGAGATATTGCCCCCGCACTGAGACTGTATTTTCTGAGACAGTCTTTCCTTCTTCCTTCAACAACTACTGTCTTCCTCTGTTTGAAGCTCATGCCATCTGTGTCATTGTTCTGTGTAAATTTTTGGACTGGCTATTTTACATCCTCATCCACGACCCTGCCTATCATGGAGGTTATTCACATGTTACAATGAAAGGAGTTTAGATTGCAAAGTCTCTGAATACCCTAGACGGTGGGTTTGTACCAGTCAAAGCAAAATGAAGATAACTTCCACTATACTGAACTGAATGAGATCATTCAAAAGCCAAAACACTTTAGATTCAATGTACTAACATATCCAAATAGAATAACTTCAAAACAAACCCATTGATCCTACTGTATCTTTATTCAAAGGTAACTGCAACAGTAAGGGAACATAAGAAAAATGCAGGAAATACCAACTTTATTGCTTTTCCAAATTATTACAACGATCTCCACCCATCACCCCCCTTTGTATTGGGCTTTTAAATCATTAATAGACTTCTGTCAGTCCTTTAGAACCGACAACCACCTTCCTAACTTCCCTTGAACCGATTGGGATTAGTTTATAACTGGCTGTCCCATACTTTAGCAATTTACAAAGGCATTAAAATGTTGTCAAGTTGACAACAAGTTGTCAACTCGACAACTAGATATCTAAAGACCCCCCATTACATTAAGAATGGTCTTTTAATGACCTTCAAAACACATTTCAACCCCTTGACATACCAAACCATTACATTCAGCCTTTTAGGCTTTATTTTGCCTATATTGGCAACATTATGTATTTTTGCACATTTTGCATTTTCAGTACATTCTAGTGGCTCTAATGGCCAAATTACAATATTTAAGGACCTTGTAGGTCACTTTTACCTCCTTTATTCATGGAATCCTCCTTGTGCTTCTTCATGTGTCCTTGGTGTACCTCAGGACCTTTTTGCCATGTCATGGTGCTCCTGCACCAATTGGCTTCCAATTGAGTCGTACCATCTAATTCAAGGAGTTGTACCAGTTGACAAGGGGTGTGTGAGCTAGGTAGTAAACCGCTTCACTTTGGGGACTTATTTTAGGCTATTTGGAGATGCCTGGGACTTCAAAACCCAAATTAATCTACTTCGAGGTGGACTTTTGTGATTTTCCTGTGATATCTATGAAATCATACCTGTTATACTGGCAGCCATTAATGTTCTATTTCAAATCCGCAGCAGTATATTATGTTTTATTTGTCTATCTACTTCGATTCTAAGGAGAAATAAGAATGTTTTGAAGTCATATTTCAGTTTTGTTGAGTTAGTGGCTATAATTGTGCTGGTGGTGTTTTCAGTGCATCATCAGTAGTGTATTAGTTCGATTTTTGTGACAACAGTGTTCATATCAATATATCTTCATTTTTGTTTGGCATTGCAGAGTTTCTTTGTCCATTGTGAGATTATATTCTTTAATGAACTAATTCATTGTGTTGCAGTTGTGTTTATTTTGGATCAGACTTAATATTATAATTGATTACAACAATTTCTTATCTTTGTCATGTTGTAATGCATTTCTTGACTACTTTGTAAGCTTCAAATGTATGATTTCATATTGTAGAATTGGTAGATTTACTGTTTATCATTATAGTATTATCATACAGCCAGTTTTGGCATTAAACAAGCTAATATTATTGACCATGTCCGAGTCAAGAATAGATATTTGACCAATGGTTTACATTGTATTCATATTGTCTGTCGAAGAGAGGTTGATTAGGCCAACTCAGCTGTCTGAATATTTTGGTCATCTTGCGCTATTCATTTTGTTGCATACAGCATATCTAGTTTGTGGTCAAAGCACTGTATGCTCTTACCTTATCCACTCCAAGATCTGGGTGATCAGAAAGTCTGGAAGCATTTCATATTTATTTGTCATCCAAAATATTTCTAAAAGAAATATAGTGATTTGTTACATTATATATGCCCAGTGAGAATTCAGATCTCTAAAAGCTAGGTGCCAAAATTTCATTTCATGTTCAGTTGTGATGATTTCATTTAATCTTCTGTGTATCCATATTTTTGTTCATAGGTTAAGACCAACCTCACGAATGGAAGGATTGATTTATTGGTCGGTCCTGATCTCAAGAACAACTATATTGAAGTAGAGGTGGAACGACTTTTTCAACTTGCTCTACTCTGCACACAAGTTTTACCAATGGATAGACCAAAGATGTCAGAAGTTGTTCAAATGTTGGAAGGTGATGGCATAGCTAAGAGATGGGAAGAGTGGCAAAAGACTGAAATTCAAATACCAGTGTCTGGGCATTCCTACCGTATGAATTCAGAATTGATATTTGACTCATCACGTCTTCTTACAGCAGATGACTTATCTGGCCCAAGATAATAAATTTGAATTATTTATTAGTTTATTTCATGTTTTAAAATTGTTAAAAGAAGAGAATATTGTTAAATACCCAAGTCATGACCATATCATAAGAATCTCTTGAGACAGCAATCAAATTCCAAAAATCATAACAGAAATGTCAGCACAATCCATGTTTTAATATATTCACAGAACATAAAATGTTATTTGCTGTGCGCATGTGTTTTTTAAGCTTTAACTGGTAAGAGCAAACAAATCTGCAGTCAAATGATTTTGAATGGTTGATGTCTTGGTCCTTTGATCTTTTTTTCTCTTCTAGCAAAGGGCAATTCTAATGGCACTTGGTGTTTCATTATTTAATTTAAACTGAAATGCCCAACATGGATGACATGCATGGTTTAGAGTTAGGATCAGGTTTGTACTTTTTAGTATTAGAGCTACGATTAGAGTTAGTAATGTGATGTAGGTATTACAGTTAGGATTACGATCATGCTTAGTAAGACTGTTAGGGTTACAATTTGACTTTTAGTTAATGCTAATTATGGTTATAGTTAAATATAGCATGTAGGGTTACTTAATGTTAGTAATATGATATGTTTAATTCAAGTTGATGATTTGTGTTAATGTTATTGAAATAATGGTTACATGTAAAATGAATATTATAGTTTGGATTAGGATTATGCTTAGAGTTAGAATATGGGCTTTATATACAATTTAGTGCCTAACACGAGTGAGATGTATTTTGTAAATATTTATTCATATTTATTTGGTACATCTATTGAAGGCAATCATTAATATGAGAAATACAAAGTTCAACAACACATGTTGCAAAACATTGCAAGTATACATGTAAACATCACTTGAATAGTGAAAATAATTTATTATTCTCTTGTTCATAAAACTTACATAGATGAAAGGGGAAATATAAGTCCCAGTACAACGATTTAGTTGAAGTAAAAAGTGGAAAAACCCAATATAAGAATGTACTATATAAAAAAAATTCTCCGTAATGATGTAGTACATCACATATTCTTCAACAATTAAAATGGTATTGCGACCAAGTTATTTAAACAATGATCGAAGTAGACTTCTTTCATCATGGACGGAAATGCATCTACTTTTGTAGATGTGTTACGCACAAATCTTGCAGCATCTTCCATCTGCATTTTTCAGTTCTTCTACATAATCAATTGACAACGTTGCATTCTCCACAACTTCGATTATATCTGTGCACGGCTCTTTAATTATTCGTGCACACTTGTCATATCCAGTCTCAAAGAAATGATTTGAGGCAAAAAAGTAGTCGGACTCGTATAAATAATGTTTGACTCTGTCACAGGAAGCCATAGCTGAAATGGTATGCTGCAAACTTTTAAACAAATATCAGTATATACAAATAATCAAAATAAAATTATACTTAATTAGAGAAATAAATTTGAAATCAATAATATTTAGAATAAGATAATCGCTGACTTAATATGATGAAATGTGAGCAAAATCATTTTAACAACCATAACAAATAAAAAAATAATTAACCATGTTGCATTTTAATTTTGAAGTTTACATGTTATTTAAATTAATGAAAATATGGGTATTGAAACATGATATGATTATGACCATTCATAGGCATCAAAGAAAAGGTGAACATAATTTCCAAATATCTTCTACTAATTTACTGCTTAAGAATAATTGAGCACAATTTTGACATAAAATAGGAGAATAATCAATAATACATTTCAAAATAACAATTTGCAAATACATCATTGCCCTCCATATTTAAATAATTTAAAACATTAATATATGCATATCAAATGAAACTATTTAAATCAAAAAATAAAAAATAAAAAATATTTAAATAATTAATTAAAGAAACTATTGAAATCACTATAGATATTAAAAAAACTTTATTATTCTAAATAATAAAAAATATTCAAATCATGAATCTAAGAAACTATTCAAATCACTATAAATCATCAAAACAACTTTAATGTTCCAAATAATACATAAAAAAATATTAAGATTATTAATATGACAATATTGCCCTAAATATTTAAATAATTTAAAAGATTAGTATATTTATAATATATCTAACTATTTGAATAAAATTTTTATTTCTAAAGCTAAATACAATACTGCAACTAAATCTAATACTACATTTTAATCAAAACATGAAAAGAATATTTAAATCTAAATATTAAATCTAGATCTAAATACAACATTTAAACCTAAATTTAGATCTAGATTCTCTTAGAGCAATAGGTAATGGTTTAGGGAAATTTGTAGGGTTTATAGAATTAGACAATAACTGTATAGAGAAAATTATTATAGTAAGAATGGAACTAAATGATTCTCTCAATTATTCTTTAGAAGTGCGCTGCGACACAGGGGTAGCCTATATTTACCCTAAAATAATAGAAGGGCATTTTGTGATTAACGACGAAGACTTGTGCTGCTTAGAAGGAGGAATGTCAAATAACATCACCAGTATTAAACATGATGAGCATTCTAATGGAAAATGCCCATTGACTAAGAATCAGAATAAATCCAATTCAAGTAATCCTCCCTTAGCTCTTGAGGAAGGGGAAATTGGTGAACTTCCCTATGTTCCTCCCTTCTCCGAACCTTTTCCTAAAATCTCCTTCAACCAGGCTTTAGGAGGCTTTTGTTTTTTAGAGGATCCCCCTCCGCTAGACAAGTCTGAGGAAAGGAGTGAGAGTAAGGGAGTCTCAGCAAGGACAAACTCTGTATCCCTCAGTAAGAATGAACTCAACCAGGAACTAGTATTACCGAAATCTCGAGTTAAAGTTAAGGCGGATGAGTTTGGGAAGGTAACTATACCAAAGGAGCATACTATCTCAAAACCGGTGATAGAGAAAAATTCAGACTCCAGTAAGGTTGTGATCTCAGCAAACAATTTGGATTCAATATCAACAATAGTTAAGGAATTTAACCCTGTTGATTTCTCACTACTTTCTGATGATGAAACCAGTGATTTAGAAGAAACTAATAGAAGGAAGGAAATACTTATTAATGAATTATTGAAGGATAACATGATATCCATGTCTGATATCTCTAAATTTGCAGTGGAATCCCCTGTTAAGGCATTACCTTTATCTAAATCCTTTCCTCAGGTTATTAAGTCTAATCTAGATACAATAAATCAATAGTCTTGGGAGGAAGCTTGGCTAGAGGAGACATAGATCCCAACCCAGAATCCTATTCTTATTAATAAAGAAGGGCCTAATAACCTAAATTCTGATAACTCCAAAGATGTAGAATTAGAAGACATCAATGACTTCTTAGGTCTCAACGAAGACACTGAGGACATTTTATTACTCAAATACATAGATTCAATTAGTCAAGATGAAACTGAAGAACTTAATCCTATGCCCCTGGAATTAGAATCAAAACAAAAAGGGAAATCGGGCTTAGCCCCATCTGGTGGTGGAAAAACATCTCCAAATTACCCTAAACATTCTATTAAAAGAGGTAGGAAGTCTCTTTTGGAACTAAGGATGATAGATGGTTCGACTTTAGGACAAGTGAAAATCACATCTATTCTAAATGCAGGGAAGGGGAAGGACCTTCCCAAGGCGCAATGAAAATCATTTCTTGGAATGTTAGGGGTTTGAATGCCCCTAACAAACAACGTCTTCTAAAGAGAATTTTATCCTCTTTAGAGGCACCTTTGTATTTAATTCAGGAAACCAAATTAGGCCAAGAAGGTTACGAATATTTGAGTAAAAAATTAGGTATTTGGGAAGTTAAAGGGGTGGATTCAAAAGGAGCTTCAGGTGGTTTAGCCTTTATCTAGAATCCTAGGTTTATTTCTCTAGAACTCCTAACTTCCAAATCACATTGGTTAGCAGCAAATATTAAAACCCTTAATAATAATCTGGAGTTTACCATTATAAACTTTTATGGACCAACTTTTCTTCATGACAAAAGAACTGTGTGGAGTGAAATTGGAAATTTTATTAATACTCAACCTATTCAGAATCTTTTCATAGGAGGGGATTTCAATGCCATCCTGGATATTAATGAGAAACAAGGAGGCTCTACAAAATTAACCCAAACAACTACTGAATTTAAATAATGGATTCAATTTATTAAAGGTTTGGATACCCCATTGGACAATGGTAAGTATACTTGGCCCAACAAAAGATTAGACACTGAATGTATTTAAGAAAAACTAGATAGATTCTTTTACATAGGTAATCTTGCCTATTTCAATAGAAACATTAAATCTAGTATTGTAGCTCTCTTAGGATCATACCACTTTCCAATAAGTCTTAATCTAGAAGAGGATTTGGTTCCTAAAAAGAATCCATTCAAATTTGAAAAAATGTGGTTAAAAGATGAGCAATGTCTTCTTAAGATTGAGGAATGGTGGAAGGAAAAGAGTTTCAAAGGTTCCGAGACCTTCATTTTAAATTCAAAACTCAAGCATGTCAAACTCCGGCTTATTGAATGGAACAAGGTTCATTTTGGAAACATCTTTAGTACCAAAAAACAACTTGAGATAGATATCACAGTTCTCAATGAGGAAATTATTAGCAAAGATATGAACTCGAAAACTTATACTAAAGAGAAAGAATTATTACGCCATTATGAAGATATTCTAGCCAAAGAAGAATCATTTTGGAAACAGAGATCTCAAGATACATGGTTAGTTGAAGGAGATAGGAATACCAAATTTTTCCATAACAGCTCTAAGGCCAAACAAAATTTTAATCGAATCTCTAAAATCAAGAAAGCAAATGGATCTCTAGTAATAGAACCTGAGGCTATTGTAGCAGAGGTTGTAGCTTACTTCAATTCTCTGATTAACAACCTTAATGGAGCTGATAGACTAGCTCAGGAGGAAGCTTTGAGTAATATCCCCAAAATTATAACCAAAGAACAAAATTACATGCTCAATGCTAAAATAACTAAGGATGAAGCAGAAACCGCTCTGAAACACCTTCACCCAGATAAATCCCCTGGTCCGGACGGATTCCCAACCTTCTTTTTTCTTCATTGCTAGAACTTTATTGGAGATGAAGTTGTCGTAGATCTTGAAGGCATGAGGAACTCAGGCACAATTCTTCAAGAAATTAATAACACTTTTCTAGCTTTAATCCCAAAAAAACTCCAATCTCGAGAGCTTTGAGGATTATAGACCTATATCCCTCTGTAACACGATATATAAACTTCTTACCAAAATTTTAGTAAATAGGATGAAAAAGGTTCTCCCATTCATCATTTCAGAAGAACAATCTAGTTTCGTTCTTGGTAGATCTATTCTCGATGGGGTAATCATAGCACAAGAGGCTATTCACACTATTCAACATAACCACTTCCCAAGTATGCTTATTAAATTAGATATCAAGAAAGAGTGTGATAAGGTAGACTAGAGATTTCTATGTAAATGTCTAGAATCCTTTGGCTTTTCAAAACAATGGATTAGCTTAATTTTTGAATGCATTTCTAGCCCTAAAATGTTGATTTTATTAAATGGCTCCTCTGTAGGTTTTTTGAATATCTCTCAAGGAATAAGACAAGGTGATCCCTTATCCCCCTTTCTTTTCATTATTATGGATGAAGCTCTGGGTAGAACTCTAAATCTAGCTAAGAATGAGAATAAGATATCTGGTATCAAAATCACTGAAGGAGTAGATGCTTGCACTCACCAACAATTTGTGGATGACAATCTTCTTTTCGGGAAAGCCACAATTTTAGAAGCAAAGGCTATTAAAAATATTCTAGATCTTTATTCCAGAGCTTCGGAGCAGAATATTAATAAAGGTAAGTCATAAATTTATTTCTTCAACACTACAGAAAGTATCGAGAGAAACATATGTGGTATTCTAGAATTTAACAAAGGTAAGATGCCCTGTAAATATTTAGGACTCCCCCTAGACAAAGGTAATAGATCTACAAATCTTTGGGACATAACCTTGAACAATATAGACAAAAAAGCTGATTCTTGGAAAGGTAAGTGGCTCTCCAGTGTTGGTAAAGCAATGATGATAAAATCAGTTTTATCTGCAATTCCAACTTTCCAAATGATGTGTATGAGCCTGCCCAAAGGAATAGAAAGAAATATAAACAAAAAACTTAGGGACTTCTTATGGCAAGGCACAAGTGAGAAAAAAAAGCTAGCAATGATTGCCAGGGATAAGATTTGCAAACCCAAGAAAGAAGGAGGGCTGAACATCAAAAATTCTAAACAAAATTTGGTATTAGGTGCTAAACTAGTGTGGAAAATGTATAAAGACCCCACAGCTAAATGGGTCAAGATTCTCAGACACAAATATCTAGACGGTAATGATGAATTAAGTATCTTTAGACACCCTTTGCCACCCAATGGGTCAAGAGTCTGGAACTTTATTTTGGTGTGTAGGAAGATCATAACAGATAATATCTCATGGGATATTGGGAATGGGTAGAATGCATTATTTTGGGAAGATTCCTGGGGCGGCCTCCCATCACTTAAGTCAATATTGAACAATGAACCAGCCATAGATCTTATTAAAAACTAAATGGGCATTTTCGTTAAAGATTATATAGACATCTTAGACAACAATCCAACTTTAGGTTGGACGTGGAAATCTCTGAGCCACTTAGGATTAATAGAATCCTTTAGATCAACACTAGAAAAAATCCTAAATGAGAGGAAAATTAACCCATCAATTAATGCAGATAGAATTATTTGGGCAATTGCTAAAAATGGGGAGTACAATACCAAAGATGGGTATGCCTCTCAATCTTCTCTGCCCTCTAGTAGCACTTCGCTCCCAATTGATCTTTGTTAGAACAAAATCTATCTACCAAAAGAAGGTATGTTCACTTGGGCTACTGCCCAACACAAAATTTTGACTGCAGAATGGTTCCAAAAAATGGGATATCAGGGTCCATCCAAATGTGTGCTATGTAAAAAATCTACTTAAACCATAGATCATCTCTTTTTAAAATGTCAGTTCACACAACAGTGTTGGACATGGCTAGATCAAACATTAAACTGGCAGACGACCTTTCCTAATAACTTAAAGGATACACTTAAATTTTGGCCTATGTCTCAATTTTGATATAAGTTTTTATAATTTGGACACACTCTTTGTGTTTTGACAAAACATTCCTGAACACTTGTTGTAAATATCTTGTGAACTTATTCCAAAGATAGCTAGAACCTACTAAACCTATGGGTAGTGTGTATGACATGTTTTGCTTAATACTATACATAGAATGCATTATTTCATATAACTGTTTTAAGCTATGTTCTAACATCTAGGTAAAAGTAGGAATGTTATCTTGCATGTGTGTTCCAGATGTTGCTAACTTTTCAGGAGAATGAGGAGCGATGCAAAGAGTGGTGATTACTGCATTTAAGGAGGAAGATAATGAAGACCAATCATGGCAAAGAAAGTGCAGTTCAGTTCCGTTGAATAAGCCACTCCTGCAAAGGAGTTCCAAGAATATAGGGGATACAACATGCTATATTTCTTGCAAGTTGTTATTCTGTTGCTTGGCAGTAAATGTACTATGTCATGGTTGATCTTCCGCCTTCTTTTCTGGCGATGTTTGTTCAAGACTTTTTATGTATGTTTTTAATAAGCTTCCAATCCTCTATATAATGGATTTGGATTGTCTTAGTAAGCTAATGAGAAAATAGATAATGCTGATTTAGATTCAAAAGTTACTATTTTCTGTTCTTCATGAATTATTCATTTTCTATGTAATCAAAGAAGGATTTTAATGGAAGAAAGATTTTGAAGTACTTGTTGTGTTCATAGTTAATTGAAACCAACTAAGGGGGCCCACTTGGGAGGTGGAATAGATTTAGGTAGAATAGATTTATTTCTTGCAGTTTCCTATTTTTAGATAGATTTACTGTATTAGTCCTGCAGCATTGTTACTGTGAAGTTCCTGCAGCACTTGCAAAAAATGATCATAGTGGATGTTCTGAGTTGTTAATTAGTTTAGGTTCATTTCTTAAGCTTCCTGCAATTATCTTTTGTTAGTTAAGGTGTGTTTACTATTTTGTGGCAGCAGCATAGACTCTTCCAATGCATTTTACTTTCCTGCAGCATAGGTGTTATGACTCCTAAAGGAACTTAGTGCACAAACTGTGCTGGCCCATTTCAAGTCCTATGTCCCTGAGTTGACAATTCAAGTGTATTTCATGATGGAATAGGTAATCTTTAGAATAGATATACTATCTTTGAAGGAAAGACAATGTCGTGATTATCTTCATCTATTGTGAAACCATACAATCTCCTTGAACACTATCAGTGCGTCTTCGTCTGCATTGTGGATTTTTCATCCACAGGAATTATGCTTAACCGTCGGCGCTATGAAGCATATCCTATGTGCTTCATCTTTGTGGTAATCCTTCAGAATATTGTGTCCTTCTGCTCTCCAATAATCTTTCAACCATTCCGTAGACATAGGCTTTCCTAGCATAGATTTCATCAGAAAATCCATATTCCTTTTCATAGCAGGCCAGAACGTCTCAAAGATAACTACCTCTTTGTGGACTTAAATTGGTCATTTATGAGAAATTGGGATTGTGGGGATTTGGTCTTCTTCAATTCCCATATACATTTCTGGGAATGGGATACGATTCTCTGAGTCTATATAGTGTAAAGCAGCCTCTTGGCCTTCCAGTATATCTTTGTTGAAGATCTTTTTGGTAGCATTGAGAATTTCCTCTTTTGGATATCCGGTCTCTATTGCCAGTGATATGAATAAACCAACGATATGACCATTTACCTGTACTATGAATGCATTATCGAAGTAAAATTCCCCAAGGCTCTTCTCAAGGGCCCTTCTACAGTCATTGGGGATATCCAGTAGGATATTATTCCATCTTTCTGGTAGAATTAGACCTTGAAATGCCATCTAACGCTTCCCATGAGAGAAAGTTAATACATTAGTCTCCATTCCTATACCTTACTAGCTTGTAGGGAGACATTTTGTTTTAGGAGTGATTGTTTGATCTAGGGTTATATTCTATTGCGAAGGGTCTGGAAAAAGCATGTGAGGGGTTTAATGAGATGAGTTGTCCTAAAAATCATGACAATTAATGGCGCTTCAAGGAAATGAACTCAGGAAAGTACATAGGTCTTGTGATGCCATTCCAATTGATGATGAAAGTTAGGTACTGCTTTCTAGGAATTTGGGTTAGGCTGTGAAGATTTTGGAAGATCACTGACTCAAAATTTAATGAGTAAATTTCTAAGATGAAGGGAAAAAGCTAGTCTCAATATGAGCTAAGGTGATAATGAGATATAAATGAGTATTTTAATGCTATCGATACTAGTCATGCTTTGTTGATATTCTGTCACTATAATGATTAAACTAAAACAACTATAATTAAAGTTACTTTTTAACTGGTTACAACTTCAATTTGCTAGCAATAGGCTAAGGCTGAACTACTAAATTTAAGTTACTGGGATAATGATCAGATGTAATATTGGGAGAGTATACACATTGTGAGTAGAGATTAATGGGTAAGTTGAAGAGTATTTAAGAATATTAGATTTGAATTCTAAAGGAAATAAAATAAATTGAAACTTAGGACTTAGAGTGATTGTGGTATGTTGTATTTAAGGGATATTTATGTAATTGTTGAGGACTTAAGTTTTCAATTTGATTCCTAAGTTGGGAAGAATGTTTAAATCTATTTCAATATGATTGGTAGGCTTCTTGGTATTTTATATTTAAATAAAGGAAGTTTATATCTCGAATAATGGTTCCCCCTATTAATTGATAAGGATGACTTCTTCATTTATCCCTTCTACACCTTTGTTAGTTAATGCATCAGTAGCCTGATTACCTTCCCTATAAATATGATTGATCGTAAAATGATTAAAAGCCTCAAGAAGATTTATCCCTCTATTGACTAGACCATTCAGTTTCCAGTTTGGGGTTTTACCCGATCTAAGAGCATTAATAATAATTGTTGAGTCTCCTTCTATATTTATGTTAGTTTGCTACATAATAATATTCCTTCGATAAGGGAAGTACTTTCTGCTATATTATTTGAAGTAATCCCTAAATCTCCACATCTATATGCTATTAGTTTCCCTACCTGATTATGAATACAACATCCAAATCTTGCCTTCCTAGGATTGCCTTTAGAGGCACCATCAAAATTAAGTTTATACTAACCTTCAAAGGGTGGTTTCCAAACACATTTACTTCTGAGATTTTGTTTTTCTATACCTTGCTGGCCAATGAACAGGGGTATCTTCAACCCAAACCACAGCTTTCTTAATCTCTCATCTTCTAGGGAGAATTGCATATCACTTCTACCAATAAAGTTGTGATTGTTTACAACTTCCACTATGCATGCTTCTAGCTTATTTAAAAATTGGTCGTGATCCATACTCTTATCCTTGAATATTCTTCTATTTCTTTCCTTCCATACTTCCCAGATTAACATTGAGGGAGCTATAATCCAAATCTTTCTGAATCCTCTGCTGCGCTCCCAGTGATCACATTTGTGCTCCTCAACCAGTAGGTCTAGTTTAGTAACATTATTATCATAAAGAGGCCAAAGAAGCGTAGGAGGCTGAAAGGATAAGGGCATCCATAGTTCCTTTCTGATCTGTCATCCCAGTTGTATTTATTTGGTCACCCTGTGAACAACTGCCTCATAATTTATAGGGCTATGTGGTTCTACCTTTTTGAAGGCTTTTGGCAGTCGGTTCCACCTGTTCCTAATCCTTGAAAAAGCTCTTTACTGTGTAAAATTTGGGAGTGTCTGGTAATCTCTGTAAATCTTTTCTCTTTTTGCAAACACTTTAGCCCTGATCTCTAGTTTTGGTTTTCCATAAGTTAATCTGAACCAATCTCTTAAAAGATCATCAGGCTTATGTGATTCGGCCCGTAGTGGCAAAGGTTCAAATTTTTCAAGATCTCTGTAGGCATTTAACTACTGGTCATAGTTTGTCTCATTGTGCATCCAAGACATTAAAGCCCTAAGGTGAACATCTCCTATGTAAAGCAGAGGATTCCACTTTGTTTCATGTGGAATTATGAAATTATGCAGATAAAGTTCACACAACAAATTCTTCTGCCATGTGGGTAGAGTCTGATACACATTGTAAAAATCTTGAGTAGTTTTAAATTCACAATCAATATTCCTGATTGTCATCATTAATTGAAATAACAGAAACTGTTCCTTTAGACAAACAGAATACACCCTTGGTGGTGATCTACAGGCCATGACTTGGCCAGTTATCTTTGAAACCTTATTCATCTGTTGTTTCTATTTCTCAAGCTGTTCCTTGAGGGATTCAATTTCCTCATCTTTATCAAAGATTATTTTCTGCATTTGGTTTCTTTCTTGTTTCCACAAGGTCTTTTGAAAAATGAAGTGATTGTATAGACCAAATAATACAGATTGAATTGTAGATGGAGGAAATTCTTGAGCCATAGCTTTCTTCTTTTGTTCCTTAGCAACTTGCTAGAAATAATGGGTATACCAGGAGGATTTATAAGGTATGATAGAAACATTAGTGTATACAGGGACTGGTGGAGAAGTAGGTTGAACACTTTCAGAGGAATTTTCTGGGACTACAACAGGATTTGGCTCACACATTTCTTGATCACCCTATGGCATTTCACTGTCAGGCTTATTTTCACATGTTTCCACATTTTGGGGTTGCAACTGTATAGGAGAGTCATCTGGAATATTCTTGACCTGCTGTTCTACATGAGGTTTTGATACTTGACCTCGCATGCGAGGGCTTCGATGTACAAGAACCTCTCTAACCTCTATTGTTTTGTGGGTCCGTTTTGGTCTAGATGGTGCTGGGGTAGACGCTGCAAGATTAGTTGCTGCTGGAGTTGTATGTGATTGAATTTGACCTCTAAATCAGGCACAAAACAACATGGTCATTATTCACTTGATAGAATTTGGGAGAGAGTATGAAGAACTCAATCCAAATTCCATGGTGAGGCAACCTGTTGCCTCCTATGTGAATGGGGTGTTTGAATACTCTCAGAATGAGAGCCAACAGCTGGGAGACCAATTCAACAATGGAGGATTTCCAAGAAGCAATAAAGATGAGCAAGAATGCAATTAAGCTAAGATGAAGTGCAATTTATCTAAGAGCTTGAAAATAAAGATGAGATTAATACTAAGAACATTTAAGCAAATTAATCTAGTATGAAATGCAATTATATTAAAAAAAGGAGATATTAATCTAACTAATGCAATAAAAGAGCTTTGAAAATAATGAGATATGAGACTAAAAAATGCTATAGTAAGGATGCTCTCAAAAATTGCCTCCTTGAATGAGAAAAAGAGGTTCATTAAATAGAGAAGCCTGGAGAGGAATGAAGAGTTTCTTGATTCGAAACGGTGGACTCTTCATTCCTAATTGAGACAAAAAGGCAATGAATTATTTAATTAAAAGAATGGAATTTGCCACATGTGGGGAGGTGACCTTTCGAGTAATTTGAATTATTAAATTCAAATAAAGAGGTGTCCATTCAATTAACTAAATATTTATTAATTCCTTTTTAAGGGTAATTAGCCAAAGGGGTAGATTTTAATTTAATTCAAAGTGCTTAGGACTTTAGAACTAAATTAAATTATCATAGAGGTAATTTAGCTAATTAAAGTCAAGGACTTTAGGAATTAATATTAATATTTGATTATTGTAATTTATGGTCTTTGTAATTGACATCAAGTCAAATTAAGTCAGGTAGGAGAGAGAAAATTGCCTAGAGAACTAGGACTTTAGTGATGTAAAATCGAGATAATGCACCAAAATTGATGAAATTAAATAGGTGCCAATTTTGGGGTATTACATTTGCCCCTCTTTGAATTGATGTGCGAGCAGCGCATTGATTCAAAGAATAGTCTGAAGTGATAGATGAAAGCAGATCAAAGCATGAATTTTCTGAAGTCTAAGTTAGATTGCAAAGACAATGGTTCTTGAGAGAAACAAGAATCGGGATTAGATTGCCCCAATGCCCCAGAGTGAGATTTAGATGCAGATTAGGACTGTCTCCAGAATCGGGGTTAGATTGCCCCAATACGAAGCTCAACCCTCTGAGACCCAGGTTAGATTTCTCAGATAACGGTCTAAAAGAGATTTCGAGAGTCATCTCCAGAACGAAGATTAACTCCTAGGAATTAGGGTTAGATTGCCCCAATACCCAATAGATTTCAAGAACCATCTCCAGGATGAAGAATGATCCTTGAGGATCTGAGTTAGATTGCTCAGATACCTAAGAGATAGATTTCCAGATGACAAGATGTGAGGTGTGAAGATGCCCCTAGCAATGAGGACTGATGATTCAAATCAGACTGATTCAAGAATTGATTCGACAAGATTCAATGATGCAATCATCCTGCCCCCTCGGGAGTGAAATTGAAAGATGACATGTCAGAAGGATGATAAACAACAAGAGATTACAAAGCAAAAGCAATTATACTAGATTCACGAAGCTGCAGAAGCAAATCAGAGCAAAGCAGAGGTCTTGTTGACCAAGTTTGACCATGGTTGACCAAATTTTGATTAGGGTTGACTTGATGAAAAGAAGCAAAGATTTGGGAACATGATGTAAAGATGAGGATCTGGCAGGAAGATGACACTAGAAGGCTGACTGCACAAGCATCCGATCCAGAAGGAGTCCAATATTTAAAACATGATTTTGAGCCACTTAGAGATGTCAGATTTTGATTTCGATCCCGAAAAAGGATGCAGCCAAGATGAGACTAGGACAAAAGATGAGAACCTTTGATGAGCAGATCCAGAAGAAAGCAATCAAGAGAGCAACAAGAAAGCGCTCCAAATGCAAGCCTAGAATGAAAGATGCAAGTCTAAATGCAGGCCTAGGATGAACAAATGCAATCCTCTGGACTTGGTTGTTGGACTCATTGTATTTATCATCATTGAGTTCATTTAAACATAGGACAATCATAAGCTGCCATACAATTCTCCCCAACATGAGAATATGAATATGACATAAGTCTTAAATTTGTCGGAATGAGGTGTAAGCATTAAGGCACAAGAAGCCAGAATGACCTGAACACCTATTCCTTTTAATTTAGCAAGTTAACATAAGCATCAAAGCACATTTGCTAGAATGACCTGAATGTCTCTTGCAAACAAACACACCAAACATGTGAGAGATCTTTCTTTTGCCAAAAAGTGCTCGCAGTGACCCCTACGTTCACTTAGCAAGATGAGCGTTAGCAATTCCAAATGTAGCAAAAGAAGTCACTCAAAACAAAAAAGGAGAAGAACCAACCTCACCAAGGCATCCATATAAAAGGAGTCAAGGTACGCATGACCATCCAATACAAGATGAAGGCTCTTACAGACGGACACCCCTCTTATGTAGATTTCTTGGATCATTGGAACTAGACCAGTAAGCAAAAAACAAAGAAAAGATCATGCCCCCAGTCTTTGCGTTTCTCAGTCAAGAAAGACATCTTAGATTCACTTGAGGGGAAAATGATAAAGAAAACAAACAAGCAAGAGAAAAGCTCAGTACACTACATAGGAACACACAAAGAGTTTTAGTTTCAGTTTACGTTCGTGTTCAAGTGGATTGAAGTCGAATCGAAAGCGAACAACATTCGAAGTCTCAACGAGATAGCGACAATAGGCAGACACAGTGGAAAACCACTGGTGACCATCACGAGAGACAAAGTCTCAAGAAGATATCGAAGCGCGAACCAAGTATCAGTAGGTGAACGCAGTGAGAGCCACTGGTGACCGATATGAGGAAGATTCTCAAAAGAGAGAATGAAACATGAATGAAACATCAGTAGGCAGACACAGTGAGGACCACTAGCGACTGATGTAAGAAGGAGATCCCAAAAAGAGAGGTTGAATGAGAGCTAGGTATCAGTAGGTAGGCACAGTGAGAACCACTGGCGACCAATACATGAGAGATCCTCAAGGAGAGATCTCAAAAGTAGCTAGGCATCAGCAGGCAGACACAGCGTGAAACGCTGGTGACTAATGCACAAATGAATCTTCTGAAAGTGATAGGACAATGCCCCCTAAACTAGGGAGATGCCCCCAAGTATGACCAGTTCCAATCCATGAAGAGTCGAGGAAAACTCAAAGACAAGTGCATGAGCTAGCAAACCAAAGCAGGAAACAAACTAAAGCAGGAAAGCGGGAAAACAAACTAAAGCAGGAAAAGAAGGAAACTAAAGCAGGAAACTAAGAGCCAAGCGATGCTGAGATGAGATGCAGCTTCAGGAAACAAGAGGTGCCTATTTACCAGGTTTTCACCATCTTGGCAGAGATTCTATTTTTGCTACCGTGATGCCTGTTTACCAAGTTTTCATCAATGGCACATTTTTTTCTTTTTCAATTTTTTTGTACTTTTCTCTTTTTTTGCTTTTTTTTTTTGTATTTTTTTTCAAATTTTCAAATTTTTTTGTATTATCAAGGCGCCTGTTTACCAGGTTTTCACCAAGATAATAGATACATCAAAGCGCTTGTTTGCTAGGTTTTCACTAAGATGATCATTTTTTTAAAAACATTTTGCAATTTTAAAGATTTTTGAGCATATATCATTTTTTTGGATTTTTTCAAGACCAATAAGTATGTACATGAGCACATAGAGAAAGTCAACTGTAGAACTTCTTCAGATGAAGAGTGTTGATTGGCTCTTTGAATGCCTCTCCTTTAGTGGTGATCTCTGGAAATAGGGTCATTTGTAGTGGTAGCCAGCTGAGAAATTGCAGAATCAGAACTAGATGTTGTAGCAGTAAAAGGAGATCCAACCAGTAGTGTCCAACTATTGAGAGATCCATAGTCAAGGAAAGATCACTTAAGTGAGACCCACAAATATCCTCATGGACACACCTTAACTCTTTGTCGGATTTCCCATGCTCTAAACACTTAAGAAGAGTACATTCTTGATTTTTCTTAGTCATGCCATTAGCAATAAGGAGATACTGATACACACTTTGGGAAAAGGCAAGATGGAGTAAAGAGTGTAAAGTATGAGAGGCAAGGGTGATGGAATGGAGGAAAGCATGAGAATTTTGGAAGCTCGAATGACAATTTTGATTTTTTCTTTCTTTGGAATCCACATAGCTTTTGAATTTTTTCTTCTTTACTTTGAGGTACTTTTGATGACAATGCCTATAGAATGGATTTTGAGATCCATTTTTTATTTTATTTTCTGGCTTTTGATTTCTTCTTCTTTTTTAGGACCCTTGCGGTCTTTTGAACACCTTTGTTTCTTTCCTTTCTTCGTAGTCACATGTCGATTAGATGGGACATGGTGACCTTGAGATATAAGTGGATTCTCATTATTTTTATTTTTATGTTGCACATCCAAGTTACTTCCAAAAGACTTAGGAATGATGGATAAAAGAGGCTTATATGACTGGGTCAGGTGGAGAGGTGGAAATGGAAGTGGGCAGGCCACTTTTCTGGGAGATGAAGGGGGAAGAGAAGTTGATGGGATGGGCTCAAGTGCAAATATATCAATATCATCCTCATCATTCATGAATGCATTAGATAGATCAAGAAAGTAATCTTCCATAGAGCGTTGTTGATTGTGAGTCATCTTAGAAGAGTCAGATAAGTTTGGAGGAATATTATGTGAGCCTAACCAAGATGGTCTATTCCAAGAGTTAGGTCCCCTTTCAGGTGGTAAGAGTGCACGAATAGGAACCATTTCAATTTTGGATCTTCCAATATTCCATGAAGCTATAACAGAATGGGGTCTTACATACCCATGATTTGCTAGAGTAGTAGGAGTATAGCTTGGAGTAGATGGCCTAGGAGCCATAGGAATGATCTCCACAGGAGGGTGGAAAGGATCATCATCAATAGCTTGATCTGGAGGATCATAACTTTCTCCTCTTTCTGAGTTGTTAAGACTAGCATATAGGTGCATACCATCAACTGGTATTTTCATAGTAGCATTTGATATAGAGTCCCATTCAGCTAGAGACATAGTTGGAGGCAGACTTTCTTCATTGTTGTCATCTAACATAGGAAGTGTTTCTTTAATAGTAGGATCTTGTTCAATAGTAGAAGCAGCAGAGTAATCTAGAATAGGCATACCTTGAGGCATACCCAAGAGAAGAGAAGCATCCAATAGTTGCTCCCAATCAGTATGTGTGCCATTAGAGTTGGCAACAATAGGAGTCTTTTCAATAGCAGAAGTGGTGGAACAATCTAGAATAGGCATACCTTGAGGCATACCCAAGATAAGGGAAGCATCCAACAGTTGCTCCCAATCAGTATGTGTGCCATTAGAGGCAGTGACATATTCAGTAGTAGCTGTAGTAGTAGAAATTTGTTCAGTAGAGTGTATAAAATCCTCCTGGTGAGGGCCAAAATCATGTTCTTGAAGCACTTGAGAAGGTAGATAAGACTCTTTCTGGTAGTCTGAATCAGAATTTTGATCATTCAAAGGTCTTTCATATGTCATAGGCTGAATCTGTGTTTCTTCATGTGAGTGCAAGTTGCAGCTAGGTTGGTCAAGCTCATAGCTCTGATAGCCAATACCAAATCTATCTTCAGAGGGTTCTTCACAGGAATGTGAAGATATGGGGAGAGCTATCAGTGACAAGATGGACTCAATCTGATATTCCCCCATGCCAATATCTTTGATCTTCAAGGTCTTTTCTATTTATTTTAGCTTAGCATCATAGAACTCAATGGACTCTCTATTGGCAGGAACAAAGTTGTCTGTCATTTGGGTAAGCATCTTAGCAGAGCAATTATTTAGGCTAGCACTCTTGTCAATGAGGATGTGGGGGATACTCTTGGGGCCTATCATAACTTCAGTGTGCAGGAGAGCATTATGCGGGTGGCTCAGCAAGTGATCGTCTTCCTCAGAGAATGATAAATAATGAGGTGAGGTCAAATGACCCACCATAGATTGAAACTGGTCGAGATTGAGATCTTTGGGGATGTTTGCCTTGGTGAGGGATTTATCCATAGATAGTTTTGGTCTGAAAGTCAAAGGCTCGGGACCTTGGAGAATGATCTTTGCATGAGATTGAGTGATAGCATTCACACAAGTTGGAGACTGTGTGGAGTTATAAGAGGGAGATGTAGGGCCTCGCAAGACAAAGGGAGTTTTGGGTTTAGGAGTATCCTCACTCCCTGGAGCAATGATCATGTCGCAGTGAGAGATCCAAGGTTTCTTCCTAGCAAATCTAGAAGGTGGTTGAGCTTCTGTCATAGCCTTCTTAGTAGCTTTGATCATTTGTATGTTAGAGCTGAGATTGAAAACCAACTTTGATGGTTTTGGCATCATATTGTCAACAATACCATCATTCATAATATCTATGTTTTTGTTGACAATCTTATCCTTATCCTTGTCCAAGGGAGAAGGTCCTTTCTTGTTGTCTTTGTTCAAAGTCAATTCTCCCTTCTTGACCATAAACGCTTCTATCCTCATAGCCCACCTAATCATATTGTCAAAAGTGAGGGGACCTTGTAATCGCACTTGGTATCCAAAATTTGGGACAAGATTGTCCAAGAAGACATCAAGCTTTTCAGACTCAGGTAATTCATGCAAATACTTCGTGCATAGTTGTCTCCATCTCTAGAGAAATGTTAAGAGAGGTTCCCCTTGTCATTGTTTCAAATCGCAAAGGTCTCGGATGTTGACCTGATATTGAATATTGTGGGATTGATCATAACTCTTGTCATTTTGAGACTGACCATGACCTTGGTCATTTGGAGATTGCTTATGAGTAGCGCTGAATTTATCTACCCTTGGGAAGGGGAATGGATCTCCCATATTGTTGGTAGTATTCTGAGAGATCGTGAAAGAGTCGATAGGTTCAAAAGAATTAATAGGTTCAATTTTAGAAAGTGACCCTTCAAATTCTTGCTAGTCTTCAAACAATGGGTTATAATATTCTTGAAATAATAAGTCAGACTGTATCTGAAACAATGGATTGTAATGCTCTTGGAATGAGGAGGAATGTGAGGATCTCTCACAAAGTTTAGATTTCATAACAAATTTGAAATGACCTATGTCTTGATTATGAGGTTTACTTCAATCTTGATCAGTATTCTGAATGGGATAAGTCTTGCCACTTCGAGTCGTGACAGTCATAGACAAAGGTGTAACGAGCAAAGATTCAGGATAAAGCTAGACTCTGTCTCTAAGATAACGAAAAGGAGATAAATGGCTAGAACAACCAAGATGCAAGATGAACCTGGTACAAATTGTCAAAAAGAGATGGCTAGAACAACCGAGATAAGAAAATCACAATGCAAGGTACAAGAGCACAATGAGATAAGGTAGACTAATGAGAGATAATACGAGTCAAAGAAAAGATCGATCGATTCCTAACTCAAGACAACCAGTTTCTGACGGTGAACAATAGGAAAATAGAAAAATAGATCATGGACAAAAAGGTAGATTAGATTTATGTCATTGATCAAGCATATAAGATAGCAATCAAGGAGTTCAAGCACGTAAGATAGCAATCAAGGAGTTCAAGCAAATAGTCTTCAAGCAATGGGCAAGGGACAAAGCAACCTTGCGCATGAACAGGAATAGTGACTTAGTATTCCTACTCCCTAAGGACTCTACTTGTGTATGTTCTTGAGAATGTTTTAGCAGGCACTTAAAACACAACAACATCCTAGCAAGTTGTCTACAAGGATATACATGGCTCTTCTAAAGGGAGTCCTTGATATATGCAAGGTACGTGAGGCCCAAATCCGTAGATGAGAAGAATCCAAAATCACACAGCCGGGGGGAGACGGTAACCCAAATCTCCTCCTTCACTTCTCAAAGGTATAAAGTTCTTTGAGGCTTAGCCAAGAGTGAAATCTAACTCATTCCCAAGAGAGGTGTCTTTGGATTCACCTCCTGATATTTATACTCCACCAGAACACAGGAGTTAAGGTCATCCCTTGAGGTGATGAAATCCCCAAGCAGACCTTCTAAAAAATAAAAAAGTAAGTAATTCACTATCAAAAGTATTGGGAAGCACTAAAGGTGGTGCATTTAACCCTTCAAGTAAATGTGAGGTGAGTCCACAAAGTGGTGCATTTATCTCCTCACACAAACTCAAAGTGAGTCCACACCCTAGAAAATAAGTGAGTTCCAAAAAGCACAAAAGGGTTGCCTAGTGGAATAATTAACGCTTCTTTCCTATAGACCCCTCCCCTTTAATGTGGCGCTGAGATTGCAACCACAGGGCAGAAATGGGGGGCCAGTAGATTAGCGAGTCCAATAACCCAAGATAGCAATCTAGATCAATCACATGTAATCTAAGACTGCTAATCAATACTACTCATAAGTGCAAGAGGGTTTGAATCATGGAATATTTAACTTTCCAAGTAAACATGAAGTGAGTCCACAAAGTGGTGCATTTAACTCTTCATGTAAAAAAGGAATGAATCCATGCCCTAGATTACTCAATGATATTTTTTTGATATTGAAACCAAGAATTACTTAATGTTTAAAAGACAAGCATGCACTTAAACACAAACTTCTATGAAAGCAAATCTATGTTCGTTTATTTCCCATTAAGAGCATGAAAAATGTGTTCTATGAAAGCGTGTAACACTCAAGCCAAACACATGAGAGGTTCAATTTTAATCCCAAAGTCCAAATGTTATAAAGATTTTAAGAACTCACCTTAGGTCCAAAGATCTGCAATCTAGCATTTAGCACACATTCGAAAGTATAGAATCAAGACAAATCAATGGCAAACCGTAAGATATGTAACATTGTTGTCTTCAAGACAGTCTTTAAAGATTGATTTATTTGACCCATAAAATCATAATATTAAAATTTCTGAAAAGAATAAAGTTTTTATCTAACATCAAGAACTACCATTTCCAAAAATTACAAGGTCTTATGATTCCATTTGGTTCTGCAACCAATAACCTTTTCAGACTGCAATTTTTCTGTCATAAATCAGATTTAAAACACCAAACCCTGCCTAGGGAATCACATATCTTACTCAAAAAGAATCCAAATGAAACCAAACCAATTTCACATTAACTATTAATGAATTTAGTTTCCAAATATATAAGCCATTTATTTTTTCCATTCATAAATCATTTTTTAAGAGAAAATCATTGCCTGCAACTCCAATGCAGATTGTTAAAAACCAGTTTTCACTAAAATGCCCATAAATTTCACAAATATGCATAAAAATGACTCAAACCAAAAGGAAATAAAAGATAATTCATGTATCTTTCCAATGAATATTATTAGAGATCTTTATTCTTCACAATTTTTCCGTACCAGATGTTTCAATCTGACTGTATTTAGAGAATCTCAAATCTGCAAATACCCACTTTCACCAAAATGATCATAACTTATTCATTTCTTTATAAAAATAAACCAAACCAAAATCATGAAAAATAAGATTCATCATTCTATCCATCCATTACTATATTACAAGTTTTTCGGGCTGTACATGGCCGTACAAGGCCTGGAACCAACACTAAAATTGAAAAACCAATCAAGAATGAGGCCAGAAATTGATCTTTTCTGCCCCATGGTGGGCACCCAAATGTATGTGACTGAATTTGACCTCTAAATCAGGCACAAAACAACATTTTCATTATTCACTTGATAAAATTTGGGAGAGAGTATGAAGAACTCAATCCAAATTCCATGGTGAGGCGACCTGTTGCCTCCTATGTGAATGGGGTGTTTGAATACTCTCAGAATGAGAACCAACAGCTGGGAGACCAATTCAACAATGGAGGATTTCCAAGAAGCAATAAAGATGAGCAAGAATGCAATTAAGCTAAGATGAAGTGCAATTTATCTAAGAGCTTGAAAATAAAGATGAGATTAATACTAAGAACATTTAAGCAAATTAATCCAGTATGAAATGCAATTATATTAAAAAAAGGAGATATTAATCTAAATAATGCAATAAAAGAGCTTTGAAAATAATGAGATATGAGACTAAAAAATGCTATAGTAAGGATGCTCTCAAAAATTGCCTCCTTGAATGAGAAAAAGAGGTTCATTAAATAGAGAAGCCCGGAGAGGAATGAAGAGTTTCTTGATTTGAAACGGTGGACTCTTCATTCCTAATTGAGACAAAAAGACAATGAATTATTTAATTAAAAGAATGAAATTTGCCACATGTGGGGAGGTGACCTTTCGAGTAATTTGAATTATTAAATTCAAATAAAGAGGTGTCCATTCAATTAACTAAATATTTATTAATTCGTTTTTAAGGGTAATTAGCCAAAGGGGTAGATTTTAATTTAATTCAAAGTGCTTAGGACTTTAGAACTAAATTAAATTATCATAGAGGTAATTTAGCTAATTAAAGTCAAGGACTTTAGGAATTAATATTAATATTTGATTATTGCAATTTATGGTCTTTGCAATTGACATCAAGTCAAATTAAGTCAGGTAGGAGAGAGAAAATTGCCTAGAGAACTAGGACTTTAGTGATGTAAAATCGAGATAATGCACCAAAATTGATGAAATTAAATAGGTGCCAATTTTGGGGTATTACAGGAGTAGACCTTTTTCTCTTTGTCACTTGAATAGTAGGGTTTTGGGCTTTCCTTTTAGAATTAGGGCTCTCTTCATCAACCTTATGTTTGTCTTTATCTATGGTAGAGCTAGGTATATCACCTTCTAAAATAGGCTCAACAATTTTATCAGTAGGAGGTAATGTTGATTTGTTCTCTATTTCAGCTAGATTCTGACTAGGCTCCTCAATTTCTTCCTCATTCCCTAAATTTTGCTAACAGTTTTGGTTTGAGGTTGCAAGGTTTTAAATTCAACAAATTCTGCCCATGATACAAGGGAAGAATCCCAAAGAGACCTTTCAACGAAAAGTTTAACTAGGGCATGATGAGAAATAGAATTTTCATTTCCTTTTTGAATTTTCTCTGCAATTGACCTCCCATCCTCAAAATGCCTAGTTTTAAATTTTTCTATTTTCACCACCCTGATAATTTTTACCCCCTTAACTCTCTGCAAATACCTTCTTCTCAGAATTCAAATTGATCTTTCTGAGAAATGCCGATACCACATTCTCTTAACACAGCTTCGTTATGTTTGGCATGTAAAATGATGATGCCATTAATTATGAAGGACATCAAGGTTTTAACTGGGAGTGTTCTTTGTATAAATGATAGTCCTTTTAAGTCATGTCAAACTGAAGAAATCTTTCCCAAAATTAGAATGAAAAGGTATGATAGATACAATAAAGATTTAAAAATTAAAATAGACCGCAACCAAAGTACAACATATAACATGGACATGAATAGGGTGACGTGGAGATGACACTTGGAAATAAATACACTTTCCCTCCCCCCCATGAAATTTTGACAAGTGTCCACACTTAGAAATTTTCACACAGGAATGGAAAACTGGCTTTAGGCTTATACGATACATTTAATGTAGTATTATATATAATTATTGAAACCTATGCGCTAAAAATGAGGAGAAAGTAAAAATGTGTACCTAAAAGTGTTAGATCATGCATCCATATGCAAGTTGATGAGTTGGTGAAGTTGGGTGATCGCAGAAAAGGTGTTGATGGCATGTTTTATTGAAAGCATTAAAAATAGAATTTGTGGGTGACGTGGAGGGTGAGTGGATGGTAGACAAAGAAATGAGATGAATTGAGAAGAAGAAAATGACAAGTGAGTGAAAGAACAGACCTCATATGGATTGAGGTTTTATTATGTGTTGCTCATCGAAGGCTTGTTATGGTACGGCTATAGGAAGAAGGCTTGCACCCTCCACTGCAGGAACTGTGTCTAGAGGAGTTGGTAAATTTCTTGGTTGGAACTACTGTAGGAATTCATCCTTGGTCTGTGGTTTATGATAGAGTCACAATCGGTGGCCATTTACAAGCAGTTTGAACTAGACTAGATCAATGGTTGTCAGCTGTACTGCTCCATTGTCGAATACATACTAAATTTCGTAAGGCCCTAGCCATCGAGTCTGTAATTTTCTTGGTATCTCCTTGTATCGAGAATCATATAGAAGAGCCCAATCTCCTACTTGGAAGTGTTTATTCCTGATATGTGCATCATGCCATTTCTTCCATTTTTTTTGAATGATCTCTATTCTTTTCAAAGCTATCTTTCTCATTTCATCCAGTGAGTTCAAGTGGAGAAGTCTCTCTTCTTGTGCTGCAGGAAGACTGATGTTCAATTCTAGAGGAGTGCGTAATGTTTTATATTCCAATTCAATTGGCAACATTGCTGCTTTTCCATACACTAGTTCAAATGGGGTGAATCCAGTTGTCATCTTCCATGTTGTTCTATAAGCCCAAACGGCTTCAATTAATTTTCTGCTCCAATCCCTCCTATGTATTTGCACTGTCTTGGTCAGAATGGCCTCAATTTCTCTGTTGGTGACCTCTGCTTGCCCATTTGCCTAAGAGTGATAAGGGCTGGATTTCTGGTGCCTTATGTTGTATTTGTTCATAAGTTCAGTGATCAAATTTGATGTGAACTGGGCTCCTTGATCTGTTACAAGTTCTCTGGGAACTCCATAGCATGTGAATATTTCTTCATATAAGAATTTAGCTACTTTCTCATCTCTTGTGATTTTCATTCCCCTGACTTCCACCCATTTTGTTAAATAATCCGTACATACTAAGATGTAGGATTTACCATTTGATGGTGGTTTAATTGGCCCTATGAAGTCCATACCCCACTTGTCAAAGGGTATTACAACAACTTGTGGATTGAGTGGCATCTCATCTGATCTTGTTGGCCAGCCCATTCTCTGGCATTTGTCACACTTGGTGGTATAAGTTGCTGCATCCTTGTGTAATGTTGGCCAGTAATAGCTAGTTGTAAGTATCTTTAATGCTGTTCTTTTTCCTGCAAAATGGCCTCCACATGGTTCATCATGGCAGACATGTAGTATGTCATATATTTCATCTTCCCTAACACATCTCCTCATGATTTGATTTGGTCCAGTATAGAAGAGAGTGTTATCTATCCATGAACAATGAAAACTTTTCTCTGCAAGCTTCTTCCTGTCTTTTTGGGAAAAGTGTGGTGGCATTTTATTTGCAGCAAGATAATTTTCTATGTCTGCATACCATGGTGTATGGGTTGTTATGTGGAATAGATGCTCATTTGGAAATGTATCTTCAATTGGAGTTGGATCTTCATCAGCAAGTTGAAGTCTAGACAAATAATCAGCAACTACATTGGCCTTTCCTGGCTTATCAACAATGGTAATACAAACTCTTGCAATAACAAAAGCCATCTTGCCAATCTGCCAGTTACAGTTGGTTTGTTCATCAAGTACTTTATGGCTAAGTGGCCAGTATGAACAAAAATAGGATAGCCAGTTACATAGTGTCTGAATTTGTTCAATGCATAAACTACAGCTAAAAGTTCCTTCTCAGTTACTGTGTAGTTTAGTTCAGGGCCATGGATACTTTTACTAATATAATAGATTGCATTTTCAAGGTTAGCACGCTTTTGTCCGAATACAACACCTACAACATAGTCTGATGCATCAGCATGGATATGGAATGGAATAGACCAATTTGGTCCCTTAAGAACTGGTGCTATGGTGAGGAGTTTCTTAAGCTGTAGGAAGGATTAATTACATGTTGGTGTCCAAATGAATTTAGCTTCTTTAGTTAGCAATGTATACAAAGGACTAGCTATTTGACTAAAATTTTGAATGAAACACCTATAATAGCTAGCATGACCTAAAAAAGATCTTACATCCTTTGGGTTAGTAGGTATGGGCAATGTTAGGATTACCTCTATCTTGGCTGGGTCCACTTGTATCCCTATTGCTGATATAAAGTGACCAAGCACTACCCCTTCCTGCATAAGCATGAAACATTTCTCACTATTAAGTGATAAATTATGTTCTTTGCATCTGACAAGAACCTTTTCAAGATTCTTCAAAGCCTCCTCAAAAGTCACTCCAAATGCTGTAAAATCATCCATATATATTTCCATACAGTCATGTGATATGTCAGCAAAAATACTTATTATAGCTCTTTGAAATGTTGTTGGAGCATTACACAGGCCAAAGGGAAACACAGAGTATGCAAAAGTACCCCATGAGCATGTAAATGTATTTTTATCCTAATCCTTTGGAGCTATACTTATCTGATTATAACCACTGTATCCATCAAGAAAAGAAAAATATTTCTTACTAGCTAGAGTATCCAGAACTTGATCAATAAATGGTAAAGGAAAATGATCCTTCTTCATTGCCTTATTCAATTCTCTATAATCTACACAAATCCACCATTTCCCTCCCTTTTTAGGTACTATAACCAGAGGTGAGACCCACCGACTATCAGATATAGGGTATATGAAACCAGCATCAAGCAATTTTTGTAGTTTAGTTTTAACTATTTCCCTGAGTGCTGGATTAATCCGCCTCTGGGGTTGATGGAGTGGCAGGCACCCTTCATTGATATATATTCTATGAGTGCATAATGTGGGGCTTAATCCTTTCATATCTCCATAATCCCATGCAAAAGCCTTTTCATGTTTTTGAAGAAGCTCTGTTAACTATTTTAGCTATTTGGGAGGCAGTTTGTTATTGACATGGAGATTATGACCTTTTGACAACTCAACAATAGTTGTGAGATTAACCATAGCAGCTTTAGAGATGAGACTTGTATCTAGTTCACATGGTAAAAGTTGATGGGTAATGTCTGGCTCCTTAGGCAGAAAACAATTCTCATTATATTCCTCATATGTAGTTAGTTCCAACACAGAGCTGTCAAATATATCCTTTTCTACCACACAAGTATTATTAAGAATACTCTGAATTAGTGAATCTTCCTCTTGCAGCTTTAGAAAAGACTGTCTATGTAACATCATAAGTTGTACTATAGAGTTTAACTCTTCCTCTCCATCTAAATCTGGCCATACAGGTGTGCTTAAATCTGACAGGGTAACCAGCTAAGTTGATTTTTGGAGATAGAATCATAAAATCTGCAGGGTACTCTAGAGAATCTAGGGCTACTACTATGTCTTCTATCATTCCATCAGGAATGACAGTAGAACTATCAGCAAGTTGCAAAATTATTGGGTAGCCCGTAATCCTTCTATGTTTAGCTTTTTCATAGTATCCTTGGTCATTACATTTATAGCAGCACCAAGATCAATTAAGGCATTTTTAACTGACTGACCATTTATAATCACATTCACAAATGGACTTCCTAGATCAGAATATTTAGGAATAACAAAATTTCCTAACATAATGTCAGCCAATTGTCTTATAACATGAACTGTGGTTGGGTCCTTTTTCTTCCTCCCAGGCTTTTTAAGACAAGCTTCTCTAATAGCTTTGCCATAAACATGAACATCTTTAATAGCTTGGAACAAAGGAATCTGGACATGCATGTTCTTCAGCTGGTCAATGATGTCAAAGGATTGTTCCTTTGTTTGTGCAGGTTTACTTTGTATAATCTTTTATGGAAAAGGAGGTTCAACTGCAGTTTGAGTTTGAACTGAACTAGTTACATTGGCTGGGTCAACAACTTGCGGTAGAGAAGTTGTTGGTGCCGATGCTGCAGGAGGATCTGGTATTTTAGTTATTAGAGGTGGTTCAGGTGCTGGTAAGGTTGTACCAAATCTCAAATGTATATTTGCAACATTTAGAGCATAAGCAGGATACTGCTGAGCATCAACAACATACATTGGTTGTTGTGGCTATTGGTTATTTGGATTTGGCTGAGGTTGTGCAGGCAACTAGGTCTTTTTTTGAGGTCCAAAAATTGTAGGAGGTGGCATTAGTGCAGGTGTATTTGCTTGAGGTGGTAAAGGTGGGTATCTAGCATTGCTAGACCATTGCCGAGGTCCTCTCCATTGGTTTGTAGACTGCCAATTCCCTTGGGGTGGTTGCCATTGGTTTGGGAACTATGGCCATTGGAGCTGTTGTGGAGGATACCATTGACTTTGTGGATTATTTTACCAAGCATTGTTCCAATTAGGTTGATTATATTGTGGAGGACCTTGGACATTATAGTTTTTCCATTGATTACTATATGAATTTGAATTTTGTAAAGGGTCTTGAGGCATACCTTGATGTGGGGCCCATGGCCGACATTGAGCAATGAAGAATAATTTCTTGTCTTCTCCTTCTATCTTTAGGTACTCAGTTGGAAGATGCTAGTTTTCCACATTAGCGACCAATTTGCAATGACAATCTTTCTTTTGTTTTCGGCAGTGTGGACAGTATTTAGCTAACTGCTCCTCAGCTTTTGTATGTTTCTTCTTAGCAGCCATTGTATCCAAATGTGTGGCAACATCATTGATGATGTCTTTCTTGAAATAAGACAACAAATTTGAAATTTCCATCTTTGAAATACCAGAGCCACTTCCTTTGGCTATTGCTGAGTGAAATCCCCTTCCTTTCTTTACTGCTAACCTAGAGTAGTTTTGGCAAATCTTCTGAAGGTCATCCCATGAAGATTGGGATATATCTCCTCCTGCCATCAAATCCAATACTTCAAGATAGTTTTCATTTACTCCTCTAAGGAAAATCAACTTCTGGGACTCCTCCCATAGGGTGTGATGTGGTTTCTTTTGTAAGTTGAACAGGAAGCAAGATATATAATCTTCTAATGTTTCATCTTCTTGTTGTGACATTCTAAAAATGTCATCACCTTTTGAATCATTTCCCCTGCAATATTCCTTATACTTGTTAAGAAACAGGTGTCTAATATCATCCCAATTGGCTATTGCATTTTCCCCCAAGCCCATAAACCATTTTAAAGCTGACTCTTTTAGTGTGGCTGGGAATAATTTTAGCTTGTGACTATCATTATTATAGTCAAAGCTCCGACACAGGATATCAAATTCAAATAGGAAAGTATCAGGATCCTCTGTGACGAGACCATAAAACTTTGATAATGCTGATGCAGGTATATTTTTGAGATTGGGATTATTGACGAGACTTGGTATTGGAAATGGAAATGTGGGAGCTGCCATAGCTAGAGTTATGGGATATTGAAACTGTGGCTGGAAATTGGTAATTGTTGGAGGATTTTGAACAGCAGGTGATCCTGAAGTGGAGTTAGTATGGAAGCTGGCCAATATTTCCTCAAATGGACAGAGGTCAAATGTTTTCTGGATGTCTTCTTCTACTGAAGATGATGATGCAATAAACTCTGGGCTTGCGTCTAGAAATGGCAGTTCAAGTTCTTCAAATTCTTCTTTTGGTTTCACAGGCTCCTTAGGAAGGAATCTACCATGGACATCTCTCCTTCTTTGATGGATGCAAAAAATTGGTGACTTGTTAATCAAGCTCACAACTTTGCAGTTCCTAACTAACAAACTAAATTGAAAATAAATGACTCATGAAGGTTCCTAGCTTGACACCATCCCTGGCAATGGCGCCAAAAATGTACGGTTTCACAATAGATGAAGATAATCACGCCATTGTCTTTCCTTCAAAGATAGTATATCTATTCTAAAGATTACCTATTCCATCATGAAATACACTTGAATTGTCAACCTAGGGACGTAGGACTTGAAATGGGCCAGCACAGTTTGTGCACTAAGTTCCTTTAGGAGTCATAACACCTATGCTGCAGGAAAGTAAAATGCATTGGAAGAGTCTATGCTGCTGCCACAAAATAGTAAACATGCCTTAACTAACAATAGATAATTGCAGGAAGCTTAAGAAATGAACCTAAACTAATTAACAACTCAGAACATCCACTATGATCAGTTTTTGCAAGTGCTATAGGAACTTCACAGTAACAATGCTATAGGACTAATACAGTAAATCTATCTAAAAATAGGAAACTACAAGAAATGAATCTATTCTACCTAAATCTATTTCACCTCCCAAGTGGGTCCCCTTGGTTGGTTTCAATTAACTATGAACACAACAAGTACTTCAAAATCTTTCTTCCATTAAAATCCTTCTTTGATTACACAGAAACTGAATAATTCATGAAGAACAGAAAAAAGTAACTTTTGAGTCTAAATCAGCATTATCTATTTTCTCATTAGCTTACTAAGACAATCCAAATCCATTATATAGAGGATTGGATGCTTATTAAAAACATACATAAAAAGTCTTGAACAAACATCTCCAGAAAAGAAGGCGGAAGATCAACCATGACATAGTACATTTACTGCCAAGCAACAAAATAACAACTTGCAAGAAATATAGCAAGTTGTATCCCCTATATTCTTGGAACTCCTTTGCAGGCACGACTTATTCAACGGAATTGAACTGCACTTTCTTTTCCATGACCAGTCCTCATTATCTTCCTCCTTAAATGTAGTAATCACCACTCTTTGCATCGCTCCTCATTCTCCTGAAAAGTTAGCAACATCTGGAACACACATGCAAGATAACATTCCTACTTTTACTCAGATGTTAGAACATAGCTTAAAATAGTTATATGAAATACTGCATTCTATGTATAGTATTAAGAAAAACATGTCATACACACTACCCATAGGTTTAGTAGGTTCTAGCTGTCTTTGGCATAAGTTCACAAGATATTTACAACAAGTGTTTAGGAATGTTTTGTCAAAACACAAAGAGTGTGTCCAAATTATAAAAACTTATATCAAAATTGAGACATTAATATGCCTCATCAGAGATGAAGTAAGAAGAAGCTAAGATATAGTTAAGAATGACATTACCTAGATACTATAAATAGGAGTGGGCAAACTTTATTAAAAAGGATAGTTGAAGTATTTTTTATTAAGTTGTTTGGGTTTTATATAGTCCAAGACACTCATCATACTTTTCACACAGTTAAAACTATGTGTACATTTCATAATATGCTCTCTCTCATTTATATAAACTATGACTTAAATTTAGAAGTATACCAGGGCTTTCTTGGAATGCCATGAGCCATATTCGCTTTCAATGGTTTGATAGTAATAATTAATTTAAATTCAGATGCTTACAATTGTCCTAAAACTCAACAATGGCATATGATCAATTATAATATGATTAGACTCACCCTTTACTATAATAGCTTCCCTCCTCTTTATTTTCAACCCTAATTATGTAGCCTCTTTCACGCACCAATGACTACCCCTATTAAATTGAGGGGCCTGAATCCTTAAACAGCCTTTGATGGACCCATAGATATTAAGAGACTCAAATCTATCTTGTTAAGCACTCATGCTATAATCATCAGGGCAATCTACATGATACTTGGGATGGAGTTTTTATCAAATGACAACCATTACCATGTAAATTTTGACATACCATCAATGTTCATAGCCTCGACATCCCAAGTAGACCCAGCCAAAGTCGATATTGGGAGATTATGTTCCTGGCTGTTCAAAAAGAAATTCCTAGGAGGCTTGGACGCAATTATCAATAATATTAGAGGAGATCTCACTATCACTAAACCCAAATTTTTCAATTCCCCAATTATTGGTGGTAAACCAGCTCCCTCTCATCCTATCTTGGAAACTAAAGATCTAGCCACTCTTATCTCTAGAGGCCCTATTATTAGAAGAAACTTGGATTTTTTGTTTTACTTTTTCCATGTTAGATCCCCTGAGGTAGAGGACTGGTTTTACATTTATTGGCAAGAGGATGACGTGGGAAATATAGACAGAGAAGGTTTTAGTGACATAGAAGTTGATGAATCTTTCGAGATAACACCTCTAATGGCTAAACATGACAGGAAAAGAAAGAAAAGAGCTCATAAACCTAGGCATTAGGTGTAAAAGAATCATCACCCCTTTTCTCTGAAGTTTAGAAGATTATCATAAGGATTTGTCCCGTTCTTGTATCCTCTTCTAGGATAGAACTCCAGTTCTGCAATCCCAATATCATGATATTGATAAGTTTGTTATTCATCTTATTCTTGCAAATTTAAGCATTATTGTATATTCTCTATTCTGAATATTTAACTTTGTAGTAGCTTTTATGGTATA